>NC_051169.1:107526330-107834058 GCF_013339725.1 Rhipicephalus microplus
GATTCTAGACGTGTAGAAAGATGTGCAGTGTGTGCAGAATACCTCACTGGATTGTTAGAAGCAAAAGTTAATTCAAGTAATTTCAGCACGCCTTGAAATTAGCGGGAATTCTTTAGGTGAGTCTACACAAGGTGATATAGACGGATCAAGCTTTGAAGTAAGAAGAGCTCAGAGTAAAATTAACTAAAAAAAGAAGCATAAAAATACTTTGATGAATAGAACAATAATAATAACATGTGGGGGACAACGTCCCAATACCACCAAATAAATATGAGAGACGCCGCAAGGGAAGGCTTTAGAAATTTCGACCACCTAGGATTGTTTGACGTGCACCCAAATCTGAGCACACGGGCCTAAATGCAGAGACAAAATAACGATAGACATTTTATAGAAATTTGAACTTCTTTGCTTTTAGATAAAATTTTGGCAACCTATAAATGCATACTTTAAAGAATCAATGAGTGAAAAGGTGCTTTAGTTGATGTAGGAAATTTAAAACAGTGATTCAGAAAGTTTTGATTGAAAAGGAGTATTTAAAGGGGGAGTATGTATAGGCACTGGCCAACATTAAACAATTGGATTTAGGATACATTTTCGAGCAGTAAAAAAACGCTTGGAGGGTTTGTAGCAGCGAAGTAAAGAGAAAGAACCGAATCATAACATCACGTAAATCAAAATTTTGTTGTGCACTAATAGCTCGGACAGCTTTTATGAGCATTATTGGGTTATTTTTTTTTTCTCCGGAAATTAGGCACGACAAGAGGTCCAAGTATCTGGGAAGCCAGTTCACACCAGTTACTGCCTACGGACACATCCACAACTTGACGCGTATACCATATTGTCCACTAGCCGCAGTCACCTTACATAGCTAAACTCATGAAGCGCAGTAGACGCGAAAGAATGAGTCATTTGTCCACGTCATTAGGCTTGGGCAAGGTCAGAAAAATAATACTAATTATTAAGAATTAACGTCGCAAAACCACAATACGATTACAAAAACGGCTTTGTGGAGGTCTACGGACGTTTGGACCCCCTGGATTCTTTAACGTGCACCTAAATGTAACTACATGGGCCTGGAGCTATTTCGCATGCATCAAAAAGGCAGGCTGCCACGGCCGGGATTCAATTCCGCGACCAGCGGCTGAGCCAGCCGAGGGTCAGGAATAATGTGTCATGCTTTCAGACAGTCCTTACGCCTAAAGGCGGCAGTAATAGCAAGCAAAGAGGTTATATGGGCCAGTTGTAGCCAGCTTCTTCATGTTTAGGAAACTTTAGGTAAATACTGGATTTGTTTTATTTCTATTGGCTAAGCTGCAGACACAGTGGCCAGTTTTTTTGCGTTCTAAAAGCTTCGCTATATATAGTACTTACCTCGCTATTCGTCGCTTTCTCATGATGACGATTGCTGCCACTACGCCTATGATAACTATAGCAAATACGACTATAACACCAGTGGCAACAGCTCCAGCAGATCCGGATGCTGCAATGACAAAGCAAAAGAAGAGACTGCTTAAGCTTATCTTAACAAAAATTACTTATCAGTTCAGTGGTGATTAAGGTTTTATTAGAAGCACATTTGGTGAAGGTTGTGATAGATTTCCCTTGCACAGAAAAATAGTGCCCATTTTAAACTTCTCATAAAAGTGCACAGTAACCACGCGTTGTTCCATGTCTTCCCTCTAGTCGTAAGCTTGTCCACCCTTGCTGGCTATGACATAATATTGGGCAATAACAATTATACTAACGTATTGTTAAACTCAATTCTTTCATCTGGAGGGGAGTTGGAATTAGGACACGTCAAAGTGATGACCCTGTGTCCTGAATTTTTATATACTGAATAAGGAAGGTCACCCCCGCTAGCGTTTCGACAAAGGGACTTCTCACCACGACAATCGCCGTGCTCGAAACGTTGGCCCCGGAGAAATTTCAGGTTCAGCAATTTCTCGCCGATTCGATCCTTCATGTTTCACCTAACTCCGCTCTTTTCAATGATGTACCAGTAGTTTTGTTTCTGTTAGGCTGATTACTTTTTTAAAAACGATTACGTACAGCCTTTAGGCACAATGTATGCTAAGGAAGTTCTTGTTTGTTTTCCTAGAAGGACACTTTCATAAATAACTACTTATGATCGAAGGAAGAGTGTAAAGAAGTATGCAATAATATTGATGACTTGCTATAATAATTCTTCTACTTAATACATAGGGTCCAAATACATGACCCCAAAGCAGAGTGTGAATGAAGACATCGGACGTGGTCTCTACAGGCCAACCACTTTTGCCTTCACTCTGAATTGTAATAAATGATCCTCGGAACACATCAATGTCTAAAAAATGGTTATAATTGACTATGTATAATTAAAAACTACTGCTTTGTTTATGTATTCGCGAATGGAGAGCTAGTTAATCCAGCCTATTGATGATGAATCGAAGAGTGGTATAAAACGTGAGCAGTGTGTGTACATTCATGTGTAGCAAGTGTACCTTTTGCTGTAAGCTTGTTCTCTAATGCTTTGATTTCGGCTGTCGTCTGACAGCGCACACCCTTGTAGCCTCGGGGACATTCACACCTGGGGCTACGAGACAATGCTGTCCATCGGCATGTACCAGCATTCTGGCAGAAATACGCTGGGCACGCTGTATGAATAACAACAAAAAAAGAAAAATTAGTTCACCGTTGTGTGAAAATACGATCTGCAGCATCTAGGAGCGCTGCCATATGCTCACGGAAAAACATGCTTTATTTAAGGTCTTCAACAAAGGTTGTCATTAGGCTTGATGCTTGTACTTTTCACCAATTCGATTAACAGTGTACAGCCAAGAAGTGGATCTTACCGGAGGTGGTTCATCGTTTCACCCACTTTGCTCTGTTTACGTTTAACTTACAATTATTTCGAATAGTATTCCCTATACATTTCGTGGCGTGATTGCCTCTTAAATCTCAAGAATACGGTGCACATCCGAGTGACTCTAGCTTCAAGTGAACGGACAGAAAACATATAAAGCACATATTCAGCCCTTCCATCACGAATGCAGAATAACAGAAAAGACAATTGCGAAAATATATTTAAAGTAGAAACAAATAGAGCATTTATATAGCGGCAACTGTGACCTACTGTTACATGTCACTGTTACATGTACTGTACTGTTACATGTACTGTTACTGTTACATGTACTGTACTGTTACATGTCACAAAGTTGCAAATACAACTGCCGCTTGCACTCGTGTACTCTCTACAGTGCAATGCACAGAAGTTTCTAAAAGCGGTTGGAAAACGTTAAGTAGCAAATTGGGCTAATTGGAACACACTCACCACGATCAGCGCACCAAAAAGCACAAAAGAGACAAGAAAATGTACGACACAAGTGCTGTCTAACTGAAAGTTTAATGAAAGAAACGTGTCCTATATATTAAACATTCACTTGTTAGACGGTGCTTGTGTCACGCCATTTTTTGTATTATTGTGCTTTTTTTGTGCGCTGATCGTGATGCCGTTGGAAAAAGAAGAATTCCAAGAACGTCTTGATGCGCGCTAAAATTTGCAGCATAAGCTCTTAGAAATAACTGTAACATTCAACTCATGCAAAACTGTTGCTTTAAGACATGAAAATTACAGCGGCGCTGTTCAATTTTTTTACTCTGCCCGAATACTTTTCCACCAAGAGTAGTTATTTTTCCACTGAACTTAAGCGATCTCATTTTCTTTCTGAATGGCAAACATGAATAACATCTTGATGTAAAACTCATAACAGCTTGATGCAGCATAACCTGTCAAAGTTCATGTTACTTTTTCAGATGAGTTAGCTCCCAGTGCCCACCATGAGGCGTGAAAATTTGCTTGGGCAGACCAAAATTACTTTTGTTAGAGACCTCGAGCTAGGTAAACATAGATATCACGGAAAGCATAGGCTTTATGACTCCACATATTTCAGTCCTCTTTCTATGCATCTTGACTGTTGTCTATATGCAGGTTACACTAATCAGAACACTGCTTTCGAAATATTTGCATATACCAAGCGTTCTCTACGTTAGGAAAGTGTCGTTGAGCGTCTAATCTTTAAATAAAATCTCCTCCTATATGTAATGTCGAGTTGCTGCTGACCAATAACATGAAATATCGTATATTGATGCATTTAAACCTGCCAATGGGTTTTTCAAAGAAGTTCTGAACTGAGAAGTTGTGTGTGACGACATCATTGTGTTGTGTGGTACCTAAAATTACAGCGAAAGCGATCACAGTTGTGTATGCTCAGAAACTAACTGAATAGCTATCTCAATGCTTATAGCGCATTTTTTCTACACGTTGTCACATATGAGCAGTAATGAAAGTCTAAATGAATATTATTATCTATTTTACTTCTAATGTCTCGTTGGGAACGTTGCTTCTAGGATTAATTGTGCACTTACGTTGCTTGTAGGCTGATTTCGATAACATTTATAGCAGCTGTGAAGTTGATTTGAATAAATCTTTTGGGAGGTATTGGCATTTTACAAGCGTATATTTGCCCGACGCTGTTCAAGCGATTTATCCTTCGCATGCTCCCTTCATGCAAACCAATTTTTATTGCTTACCTCCACACAGGGCTTCATCTGAACCACCAACACAGTCTTCCTGGTCATCGCACAGCAGAGAACGTGGCAGGCAAGCACTTGGAGTACGAGTAACACAGAAAAATTCGTTTTCTTTGCATTGTGCTCCGCTTCCTGTAATAAGAAAAAAACAGTGAAGAAAAGGAATGTAGCTAAAAACAATTCAAATGGTCTTCCGTAAAAAAAATAAAAGGAACTAATCAGTCTTTAGCACTCAAATGCTCATTAGATCTAAAATGCTCACTCTGACGAGGATTCTGCTGAGGAACGTGATTGTTCTTCAGTGCTCCCTACTTACTGACTGTGAGAATATCGTTTTGAAACATTAGGGTAATTTTCTGAAACGGCCTCACAATATAAGTGTAAGATTCATCATGCTGTCATTCCTTGTTTATCAGAATACGATTTCTACTATTCCAATTACATAAAAAATCGAGGTAGAAATATGAATAGTGGAGATATGGCTTAATGATAATTCTGCTACCCTAACTCGACTTGTGGTATTCAAAGTGTAGTGCTTTCCTGGTTGCTCATGATGAAAATCTGTATGTGAGAATCAAGGCAAATTTTATGTGTCGGCAACAAACTTTTTCAATTGGCAAATGGCACGCATATTTTCAACAGAAGTTCTATTACCATCGTTATACTACACAACAATAAAGTCGATGATTGTACCGTGTTTCTCGGCCAGATAAAAATTAAGGCACCTTCGCACAATTGGTGTGAAGCCCGAAAGAACAGCGGAGCTGGTCAAACAAAAAGAGTGTAGGTCTTAATTAGGCAGTTCTTATTTAGCACTGTCTCAAAATGTAGTTTCTAATTAGCAAAATGTTAAGTCAGTCATCAAATATAATGCTCTCGATGAACGAACTATTCGGTAGACCGAGAAAAGTGCCCTATCATTTTGATAATTCCTACTCTTTTAATAACCACTGCCTTTCTTATTCATACCCTAATTATTTTCGCCTTATTAGGCTATATTTTAACATTTCTTTGTATTAAGCAACGTTTGCACTAGTACTGCTCTTATTAGCAAGATCGTATGTAGCAAGGTCCTAATTGTGGGCCCAGCTGATAAATCAGCGCTGTGGGAGACTGCCCGCACCACACTCAAGTGTTCAGGAAGCAAATCAGATGACGAATAGAACTAACATAGCGCAGGCCACACAAGCAACGCGCTTGAATGTAATGTTTGATAGAGATGATGATACATCTTTGTTCTCTATGCACGGCTTATTCTCAAGCTTAAACAGCTCCTCTGCTCAAAATGATAATCGAAGTACTTAGTTTCCTCCCCCCGGCGCAGCAACTGAGCACGTCGTAATGGTATTTGTGACCCGAATAATCCATATTGCTACCACACTACTTCCTTGCAGGTTTGAAAGTAGGTAGACACTTTCTTGTTGCTATTTCGAAAGGATGCAAAGAGCGTAACACATGTGCAGTGGTCAGTGCACTCTTAATGGACTTTCACTTTACTCGAATACAACTTCTGAATTCTGCAGACGGGTGTACACAAGCCTGCCTCGATCTGCGCGCATTCCGGACTGACTTGATGAGCGAGTAGGCTGGTGATTCGCCTTCGAAGAACATTGGCCACTACAAGAACGGGGCTATTTCTTTATTCGCGGAGACTAACGTACTTCCGTCATTTCGGTGGGACCTCTCTGGAATTCTCACATTACAGAAGACGCCGCGAAAAGAAAAACATGTAAAAAAAACTTACCGCACTTCTCGTCAAGTCCATCCAGGCAGTCATAAACCCCGTCGCAGAGCAGTGAACCCGGAATGCAAGTGTTTTCTGTCCGGCATTTGAACTCTCCCCGT
Source organism: Rhipicephalus microplus (assembly GCF_013339725.1). Lineage (NCBI taxonomy): Eukaryota > Metazoa > Arthropoda > Arachnida > Ixodida > Ixodidae > Rhipicephalus > Rhipicephalus microplus. The sequence goes on from NC_051169.1 coordinate 107,532,745, forward strand.
TTGCACACCACTGGAGGCAACGGCTCTGTTGTCGCGGGAGCTGCAGTCGTCTTAGATTGCCAGGTGACGACTTCTGTAAGTGCATAAGATGTTTCTGTAATCTCATGATTCACTATTAACGTACAGATAATTCAAAACAGAGAAAATTGGTTCCTGTGTACGTCAACTAGCCCTGCGGCTAACAGTTTTACGAAAGTATTGTTAAGCACAGGCCAACTGTTACAAAACCTTTCCCACTCGATCCAGCATTCGCCCATATTCAAAGAATTTGAGCTAACCATACTGTGAGATTCAGGTATCAGAATGCTTACTTGGCCAACTTGTCGGGCTTTCTTTTTGAGCGAAATTAATAGCGCGATCAAACGAGAATCAGCAAAGAACGTTAACCATCAACGCCTACACTGTAAGCACGTTTTAGCATTTTAGGGAGTTTTTGGCTCGTGTTCCAGCGTTCATCCCAAAGTTAACAAGTGAAACTCCCTTTAAAATGAGGTTTTCACTAACACTGTTGTTTGCGGTGTTTTTGTAGGGTCTCTGGGGAGCTTTGTTTTCTTCGTTTGGACACCAGCACTGTGAGGTACCTTTTGGTGTTTTTTGTAGAGTGTATGTGGAGTTTCGTTTTCGTCGTTTGAACACCATAAAGGTGCCACGCGAAAGCCACTTCAAAGCTGGTTTTAGGGGTGTACATTGACTAAGGTGGCGGTGCCTATTGAAGTGAAAGCCATCCACTTGGAATCTTTCTAGTGATCAGCCTACTTTATTAAACTCATTCATTGACAATTATTGCTCATATTTCATTTATAATTGAGTAATAAAGCATTGCTAGCTCTGTACTACCGGTATAATTGCTCTGTTTTTGAGATACACTGCCGATTTGTGTTAGAAGAAGGCTTAACAAGGTTGGTTTACGAAGTAAATAGAGAAAAAGAAAATTTATGAGGTAACGGTGTTTTTATTTAACGCAATTCAGGGGCTTAGATGGAGAGCAGCGGAAGTTTTTCTGCTTCATTTCAGACCCTTAAAATACCCTTTGATACGTGGCCATGAAGAAAAAAGTATTTCAGACCCTAAACTAGTGTTTCGAAGAAAATTGTTGCTTTTATTCATCGTAGGGACATATTAGAAAATGTGATCCACGCAATCGCGCACAAACATGACATTTGCATACACGTGCGCACGACACAGCAATCAAACTCGGGACAACACACACTGAAAGCAAACACAATAACCATTGCACCACAGCGTCACCACTACCTTGCCTGTTTTAGAACGGGGGTTTATATGTTCAAAGCGGCTACTAACACATAGGCGACACGTCAAGCTTTTGTTCTCGTAGCAGCGGCGTGTGTCTACGCTTGTGCAAGATCGGTACATAAAATGAAAGGTGTCATGTAGGTGGAGGTAAACACCTTTGGCTTCGAACTATTCGGCTCGTCGTATCGTGCCACTAGAAAAAAAAAAAAGGTAAACATGTGCCCATTTGAGCACTTCACCAACATTGACAGTGCTTCACTCGCCCGAAATTCATGAATACCAGCTTGACAAAAGGTATCTTCAAATGTCCCAACACAGGTGCATCCTATGGGCGTACGCTGTGAAGCTAATTTCGGTATTTCTGCCTCGACCTGCACGCGTCCCGTGGCAGCGGCGTGTTCTGAGCTGTTCGAGACCGCCTGTGTTTCCACTGTAGATAGATGTATGGGACTGGCGCCGCACAGAATCCTCAGAGACGAGGACGAAACACTGAGCAACACATCTTTATCACATCGAGACTCTGCCACAACAGACCATCAGCGGCCGCTGAGCGCGAGCGTACCATCGTACATTATTTTCATCTGCCACTGTCGCTTTCAACACCGCCGCCGTTTCCCATAGCATATAAAAAATGAAAATAAAGTTTATCCACGGAGATGCCCATAAGCGTGCACAAGATTCCTATTCAGCGAGAGAAGGGAGGGATGAAGGTTTGTCGCAGCGCCCACTCCCCGTATTAAGGAAATGTAGAGAGCGGACTTCGCAACCCCTTCCCCAGGCAATACAAGGACATTAACACACCTACACTAAATGTTTTCACTGCACACGTACTGTCGCGAGCAAAACGAAGGGGCAGCAGGGCCTGCTTTCTGAGCAGCTGAACCATAATCTGTATTCGTAATCAGCACTTATTCGCAACTTATAATTTAGCGTGCCACACAGTGGTTCTCTAAATAAAACTCAATATTTAGTTTTTTTAGTACTCGCTGACTTCCCACAATTTTACTAATCTACATGTATTGTCAAATATCGCACAAATACATTAAAGGAAATGCCTAAAGCATGGCCCAATGTCAAGCACAACCACCACAGATGAGCAATTCACAGGTCTCCCGCTAAATAATGAAGTTAATTCCCAAGCACTTCGCCCTTATGAACGACCACTTGTACTTGGCACTCCTGTTGCACAGATGATGTAGCACAAATTAAAAAGAAGTGCAGCATTACAGTCTTCCCCTACGAAACAGCTGTTCTTCATTAAAACATTTTTTATAGCTAGTATACCATACGCACAGAAGAAGACAGGTTGGCTTCTTTGCCATTTCTAGCTTTGTAGACATAACACAGAAACCCTGAGGAGTGTAGCAAATAAACTCAAGACTGGAAAATCCTACTTATTGTAGCACTGTGTCATCATCGTGCATATTATGTCACACTTTATTTATGCAACATACCACTTCGAATATGCTACGATTACTGAAGCACCTACTAATGTATGCATGAAGAGAGTGAAAAATATCTGCCTGTTTGCCTGTCACCTACTTATAGTCCACAATAATTCTGAAGAGTAAAATATCTGCTCTGCGTGCTTGTTAATAAAAGTACAAGCCATAACCTTGAGGCAGCAGCATTTCAGCAGTTCTGATTTCATACCTGAAATGATTAAAGGTACAGTGTTTGAAATATTTTATTGGAACCACAACAGCATCAGTTTTCATGTCAGTGTAAGCATATGTACATATACATAATTGCATACAGTACCTATACCTAATACAAACACTAGGAACATACACAGCATGGCCCAATTACTATATAATATTCCCTGCAGTATAGCAAGTAAAACTAGAGCAAAAAACCTCATCATAACACACACTAACATGTGCATTTCACAGTGGACAATCTAAAGAAAAATAAGCATAATGCAAAGAAATAGGATGTACAAGAAACTTGGTGTCAATGTACACATAAAGGTTAGTAAATTAGTACAATAAGGCTAGCATGACTTTTATGAAAGATGCAACCATCTAGGTAGACATGTTGTAGTTTCTTTATTGCATTAGCTTGACCTATGGCATAAAAATTTGTGGGATATGTTCATAAGTTCAGTTTTTTGCATAAAAGTCCAAATGAGACCTGTTGAGTTGGTTTTACAACCACTTATCAAAATTTGTAGAAGTGTTCAGTCATTCTAACAAAATAACAACAATGCATTCATATAAGGCTTCACATGTTTGCTCACAAATATCTGAAAAATAACGTGGATTTGTAGAATTACCAATGCATGGGAGCTTATCGACATTATCACACAGCTGTAATACACCGATGCTTTATTTGTTCATAATTAGTACAGATATGCTTACATTACATATATCATCTCCATCCTAAAAAGTTTTTCACCTTTAATTCCTCACTTCAAGTCTTATGCCTATTCACCCCAATAAAAATAATACAAGTACCTGGGCTGTATAGTCAACTTGATATTAAGCAACCACAGGCCTAAAATTCAAAACTTCCTATATATAGCAGATGGTGGTTCGCATATTGTGTCCTAGAGCTTGGTATGCCATGAGGTTGAAAATAATTTAACCTTAAATGTATAGAGAGTGAAAAACAGTTAGGACTTTAGTCCATAATAAAGAAGTGAGATAACAAACAAACAGAGAAATAGTAATAAAGAAAACAGGGCAACGCAGTACTATGAGCTCAAGTTTACCACATGTATGATTATTTTAGTCACGTTTGTACTCATTCTGCGACTGCATGATACATTAATCTTGCAATTTTTTTGTATTTTGTGTGTGTATCTTTTTGTGGTTGGCATCACAGTTCCCTTTCTAGTAGTGCATCGTTCTATGCATTTCATTCTTTTTCACTATAAGATGGGCCTCTTCTCCGCTCTTTCTTCAACTCTTATTATTCATCAACTCATCCAACTGTTCATATTAGAAATGAGATTGCTGTGTAAAGCCGTTTCCACCTAGTGTCCTTTCTAACAATGGAAAATTTTCAAGTGCGCACGCTATTGAACAGGTTTCATGGAGTACCATGCACAACACTCAATGTGTATAGCAAAACGCAGTCAGAGCAATATTCCAAATGTTGTAAGATGTACCAAATGTTCGAGTTAGTGTACAGTGAGACACTGAAGAGTGTTTCAATTGTATACTGCCTTGTACACAAACAGGTGGACGAGCAACTCCTGCTGCTTTTCTATAAATATCTTCCTGAAAAGGATACAACAAAAGTCCATCAAGCATTTTGTATGCATAAAAATGAATGTCTTACCACTGACTCACACTTGACAGTACCGTTGCAGACTTTCTAGCAAAACATGAACAAGTGAAAAATTGAGATGCTCTTAAGTAGTTCCTTGTAAACTTTTCACTTAAAGTACTGAGGGTGAAATATACAAGATGGTGAAGAAATTCAAAACAATATCAGAAGTGAACTCTTGTCCTGTGCGCTACTACTTCGACTGCTTTTGATCTCAGTGAATTTAGCATTGTAGTGTAAAGGGATGCAAATGTTAGTAAGATTCACTTAGTTATTAACCCATTCTCGATGTAGAAATCATGAAGAAGGCATGCTTGATGCCCTTGTCCTTAGATATATGTGCACAATATTGAGCTTCAGGTGGTCGAAATTTCTGTACCTCCCCACTGCAGTGTTTCTGATGATCATGGTTTTTCAACACTAAACATTAACAATTATACCCCTTTGTAACGAAACACGTGGAATACTAGCTTATTGAACAACCCAAGCTGCTCTGCTAAGGTCTCTGATTAGGTGACTTGTTATTGATTCATGAGAAAAATAAACAGCGTACTTCTTATGATGACAAAAGAAGAGCCAGACACAATACGAGCAGTTTCCACCTTGCCAGCAATGGTCTCAATAGTCAGAATACTCAATACTGATCAGAAGCACTATGGCATTATGATGTAAAACAAAATAACTAGAAGGAAGGATCGAGGTTACTCAATAACAAAGTTCAACATATTCATCTGACTATTATCAATGCAATTAAATTAGGCAGGTATAAGTGATACATCTCTTAAATGCTATAAGTATTCACATGCAACCGTGGCAAGTACCAGTGCTGGTATGTGACTAATGAAGTGACAATACCATAAAAAGGACGAGCTTCCTCAAAAACATGGTGTCACTAACCACATGTCTGTGACATCATATGGTCATGTTTGTGTCTCTTTCACATAATTTATTTTTCAAGCTAAAGCAATTCAATCTTATCATGCTACTGCACCTTGATATTCAATGTAATTTTTTTCTCTACGATGGAGTTCAAGAGAACAATGCAGAATTTTTATCGTAAAGTCATCTTACTAGCTCATATTCGAGGCACAAGCGAATAATGCCTTAAAAGAAAACAAATTAGGCCTTAATGCACACTTCATCTCATAGAAGCGCGATAACAGCGGTTGTTTGTTAGTTTGTTTTTGCTTAAGTGTATACTCCCTGAAAGCACTGTTTCGTTCATGCTTTATCGCAACCAAAAAAGTATTGCCGTGCAAACTTGCCTTTTTTAAGGTGCACTCACTTGACTGGGCTGGCCGCGCAAAGCTTGTGAGATATTCAAAACACGCACCACCCATCGTTATGTGAGCTTACTGACTTTGTTCTTTACTTTTCATTGCTCTTTTCATGCAACGCAAAGTGCGAGACGCCTCCTACTGCTGCTCAAGCGGCAATAAGAATGCTCGAACACAGGAAACATAAGTATTACCTACCATTTGTATTCCTGATTGTGCCGCGAACGCGGCGCGCCCATCAGCTGCTTGGTTGCACAGAGCAGCATGCTGGCATGCTTGCTTGAGTCACACGATCATTGCCACACCATCGCACTCGCATAGGGGCACACAATTCACGTCCAGTGACGGGACCACAGTAACGTTGCCACACAAAACGCGAGCATAACCCCGCAACACATACCCGTGCAGCTCAATTGCTGCCTTCAGAAGTGGAAGGTTATAGACGTCAGACTCTGCCCAGGCGGCGCTCCGAAAAACGCCGCTACCAGTGCCTCTATTGCCACGCCGGCCATAAATGGGTAGTGCAAAAAGAGCCGTCCGCAAGCGAACGTACATAGGCCCTCCTGTTTCGTCGGTCTTGAGGCGTGGTTTCTTGAAAATCAAAGAACTGGCAAGCTTCTTCTGTCAATCCAAACTCGCTTCAAAAAAGTAGGAAGCTCATGAAATCGAACTGCGGAGACAATGCGAAAGACGTTTCACTTGTTTTGGCGTACTGCAACTGGCAATTTAGGTATAACGAACCATCGCATGACATCGAGTGTGAAGTAAGCACTCCAACATGCTTTCTGTAACGGCAAAATGGGTTAAGCTTGGGCATACACATGATGCAAAAGTGATGAAGTGCATGTACACGAGGAATTTATTTTACGAAGCTCGCTTTCTCCGGCACAAATAGTCTTGGCAATTTTCGCTTTTTTGCTGTATTCTGCATAGATGTCTCCCTTCCTGTGCGTTGAAATGTTTTATAACGCACGCTTGAATGTCCTCTGGATTATTAATGGTTGCCGTCCATTCGTATATACTGCAGATGGGGATACACGTGTGTCCACTTTATCGGTGTACAACGAAAGGCCAAACCAAGGCCTCCGAGGTAGCACTGGCAATCGCGGGGACCAACGGCAAGAAAAACCTGATTGTGGTCGTGATTGATTTGCAATCTACCTGCATGACGTACGTGTTCGCATTTCCTAATCAAAGCCGTAACTTAGAGCCTTACAAGATCTACGCACGTAATGGTGCATGTGTTGGGGCGACAACTTCAGATTATCAGTTGTGACGGCGTCTACGATGTTGATCGCGCGCGTCGGCTGTCTACGGCTGCACGGTGCGCACCATGGTCAGAGGCTTCATTAGGCTTCATAGTGAAAGTTTCCATGGTTCTCAGTGAAGGCAACTCGAAACAATAAGAGAAGGCCTACATTATCACAATTTGTCATGTGAACGGCTGGGGAGAACGCGAGTAATGCGATTACCCAACACGTTCATAACGGCACTTGTGCAGCACTCTCGCCATTCTGCTTTGCGAATGTTGCGGAAATCAGTAAAACTTCACTCATTTACGTTCGTGGCACTTCACAACACAACACTAGGGCCGACTGAGGTCTTTTTCCGTATAGGCCGGAGCTGTTGCGTCTGCTCTTCATTTTGTCATCGTACTGGCAAGTGAACCAACAAGCATTTCTTGACGATTCGGTGACAGCTGCGACTAGCGGATAAAAATTTGTAGCTCCTTTTCTAAGAGTTCAATGCGAAAATAACCTAATATATAGCTCAATTGTTGTTTCGTACGTTGAAGCTACACCTGCTTGCGCAGCAAACTGAGCAAGGAAGATGGGCTTAGGACTACTCAAACCTGCGTCGACAGGTGGCGCTGCGTGTCCGCAAAACTTTTTGTAGTAGAGCTTAGACTTTTTCTTTTCGTAGGGCAGGGTTCGAGTTTTGTAATTATCGAGTGAGACAAGTTATAGGGACAATTGGTGTCGGAAAGACATGGTTAAAAAGACTGTGTTCAGTATGTGGGGTTGGTTTGAAAGTGGACCTAAGTGTAGAAGCGGAAAGAGAAGAGGCTGACGCGAAGTGTGGGCAATGTGAGGTCGAGGAAAAAATGGAGAAAATGATGGTTACCCAGAGTGACCTACTGATGAGAATCACCGAGCTCGAGATGGCGTTGGCGACAGAGCAAGTGAAAATTAGGGCTATGGGAGAAAAGCTGAAGTCCCCCGAGGAAGCACTAGCCAAGGTAAACAGAGGAGCGGCCTACGGAGAGAACAGTAGGGAACCGGCAACCAGAACTGCGGAGAAGAAAGAGCAAGCAAGTTTATAAAAAACAGGTACAGCCGGTTCATTTGTCGCAAGGCCCAGCTTCAGCGAAGTAGTGATGGGGCTGGGAGGGGACAAAGCAGCTGGCCTCACAGGTGCAAGTAACCCCCAGGTGCAAGACACTCCAGCTGAAAAGTCACAGCATGTGATAACCGCCGGGGACTCGAATTTAAATCGATGCACAGAAGCCATCAAAGAGAGGGTAAGAGGTGACAAGAGGGTTGTAGTAGGGGCGTTTTCAGGCGGTTTAAACGATGTCTTAAATGAAGATACAGCAGGACTAGCAACTACACTGGCGAAAGGCGTCGATGACATGTGCGCCACTTCTCCTCGGGTACAGTTAGCGATATGCACGATACCGGAGGTACCGGTGCGTGATAGCAACCTGCAAAAAGCGGTTGTCAACGCAAACCAAGAGATATGACGGATGAGTCGAGAGAAAGGCTTTGAGGTGGAGGAAATAAACGGAGAGGTGCATAGATGGGGTGGTTTTCAACGAGACAGAATTAACTTTAATGGGCGGCTAGGTCATGAGGTGGGTTGGCGACTTGCAGGACACGCAGTAGCTTTTTCGGAGGGCAAGCGGGCCCTTCCGGTGGCAGGATAGCTAGAAACGAGGAAAACAACCAGAGAGACTCTTTGACAGGTGGTATGGACAGATACGATTCCAAAGTGGCACCAGTATCTAATGTAGGTAGAGTACGGGGCAGAAATAGACGTAGTCACGAGCACCGAGCCAATTCAGACATAGTGTATATTAACATTCAGGGTCGTAGGAACAGGCTGATGTGGGAAGAGATAGAAGAACAGCTAAGAGAGGAGAGGCCGATGGTATACGGTTTTGTAGAAACACATCTCAGGGACATGGAACAACCTCCTAACAATGCGGACTACGCGTGGGAATATTGTAATAGAACAGAAGGCAGCAGAAAGGGGGGTGGTATTGGGGCATTCATTCATAAAAGCACAGACCGGCAAATGGTCAAGCAGAAGTGCAAGGAACATTTATGGCTAAAAGGGAAAGTGGCAGGGCCAATGGCACTCCTTGGTTTCATGTACTTGTGGAAGGGAGCAAAAGCCAGAGAGGAAAACCAGGCAATGGTAGAGTGTATATCAAAGGACATTCAGGAGTTAGGATGAGAGTGCGAGATAATCATACTAGGAGGTATGAATGCACACATAGAAGATATAGATGGGTATACCGACCCGACAGGCAAAATTATCATGGATAGGTGTGAAAGGCTTGATTTGATCATTTGCAACAGTACCGAGAAGTGTGAAGGGCAAATAACATGGGAGGTAGGAAGGCTGCAGTCGACGATAGATTATGCACTGATTTCACATAGGATGTATGATAAGCTCAGGGGAATGCACATAGATGAAGGTGGCTCCAGAAGTCTGGGTAGTGATCACAAACGTATCAAGCTAAATTTTGGAAGAGCAGTGAAAGTGGGAAGGAGACAAGATGAGCAACTACAGGAAAATTTTTATTCAGAAAGGCAAATTAAAATAGCCACTAAACAAATTGAGAAAGTAATCACGAAGGATAATAAGACAGTTTGGACATACATGAATCTAATTAGACTCTTTGAGCTAGAGCTTGCTAAGACGTGCAACAAGTCACCCCGGAAAAGAAGACACAAACCCAAAAAAATGGTGGGATGAGGAAGTTAAGAGAGCCATAGCAAAACGTCAGGAAGCCTCTAGGGAACGCAGACATGCTAAGCAGCGGGGTGAACCAACAGATGATGTGGAAAGAAAATGGGAAACTTTTCTAAGCTGTAGAAGTGATGCATCCCTTCTGATCAATGAAAACTATAGAAGAAAGGGAGCCCAGTGGCTGTCAGAAGTACAGAAACAAGATAGAAAGGCAGCTGCGAAGTTCTCGAACCATCTAAGTTCCCTAAGAAACGAGACGAGCCTAGAGCAGAGGTTTATAACTACAGCTCAATGTGCTAGGCTAGAAGGGGACGAAGCTATTGAATATACAAGAACAAGGGTGACAGAAAAATTTCAACAAATAAGTGCTTTATGCACCACAATAGACAAGGATGAATCAAGTGGCGCAATGGCCCCATTTTCACAACAAGAGTGGGAAAGGCCTGAGAAAAGGGTTCCTAGTAGTACATCAACAGGCCCAGATGGCATTCCAACTATGCTGATGAAGACATTAGGTCCGAAGTCTAAGCAGGCTTTAAGAGAGGCAGTGGGCAAAATAATAATCGATGGAGAAGTTCCCGATGGATGAAAACTTAGCAGGATGAGCATGATCTATAAAAGAAATGGGGACAAAGCTGACATAAACAACTACCGTCCTATACCAGTGACATCAGTGGTCTACAGGCTGGCGATGCAGATTATAAAGGAAAGACTGAAGGCATCGATAGAGGATGAGAGGGTGCTGGGTGAACTGCATATTGCGTTTGGGAACACAGGAGGTTGGAAGACAACCTGTTCTCACTGACAAAGTGCATCGAAATAGCAGAAAAGGAACACAGGCCCCTGTGGCTAGCATTTTTGGATATCAAGGGAGCGTACAATAGCGTGGTTCAAGAGGAATTGTGGGGAATACTGGACAGTCTAGGCGTGGAAGATGTAGTCACGAATCTTTTAACGGATATCTTTAAAGGTAACAAGGTAATTATAAAGTGAAAAAAACAGGTATCCAAGCCTGCAGAGGTAAAATGGGGGCTTAGGCAGAGGTGTCTCCTGTCACACTTATAATTCACGATGTACCTACAAGGTATAGAGGCCAAATTAGAGGGAAGTGGAGTGGGATTCAAGCTCTCTTTCGTCAAACAAGGAAAACTCCTCATTGAACAGGCACTACCAGCATTGATGTACGCAGATGATATACTGCTAATGGCCGACAGCAAAGAAGATTTGCAGAGATTGGTGGACATCTGCGGTAATGAGGGAGATAGGTTAGATTTCAGATTCAGTAAGAAAAAACCCGCAGTCATGATTTTTAATGACAATGAATGTAGTGAGCTTAGAATACAGGAGGTCACGCTAGAGATAACAGATAAATACAAATATCTGGGCGTATGGATAAGCAATGGGGCCGAGTACCTAAGGGAACACGACTAAAGGTAACAGGATTGCAGCGGTAATAAAAAACAGGGCATTGTGGAATTACAATAGGTATGATGTTGTGAGAGGAATATGAAAAGGGGTCATGGTTCCTGGTCTGACGTCCGGCAATGCGGTCTTGTGCATGAGATTAGATGTTCCAGCAAGATTAGAAATTAAGCAATGTGGAATAGGTAGGCTTGCCTTAGGAGCTCACGGGAATACACCAAATCAGCGAGTACAACGTGATATGGGACGGACACCAATTGAGGGCAGGGAAGCTAGCAGCAAGATAAAATTTCAGAAGCGATTGAGAGAAATAGGGGAGGAGCGTTGGGCTAGGAAGGTATTCAGCTACTCGTACATGAAGAATGTCGATACAAAATGGCGGAAGCGAATCAGGAAATTGACTGGTAAATACTTGGAAAACAGCAGGGGGCCAATTGAAAAAGAATTATCGGTTAAGAAGAAGGTGAATGAAGCTGAGACCGATATCTAGAGAACTGGCATGATTAAGAAGTCCGCACTAGAGATCTATCGAACTTTTAAGCAAGAAATTGCCAAGGAAAGGATCTATGATAATACTCGGGGTAGTTCTCTACTGTTTGAAGCCAGGACGGGAGTCTTGCGAACCAAGACATATCGGGTCAAATTTGAAGGGGTAGACACGGTATGCAGTGCGTGTGAAGAGGAAGAAGAAACCTCCGAATGCTTAATAATGTTCTGTAAAGGGCTTCACCCTATAGTTCAGGATGATGGCGCAGAGTTTTTCAAAGCACTGGGGTTTAGGGACAGTGAGGGCAAAATACACCTTAAGCGGGTAGAATTAACTAGAAGGAGGTTATCTGATTGGTGGCTAAAGTCAAGGCACGAGTGAAAATTAAACCCTTCCCTGCAAAGTACGAATACTCAGCCTCACTATTTAAGGGAAAAAATAAATCTAGGTTTTGGTTCATTAAGTATTACGGCTTGGTGGAGCTAGCCACCGCCCGATACGATTTAAAGGGTACAGCCATATCCATCCATTTATCCTTCAGAGTCTGACATCTATCCGGTGACGGCTTCGCTTCGCTATAACTCGCGCACGCCACTGGGGTAGTCTCCTAATCTCCGCTGGCATTTCGAAACTTGAATGGCTCTCTTTTCGCGGGTTGTTTTTTTTTATTTCTCTGGGTGTGGGAGTGTGAGTCGGTTCTCCTCTTGCGAGGGACCGTCGTTTATCAAAGGTCGAAGCAGAGATCGATCGAAGGGCATATCCTCGCTTCGTAGTGGCAACTTGAGAAGAGTCGCGTTACTCCCTACATTCTTTTCTTCTTTTTTAAAGACGATAGTCTTTTTGGAGACCTTCGACGCAAAAAGTTTGGTCTGTCTGTCTGTCTGTCTGTCTGTACATTCGTTTGTTTGTCCACTGTTAAAGGGCCAGTAAACAGGCTCCAACTTTTTTTTACACCCTGCATACAAGCTCAGTAATTCGTAGATTAGACCGCAGGATCACGTTTTCTGAATATTACAGCGCTGCGCGCCGCGCAGGGCCTTTGTTTCGAAAAACGATTCCCGCGCATCTTTCCTACGCCCGACCGACCCCCTTGCTCGCGCAGTGACGTCAACTCGGCAATTGCCGATGTGACGTTGCACGCAGCTCGCTGATTGGTCTAAATCAGGTCTGAAAAAACAGTAGTGATGTCAACGCTAGTTCCTGTTCCCACCCACAGCTACGAAACTGCTCCTTGTTTCTTGGTACTGCGGTGAAAGAATCAGCCTCGCAGTTGTCGCGTGCACGTGTACACTTCTCGCTCAACTACAGCGCCTGTGTGCGCGTACGAACGTACTTCACCCTTGATGAGCAACGCGGGCAAAAAGCGTTGCTTTCTCGTCGGCTGCAAATCGAGTGACTGGGCAGCGGAGAAGCATCGGCACCGGATGCCTCACGATGGCACCCTGCGTGCTGCATGGCTGAAGCGAAACAGTCATCGAGTGACGTACGTCGGGGACCTGATCGTTTGTGGTCCACACTTCGCACCTGACGCTTACAGGGTTGACTCGCGGCTGGTGCGGCAAACGGTAAACAAACAACCACGCTTTGCAGCAAGCAGAAGTGCGCTGCGAGTGATCGAGTTTGCCGATGACGTCAATCGCTGACGTTGTGTAACATTACCGAAGTGGGCGGAGTCACGACGATGGGCTACGCCTTTCCCTTCATTGAAGAGAGAAGGGGGTGAGGCCACCCGAAACATTGAAACCAGCTTAGACCGATGTTCTAACCCCTGTAACTTCTTTCATGTAGCACGTATTCGCAAAATTCTTGCATCAGCATGTTTGCAAAAAAAAAAAAAAAAACTGCAGATATATTTGTTTTTTCAAAACTTTTGGACCTCAGGGCTGTTTACTGGCCCTTTAACGGCGCCGTGTATTTGAAACAGCCGATCCCATCCGCAGCGCTTACCAATGTTGCTCAAGGTTTAGCGTTCATACTTGTGCGATTGTCAATATTAAGCAATTATTGCACATATCTGGGACACCACAACAACATGCATACATTCTGCATGTGCATCTTTTACTAGAAAAGGCATACATAAGTAATTTTAAGGACTGCAGCGCTTATCATGCTGCGCTGACCATGCAATGCTTGCACGAAAAGGCGAGTGTTTCCAACGGTTTGTTAAGACGAGATGGTGGTGGCACATACCCGTCGCCTTGTGTTCTACACCTTATCACCTTAGAGACGGGCGCGCACACCCGTCTCAAAGCCACACGCTTCGCTTTCCAAGAAAACAGCCAGATGGCGCTTATGTCACACGCGTGACATGACTTGATGCGCTCGTTTGCCTCCGCTAAACGCTCGAGGCACTCTAACGCAGCGCCTACAGAATACCATTCCCCAATTTTCTTGCGCAGAACATCAAATAAATTGCTCACTCTCTCCACACGCAAGACTGTCATCTTTCGACGACAATTGCAGAATAACATCCTTAACGGGGCCAATTTTTTTTTGTCCAGGTCTCCTCAACATTCGGTTTTATTCTGTGCGTTCATGCATGCCTCGCCTGCCTGACACGCTATCCAAAAGGGTACACTCAGTGTACATTCAGTGCCGATCGGCCGCATCGAAGGTTTTCAGGCTCTTCCTTTAGAGTTATACTGATTTGATGATAAAACAACGTAAGTGCAGCCATTCCGTTGTCGCAGTGCTGGTTGAACCCAAGCCTAACTGCCTGAATTGTGCCCTCTGCAGTATCCCGTACAACAGATATTATTCGACGATATGAAGAAATAATTATTTGATTAGCCCGTTGTGAACTTGTTAAGCATTCTGATAACTGTGTGCTTTTGTGCGACAATGCTCTTCTTCCCTTGCTCAGCAGAATTCATGCCGGCCAGCACTAAAGGCAAATTGATGAGAGCTTCGGAAACAAATAAAACGAAAACATAGGAAAGGAGGTGAATAGGATTTTTCTGGTGGTCTCGTTCGTGATTAATGATGTCACATCGTGAATTTACCTCCTTTCTCCCCTCTTTTATTCACGTTATTTCCTAAGGAAGCACAATTGAGGTCGCAGAACCATATTACTCTTTTTTCGTTACACCCTATGGGTGTATAAGTGTGAAAATTAGTAATATCACACCCTTAAAACGCTCAATTTGGCTAGTTTGTGTTTACAGTGTAAGTTTTTCATCAATCTGGTATAGTGCTTTATTTTGCGTTCTTCATTAAAAAAATGATGGATTCAATTCTATGTTTGGTAATGAGTTTCGCACGTAGACGTTAGTCCGCCGAATTGTGTTCCTTGGATTTACTTTGCGTTTAATTAGGCTGCCAAAACGGGTCCCTGGGGGCAAAAAGTGCGTGGTTCAGGTGTGTCCATGAGATGCCGCGATAGCACTATAGCTGCTCGTAAGTTAAGCGTTTGCTCTTCTGAATGATCTCGTTCAATTCTTTTTTATTTTTTCTATTTCCACATACTGCAGGCTTTTCACAGTCCATGCAGGAGTGTAGTTTATAAAATACATACAAATATCAAAAAAGAAATACATAATGGGGAAACAAGAAAGAAGATACAATGTCAACAGCTTTACAGCAGTTATCCTCCCAGTCGTCGGACCCTTATTTTAATTTGCACCTTGGCCCCAATATTATAACTATTGGTCAAGTTGAGCCAGTTTTATAGATTCGTGTCATGTACTTAGTAACCCGGCTGCGGATTGTATTTGGGGTGTAATGTAAGAGTTAAAATTGAAATTACGCCAGTGTGACGTTAACTAAAGACAGCGAAAATGAAACCACGCACACTGCTTAGTTGCATGTTTTGAAGCGAAGCTCTTTAAAGTGACACCTGTTCGTCCCTCGTAGTAGTGCGTAACATGTCTTACGCCTTGACCTGCAAGGTGGTGCCGGTGGGAGATTTCTCCTGTGCGTTGTTGAACAATAACAAATTCGCAGCGTGCGCGTTAACCAAAAGCCAAATTCTGCTGTCTCTCATTCCCCATTAGCAGCCATTGGTATGTACATTAGGCACTATTTGACAAGAAAAGGTTGCTACGTTATACTCGCTGGGCGTAACCTCCTTCGTTTTAGAAAGATTTAGCGAGCGTTGGGCCGCAGTGCCATGAATACAGTGAACTAGTATATGCCACCAACTCGAGGTGGTTAAAGGTGGGAAGTATACACACGAAGCCCAAGCCGTAAGAAAGTGTGCGTGTGCCACCTCTTGTTTAGTCCTTGGAATGTTTGCTTGATGGCGGTGCTTCTACATGCAGAATATATGATGAAAAGATGCGATATGGTGGCACTTGGAGTGTTGAATAGATGGATGAACGGATACACAGACAGATGCATGGATGGAAGCACTGATGGTCGGACGGACGGATGGATGCATGGACGGACGCAGGGGTGGATGCATGGACGAACGCAGGTATGAATGCACAGATGGACGTGCGGACACACGAACAGACGCACGTACGGACGGGCGGATAGATGCACGGACGGTCACACAGACGGATGTATGGACGGACGGAAGCAAGAACGAATGGACGGACAAATGCTTCGCCCCACCCTCCATCATTCACCCCATGGATATGCTGCCATTTTTCCCGCTTAGGCTTAAACAGGTGTACTATTCATCGCTAGAAC
The DNA here is from genome assembly GCF_013339725.1 of Rhipicephalus microplus. Classification (NCBI taxonomy): domain Eukaryota; kingdom Metazoa; phylum Arthropoda; class Arachnida; order Ixodida; family Ixodidae; genus Rhipicephalus; species Rhipicephalus microplus. The sequence goes on from NC_051169.1 coordinate 107,549,068, forward strand.
CCTTAAAGAGGTGTTTATTTTAAAGGACTTACTTCTCCCTAACTCAACAGACGTCCCGTCCTCTATGCTGGTGGCAACCTCTCACTGGCTCCAAGTGAGAACAGGTAGCTCAGTCGAATGCTGTTCACATATGTCCCCGTAAATGTCCGGTAGGGGCCATGGTTGTAGTTGCACACCGATTTTTCACACACGGATGAAACATGCTTTCAAAACTTATTTCACGCCTTTCTTCCCGAGCCAGAGTTGTCGCGTTGTTCGAGTGAATGATATGTCCTGTTGTCCAGTAGTGTTCAACGAGCTTTCTCTTGGAATCCATGGCATGGGTGTCTATTACGACGACCTCTCTTTGTTCAAAAAAAAAAAAAAGCTCGTTGATTACTGCTGGACAGCAGCACCTACAATTGACTTGAGCCATGCGATGATAGTGGCACGGAAAAATTATTTATTAGAAAATTTCTCGAATTATGGTTCATCTGTCATGTGATCGGCATGTTGCAAACAACCACGGCCATTTTGAGTGACATCCCCTCATTTCGTTGCATTGTATACTAAGGAAACTACTGTCATATGTCCGTAATTTCTACGTTTAGGTCACCGACAAGTGAAGAAGGTTTGTGCTTGTTGGTGTTTGATATTGTTCCGTCACAATTGGTATTGAAATTAGTGAACTTGTAAACGTTGCTCAATTATGTTATCTCCGTGTTGCTTTAAATATTATAAACTGAGTTAAGTATTGTGTCATAAAGAGCCGGCAAGAAATCTTGGTCCCTTGGACCACATTGTGTACATTGAAGTCATCAACCTGCATAATGGCTTTATGCTTTTAGCTGTTGTGTGCTTTTCTACTGTTTTGTGAAAATCCTCATTGTTGTTAGTCTATCGTAAATATTTTTAATGACATACAAACGTGTTTCGACTACAGCAACTGCATACGCACAATGATGTATACTTACAAACCTTACCTAGAACGTACACACCTACGCCTTACCTGCTTATCTTTTTTTCCCTTTATACTGGTGATATGAAGGTGCGTGTGCTAAAGTCAACTCTGAATTTTTCCACTGCGATCTACTTTTGAGTTCTTGCCTATGTGCACTTTATATACGTATTGTTTATTCGTATTGCTTCTTAGCAGTGTGGTTTTCAGTTGTTTTCACCTTGTACTTGGCATTGTTGTTAGCAGTGTGCTTTTCATTTTTTTATCACATTCACGTTATACTTGTTAATGTACCGTAACATGCGTGTCTTGGCTCATGCCTTCTTAGTGTTGGTTTATTTCGAGTTCCCCGTTTTCTACGTGCCTTATAATCCACTAATGATGTAGCCCCTCCCTTCTGTAACGCTTCTTGTAACCCCTGAGGTAATAAAATAAATAAATAAATAAATAAATAAATAAATATAAATAAATAAATAAATAAATAAATAAAGTGAAGTTGCCGACTAGTATGAATAAATGATTCGTGCTTCCTGATGTTTAAGTTATATTGTTGTGTCACAATTATCAGTGATGTGAGTTTATTATAAACCTTTTTTTGTGTGTGTCCCACATCAACGCATCTATCTCTCCGTGGAAGACTCGGACAAAAACGTACAAATCTCGACCATGAGGTAATTCACCCCTACAGAAGCTCATGAAGGCTTTAATACATGAGCATTATGCCATTTCTGCAGTATGTGTAGTATTGATTACACCTACGTCATACTGTCCTGTCTTGGCGTGTTTTTTATAGGTGTCATGCACGAACGCAGGGATTGAGATACTTATGGGTTAGAAGGTAGTAAACCAACCCCTATGACTTCTCCGCACGTACTCTTTGACACTCGTGTTGTGCATGTCCTGCTAATAATGACGTCGCCTGTTATTATGGTTCATCCTTTACTTATGCTAAGACATAAAAGCTTTGTCATTTACCAAGTTTACGAAAGTAGAAGACAGTCAATGCGTAGACAGCCATATAGACAGATAGATAGACAGCCATATAGACAGATAGTTAGACAGCCATATAGATAGATAGGTAGATAGATAGATAGATAGATAGATAGATAGATAGATAGATAGATAGACAGCCATATATATAGACAGACAGACATACATACAGACAGACAGACAGACAGACATACATACAGACAGACAGACAGACAGACAGACAGACAGACAAGCAGACAGAAAGACAGACAGACAGACAGACAGACAGACAGACAGACAGACAGACAGGCGGGCCGGCAGGCAGGCAGGCTGGCAGACAGACAGACAGACAGACAGACAGACAGACAGGCAGACAGACAGACAGACAGACAGACAGACAGATAGATGGATAGATAGATAGATAGATAGATAGATAGATAGATAGATAGATAGATAGAAAGTAGATAGATAGATATATAGATAGATAGATAGATAGATAGATAGACAGACAGACAGACAGACAGACAGACAGACAGACAGACAGACAGATGGATAGGTAGATAGATAGATAGATAGATAGATAGATAGATAGATAGATAGATAGATAGATAGATAGATAGAGAGATAGCGGTTCCCAGTCTTGCTTATGTTCACCTCATCGAAAGAAAAATGGGCAGCCCCCAAGTAGCCCAAACTTCGAATATTGGTACCTGGTGGGTAATGTAGGAATATTAATTAGGAAGAGAACCATCTCTAGGGGCATTTATCAAAATGGTCCAGAGAAAAAGTGGTCTTTTTCATAGATTGCGGCATCTTTGATACAAGACACATTCAAATAGCAAGTTAGGTAGAAGTGCACGAGTGTTGAAGATTGGGCGAGTTGGTTAGTCGTACTTGAACTGGTATAGCGCATTATGGGGAAGAAGAAACGGCTGAGCAGACCGACACAAGAGGACAGAGCGCTCTGTCCTCTTGTGTCGGTCTGCTCAGCCGTTTCTTCTTCCCCATAATGCGCTATACCAGTTCAAATAGAAGTGCACATCGTGTCTGGTAATTTCTTTTTTTGGAAAAGAACAAAAGTTACAGAGTGAAAAGTGTGATGTGCCTACATGCCTTCACGGGAGTAGTAGGGACGCCATTAGATAAACTGCTGAAGTTGAAGCTGCTCACGTTTAACAGTGACTGTATGAATGTTTTATATTTCTACTGAATGGAAGACACGAGAGGAAGAAACCAACATTTTGATTACCTGGTGGTGCTGGTTGCTTTGAAGGCATCGGCTCGGTCACATGTGACGTAGCTGGGCTGTCTGTATTAGTGGTTGCTAAAAAAAAAAAAATCAATGAAAAATTACTTTCCTGAATAAGTCGAATCTATCCGGAAGCTTTGTGCAAGCTGCCAAAGCAGACTCAGCTAGCACTGATCAGTACTCCAACCAGAAAGAAACACCTTTATAAAGGCCACATCATAATAATGTAGATTTTGAACTTGTTCCTACCAAAACAAATTCAATGTGTTATGCAGGCCTTTCATCCTACACATCCTGCGCAGGAATAATTTCCAAGGTACACTACGGTGACAGGCTGCTTGATGTACAAGAGTACAAGTCGAACTGACTTTTTTGTTTATTTAAGGCAACGTTAATATGCGGCAAACGCTGGAATGCAATAGTGACTTCTAGATGATTAAAACAGTAATGTCATGAAAACAATTACTTATAATCACAGGTCGGCGAAAAATGTGGAGCTTACTCAGACTCACTCAAATAATACGTTTTGTTCCTCGCACTCAGGCTCACCAAACTTTTCGTCAACCAGACTCAAACTCACTAAATTTTTTTTCTGCTAAACACACTCAGACTAACGGCTTGACATGTATCTGGGTAAGTGCGATCAGTCGACTCAGGAGTCAGTCTGCCGGCCTATGCGTATGACTTCTGCTGAAGACACCATCGGCTGTGCTGCTTCGCTGAACTTGTGAACATTTCTTAGGAAAAAATACTCAGAGAGTGGCCAATCGTCATCGTGTGATACATTCCCCAGCTACTTTATATATTTTCTATCTCAGTGCTATCTTTTAAAGTTCAGATTGACTGATATTTTGTATATAAATATATCAGATATATCTACTTGCACGCTCGCGTCCGTACTTACTTTTTCATGCGAGACGAGCAATAAGTGATGCTGCTAGTGCAGATGACCAGTGTAGGACGAGCGCTGCTATCAAAGAATACTTATGCATATGTAAAGACAAGAGTTTACTCGTAACCTTGAAGATAAGAAAAGTTCTCGACCTTTTGCTTTGACAAAAAATAACAGAAATAATTGCTTCTACTCGGTTATAACCTTTCCACTGACCCATCATTCGTTCTTTTTAATATCCACTCAATGTCATAGTTACTCAATCCTTTACCCCTCACAAAATCAAGCAGAGAGAGCTAAATCATTGTACAGCATTTATTTATGGTATCTGTTCATTTTAAATACTGTATAGGAAACAAAACCAACATGCGTGAAAAAACTCGTGTTGCAACGTCGTGCCATTCCCCACCATTCCTAACAAAATCACGAAATCAAGCGCAGATGGAGTGAAACACCTTATTTCTATCGTGGTATATGTTGCTTTTGAATACTGCAAAGGAAGCGAAACAAACATCCATGAACAAGCTCTTGTTGCAACTTTTGTACTACTCTCAACTCACGATTCTGAGAAAGCTGGCATCGTTATTTTAAGTCAGGGTATATTTAAAGTCGGCATGCTTCGCAAGAGCTTCTACGTACGGGGCGTGGAGGCTTCTGCTTCAGGCGGGGCTGTCTCACACCTGCCAGAACGCACGTCAATGTCATCAATTGCCACGTCACTGTTGCCTTGTTGAGTACGGCCAGTAATAATAATCTGTGCAAAAGAAAGGTACATCGAAGCTTACGCTGACATCTGCACCATTGCAAACGAAAAAAGAAATGCTGATTTCGACCGTCGCTCATAGCTACCCTGAGAAAGCCACATTAAGGTCATTGCAGACCCCGATAAGCCCCCGTAACACAACAAGCTTATTAAAAAAAATAATTGGCGGAACCATTTAAAAATTGATGTCATACAGTCTCTAGAGATTATGTCATTCAATATTGAGATTTTCTAACCTAAACATTCAATCATTCCTCAAGCCTATCCCTCAGGCCAGGATAAAAAGACTAAATATACCTCAAGTATGGACGTTTTTTCACCACGATAACAAGTGATTATTAAGCAGCTGCAGTTTCGATGCAGGCGAAAATGCTTTAGGTGCGTGTGATCAGATTTGGGTGCACGTTAAGCCCCAGATGGTCGAAATTTCTGGCGTTTTCACTACAGCATATTGTAGACCATATGGTGGTTTTGTGACGTTACAATCAACACATCAATCAATCAAACGCAATGATGGGCTAATAAAGCAACAGTCACCTCATGCATAAAAAATTGCTTGTTGTATTAATAAGAAACTTACAAAAATTTCCACAATTACTACATTAGACCGATATTATCACGTTGTAAAAACGCTGTGTACGACCTTCGCTTTGAATTGAATCATGTCATATAAATTGTTTACAGCTTTCTACCCAGACCATTCTAGTGTGAATGCACTGAGGATACGTTATTTGACCTTCAGGTAAGTACAGATTCTCTCTTTACATACACCCACTTTTCCCACCTAATCATCTCTTGTTCGCAAGCATTTTGGCTGTAACCAACAAGAGATTTACAAATATTTACAAACATTGACAGCACATCCCAATTCACATTTACAGATTACATTTACATTTGCAAACACATCCCAACTGGTATTGTCTGTAGAGCTTTATGAATGTTCATGGTAAAGTAGTGACGAAATTTGGGCTTATCATATGTTCAAATAGTCAACGAAATCTCTAGTTTTGTGCACAAAAAAGGTGGTGTTTTAAAGATATACTAAAAAACTTAATATATTCCGAAGAAAGATAGCTCTATTCCTTGTAGCACTTACAGTGCAAACTATTCTATGCCTAGCAGATATAGCACTGCTGATGTTAGTTCAAGTGGAACTGTGTTCACTCTGAATTATCTCAGCAGCCAATATCTGTCTATGAACGGCCACTTTCCACCTGCATACTAAACGGAATGTAAGTGGTGGGTAAAATACCTGGCAGCTCTAGTTATGAACAGAAATGCAATACTGATTATCAATTAGCCGTGGCAAGGAATAGCATGCCATACACACACTAATGAATTTAAAGTTATTCAAATATTTTTTTGCCCGACCTTCAAGTCTATAGTTATTACATCAAATGTCACGAAGAGACCTGCTAGACTGAGGTCGAAATATATTAGGAATAACAGGGTCATATTAGCTCACACTATAATAAAGTTGAATTTCGAAAAAATATTTCCTGTTAACATTTATCTCAAGTGCTCCAAGCGTAAACACAGTGGTGGCTGAATGTGCCCGTCATATATTATTGGAAAATATTAGCGGGTTTGTGCCCAACCATAACACTCGAGTTTCTTGAGTGGCACGAGATTAAAATGACGTCAAGAAGAGGCCGGGGGGTTCCAGATCATAGATGCAGTTAAGGAGTTAGCCACATAAAACTTAGATAAATGCACTTTTCTTGGAGGTTTTCGTTAAAATTTATGCATAAACAAAAACTGTTGATACGGCAAATATATGCAACCAATGTTGCGAGTGCCAGCATTAGTGTTGAAATGCCTTTGTTAGCAGGTTCAAGAGGCATTTGAGTGTAAAAGGAAATTGACCACGAGTGAGGGAGATAAATATACTTAAAACAAGTTGTACTTATCTCAAAGTATCAAGTTGGGGCTACCTAATATTATTATTGAATATATGTCACAAAACATATATCGTTTCGTTTTTATTCTATGTTACTACCATGTCCTTAAGTGAGCTTTATGAATTCAGTCATCTTGGAGTTCTTTTTGATGTCATGCTATATTTTTTTGCTCCCACCAAAGGTGCTGGCGTGCGCGGCCTTCGATCTCTTGGCTGCGGCTGTATAATTTCGCGAGAATTCAGTTCTTCTACAGCGTTCCACAAACTTCACCTCTCTATATGTCTTCCTCAACTTCAATATGCATCTGTGATCTAGAATTGCAGTGACCCATTGAGCGAGTCTACAAAAAAAGTCAACCGTATGTACGAACATTGTTTATCTCAAAATGACTCCGGATCTCATTCTAACACTGCCAGATTATTATCATTGAGATCACTTGTCTGCTGACGAAATCACGGTAACCTATTACTTCTTCACGAAGTACATTAGGGTACCGTATTTCGCTCTTTTCGTCTGAGTTGCGTACATCTTCTGATTCCTGGTAAGCTAACCAGGAAGAATCGTTCATTTGATGTACTTGCCAACTTTTCTGAACACACTACTATTCACAGAATGCAAAGTCCCTGTAATGTTAACTTTTGTGATCTTTAAGTTTTCCACAGTCCAGTGTCATTGTTTTTATGTCAGCTTTGCACTGTCTTGGCATAGATTTCACTAAGTACAGGCTCTTCCCTTTTTCTTCTTTCAGGAAGGTTTCTACATAGTTGTGTATATTTTCCTTTATATTCACTTCGTTTTCAAGGTTCTTGTCTTGAATTCTGATTCTTTCCTTTTTGGGCTGATTTTTCTTCTCTGTATTTTTCACTATTTATTGGATTTTTCTGAAGAGTGTCTGTATTGTATTGCTTATTTGCAATGTTTTGTTTTTTATTGCGCCTGCACTGGGACCTCATGATTATTCCACGGCATGGTAAGTAAATAATTAAGTGATTTTATCACCATTATTATTTTTATAACGAATAATATAACCGTAATATTAGCAATAGTGATATAATTTATACTAATAATTACATATTAAAAATATTTTAAATACCAAGAATACAACGTTATCATAATTTTAATTATAAGTAGCAGTAATATTATGGCTTAGCGACTTACGTCCCAACACCTCAATATGATTATGAGGAACGACCACCTGGTGTTGCTTAACTTGCTCTTTAGCCCGAGACTTAGATGTTGTTTAACCAGGGCTTATTTTGCTTCCATCCAAATGTGACCGCGACGGCCGGAATGAGACCCGCGATTTTCAGGTCAGCAGCCAAGTACCGTAGCCACTATTCTACTCAGGAGAACTTACTACTCTGCTACTACTACTAGTACTAGAAGTAGTAGTGGCACGGTAGTAGCACGAAAGTACGGTAATAGTAGTTGTAGAAGTAGTAGCAGTAGTAGTAGTAATAGCATAAGTAGCAGCATAACTACCAGTGTGGAGGAAGGTGGCAGCATTAGTAATAGCATTAAACAAATTTTTGATTAACCACTAATAATCGGATGCTATGAGGTTGCGCAGAGGGACGCTGATGATTGGCTCACGATCACTAAACCCGTTGCTTAGGCGAACACGTCACTTACTGTGAATTTGGGAGGGAGCTCAGTTCTTTCCACTTGGAGTAAAGTCCACTGGCTCGGCGTGGTGGCTTTCACTGTCGTTGCGCGCCCGTCCAAGTAGTGATGCTCATCAAGAAACCCAACGCTCAACGATGCTTCCGCTAGAATCCGAGAAACAACCTCTATGTATCTGTTCGTATGATATACAGTTGGAAAGATAAAATTATTAGGCCTTCAACTGCTCAAGCACCTTCGAAATTCCTTTAAGACCAATAAATCTCCCTTGTTAGCATAACAAATAATTTTGAAAAGCTTCGCTCAGTTTTTTTTTCAAATTAGAACTTATTGTTTATTAGAAATTTAGTAAACGTGCTAAGTTTACTCAAAGAAATAGTCAAATTATGAATGAAAACTATATTTCAGAAAATTATAGGCGAAAGTCTGGCCTGCATTCCCTCCGTTATTAGTAGTCACTTTATTTATTCTCAATCAATTGCTTATTCAATGAAGGGGCAGTATGTGATTAATAAAATATGGCCATAATTGAATGATGTCAGTGGTAATATAAAATGTTAGTAATGTCTTACAACTGCACACTGAAACACATTCAGAATTAAACAAACAGAAACACACGTGAACACAAACAGATCCAACGTGTTGCACAATATGAGCGACAAATTGTCAATAAAAATTAAGTCATCAAAAAGCCAGAAAGACGAAGCATTTCAAAAGAACACTCACAGTTCTTCCTCATGACGTAGTAGAGTCGAAAGCACACAGCAGGGCTTAAGGTGAGAGCCTCACTCTGCATACTTCCAAGTGATCTTGCTGACGTGTCTTCGGCATCTAGAAGAAGGTAGTATCCTGCAAAATGAGAGAGGAAATATTTTTTTATTGATTTATCTTTACATACTGCAGCCCGAAATGGACTATCGCAGGAAAGGGTTTGCTATACATTAGCACACACAAAAATACAACTATTAACAAACAGGAATAGAACTCTTAATAAACAAATTCTGAATCAATACTTTTATGCAAGAAATTACAACTCTTAATAAACAAATCGCGAATCAATACATTCATGTAAGAAATATTCTAAAGGTAATAATCTAGTTGACCCAGGCAATACAGTGCATTTTTCTATAGTGTGCGGAAAATAGCTGAATTTAAATAGGTTAGTACGTGAATGGAATGGTGTAAGGTTGAGTTTGTGGCTATTTCTTGTGGGTTTCGGTTTATCAGGAGACAGACATTCGTTAGTTAATGCGTAGCGTAGGGCATTAACAAGAGTATGCATCAACTTTAGGCATTCGAGCTCGTATCGCTCGGACAGGGTTTGCAGACCTAGCGTAGCAAGTTGAGAGGAGGGTGAGAAATTCTAGTCGTAATGGCGGAAAATGAAACGGATGATCTTCTTCTGAACGGATTCTAGTGTGCTGATGTCCGATTTTTATGAGGGTTCCAAACGGGGCAGGAATATTCGAGGATGGGACGGATGAGCGAATTATACGTTAGCAACTTTGTTTCGGGTGGAGCATCTTTTAATGTACGATTTAGGTAGCCCAGTTTCCTTAAAGCTTTATTGCAAGAGTATTCGATATGTTTAGACCAAGATATATGGGGTGTGAAGATGAGGCCTAGATACTTATATTCGGGCAGACGTGACAGACAGGAGCCATTGAAGGAGTAATCGAACAACGAAACGGAGCTGAGTTTACAGAAGGAAAGAACAACTGTTTTAGTTAAGTTTATGTTCATTTGCCATGTGTCACACCATCTGCAAAATTGTGCAAAACAATTAAGTAAATTGTGGTCATAATCGGTATTAATTACATTATATAGGACACAGTCATCAGCGTAAAGGCAGATTTTTGCAAACACATAATTGGGTAAATCATTTATGTACAATAAGAACAAAAGTGGTCCCAGGACTGAACCCTGAGGGGACTCCTGATGAAACATTCACAACAGACGAGTATGAGGAATTAAAAGAAACAAACTGAGAACGGTTGTTTAAAAAGCTAGCAATCCAGTCAACTAAGGAATAATTATTAAGAACAGCGTGAAGTTTGTGCAGAAGTTTAGATGTTTAACAATGTCGAATGCTTTTGCAAGGTCGATGAATATTGCATCAATTTGGTAACCAGAGTCTAGAGCGTTCAAAATGTCGTGAGAAAATTCTACAAGCTGGGTTGTTGTACTAAAACCTTGGCGAAAAGCATGATGGGGATTACTTAGAATGTTATTATATTCAAGAAACCCCATGATATGCTTAAACATTATTTTTTCTAAAAGTTTACATGAAAAGTTTACATGAATATGAAGGACTAAAAGTCACACTAATGGTGAAGCAATATGTACACGGTTGCGCTTGCTGTGTAGACAGTCGGGCAAACTCAAAGTTGTAGTGAAGTTTCAAGAACGAAACAGGCACATCCAATCGAAAGGGTAGGGAACTAGTATATAATAAGTTCACTGCCTGTTTTCAATTTTATTACAATGTGACCCATTTATTATCTGATCGCATTCGTACCTACGTGAATATATCTAATGTAATATTAATATTGCTAATGATATTATTATCAATACCCTATTTGACGTGCCCAGGAACAACCATAGGGGTTTTGTGCGGGCGCATGCAAAAATGAACAATAAAAATTAACAATTTCATACAGTCTTCAGATGAAAAGATAAAAAAAGAAGAAATAAGCCCGTACAGAAAGAGGTCAACGCAAAAATGAAAGAATAAAAAGACAAGACGAGAATAATGCAATGGAGTGAAACACATTGTGGAATATACCGAACAATGCGGAAGGCCTCCTGAAAGACAGAAAAAACAATGAACGAATGCATTTTGAAAAACAGTTTCAAGGCAGCGCAAAGCTGAGGTAAGAGCGTTGACTGTATACTATTAAAACATCAAGATCAAGATAGTTAACATTACCAAGACGTTCTATTCCGTGAATAGGCAGGGTGTTGGAGGAAGTTGGCAGGTACAAAGAACGGTCGATTCGCTCTGGGTAATTTAGGTGGAATCCAAAATTATTACAACAGAGAAGTAAAGGGCAGTACGCGATACCATGAACTACCTTGTAAATAAGAAAAAATACGCAGAACCCGCGTGGTTTGCGAGTTGATGTTATGTGGATTGAAGGCGACTATGTTGTAATTTTCTTATTGAGATAAGCGTTGCGAAGTGGACATAGAAGTACAGCTACAAAAAACAGTGGGCACAAGAAACAAGTAAATAGGATGGGTGCTATTTTTGCATACTTGTCTCTTGTGTGTCGCCTTTTTGCTCTCTACTTTAATTTTCAGACAATGAACCTACTCGCCCAGCAACGCATCCTCTTACGAAGTGGCACCGAAGATATGTGCCAATGCACTCAAAGGCATATGTTAAACAAACGTATTTGTTTATATAACCAGTTGGTTACAGTTGCGTGATGATACCAACAGCAACATGGACACTAGAAACACCAGAAGCGGTAAGCTGATATGAAGAGCCGGCGCTCCGAGAATGGGAGCTCTGAATACTGCTAGATCGATAAACTTCACCTAATGGCGTCTACCTGCAATTGACGTTAATCCGACGTGACGACTGTGTCGTGGGAGTACATATGTAATGTTTGCAAAATGGGGGGCATAGCCAGCACTGCAACCACAATTGACACTTCACGAATTATTTGAAAAGTACTTAAGTGAGCTAGCCGGTCTGTGTTTTAGAATACTTGTTCGCCATGCATATTTCTGAGGTTCAATTTATGCTGGGACCCTGAAATGTATTCTTTGCGTTCGTCAGGCCAACGCCACCGATGTCAGATTTTTCTTAACGCTCACGCGTTAAAACTTCCCATGTCTGTTTTCGCCGTTACTGTGCATACATAAACTGTTAGCAACTTGTGGGACATACATGCATGCATACCTGTGGCACGCACACGCCCTCGGGTATGTGCCACACGTCCAGCGGAAAGGCTTTGACGACGCAGGTGACGGGATTTTGATATTGCCCATGTCATCATCAGCACATCACGTTTGCTAAACCATCTCACCCTTTCACACTGAATTTCGTTTACGCCAAGATAAGGAGATTATAATGAGAGCACATAGAAGTAACCACCTAAATAGATAGATAGACGCTCAAACTGGCTGTCGTATGCTAAGAAATGTTTTGCATTTATTACCAGGTCAGTGTGATTTTGTCGACAGTAATGTGATGTCAGTGAAATTAATCTGACAATGGTACAACAATATAGAGAGTCGTTTCTAGCGAAACGATGGTTGTAAATGCTTATGGATTTTATTCCCGACTTGTGCATAGACGTTAATGATGTATTTAGCAGTGCCATTCCGAGTGAGAGATGCCTACTCATGCTGAGAAATGCATATTGCTGTATACAATTTGGGGAAGACAGTTGGAGAGCTGATTTCTTGGCAGGTTTTGCAAACACCGCCTATAGAGTGAAGGCCTCGAGTAGCAGCACATTGCGTTGCAGCATAAAACCTTAGCATGCTATCAAAGAGAACACCAAGATCACTGATTTCATAAACCTTACATAATAACATGGTACTGACAGAGTACATGGAAATGACACGATTAATGTTTCGCGAGATTTATAATCATAAATTTAGTTTGATGATTGAAATGTGGGGTTTAACCTTCCAAAACCACCTTATGTATATGAGAGACGCCGTAATGGAGGGCTCCGGAAATTTCAACCACCTTGAGTTCTTTAACGTGCACTCAAGTCTGAGCACATGGGCCTACAACATTTTCGCCGCCATCGAAAATGCAGCTGCCGCAGCCGGGATTCGATGCAGTGACCTGCGGGTGAGCAGCCGAGTACCTTAGCCACTAGACGACCGTGGCTGGGTGAATAATAAATTTGGTCTTTGAGGTAATCACAAAAAGGTAATTGTGGGCACACCATTCAAAAAAGAACACGAACCTGACTGCAGCAAGCGGCAGTCGGTAACTGAATGAATTGCCTTAAATATCTTAATATCATTAGCCTACAAGAGATAACAAGAATAGCAAATTGCAGAAGAAACATTGCTAACGTTATTTAAAATAGGAGTGGGCTTTACGCCGACCTTTGAAAGACTCCACTAGCCACGAAAAGGAGTCATGATATGGTCAGCCAACAAGTGGCGGTTTTCAGCGGGAAACGAATGCAGATTGTCAAATACACTTTTACACGTGTGAAAACTGAACTGTAAGAGATTATTTCAGTCCCAAGTAAGCAGTAGAAGTCATCAGCTGTAAACTCCACCCACCGCCAGTACAAAGAATACAAGGGTTTGTCGAGGCTGAATTAGCGAGCAAGTGGTATTTAGGGCCGTGGAATCGGGAAAACGGGCAGACTTTTGTTGGATATCATATATGCATGCACGACTTTCGGTATGCTTTATATATGCTTGCACGACATAATAATTAGGCGTTCGTAGCAATGCTTCCCGTTCAGGTCATATTTTCTCCATTGGTTGTTGCTTGAAACATATGTAAACATAAGTCGAAGTGAACGGCATATCAGTGCAGCGCTAGGATTACTCACAATAAACATTTTGACCGAATCTTTGCTTGAACTCTATCGATTGCTTTTGGTTGCGGTAAAAAAAATAGCAAGTGTGACGCTTAACTATGGCACTGCCTGCGACGAGTTTGAATAAATATTTATCCGTAGCGTAAACGGCATATGCATTGCACAGTAACAGAGCACTATTTGACCTACGAAATTGCATGCTGCAAGAACCAGCGCTACATAGGTGACCCGGCCGCATTGTTTCAACACCTGAAAGTCATTTAGTTCCAGTGACACGTTCAACAACGCATAAAAAGTTAGACTGCATGCAAGCGCGTCTGACCACGGACATGATCGTCCTCCGGAATGCAGGTCGTACAGCAGCTCACCCAGAAAGTAATTCATGACGTCATGGCTAGCGATCACACCAGTGTTGCCCCCCCCCCCCCTTCTCAGGCCACTCACTCGTTTATAAAAAAATCAATTATAAACTAACGGTGCAACCCAACTCTCTCAAATTTCACCAGCTTGTCTCTGAACGTACAACAATCAACTCACACAACACAGAATAGGGTCATTATTCAGTTTGATGACCCCTTTAGTACACTTTAATAGGGAGGACGTTTGGCCATTGAAATCACCATAAAATAACCTATAAAGCAGATAGCTGTGCAGGAGATTCACAGCAGACGAGGCAACATCAAAGTTTGCTAGTTTAATCAAAAACAGCGAGTGGCCGACTACATTAAAAGTCTTGCTCAGGTCACAGTATAGACTACGACAAACTGTTTTCTCTGAGAAATATGTCAAAGATTCGCGTTATAAAACTAGCAAGATTTGTGGTAGTTGAGTGGCCTGCCAGAAACTCGTGTTGCTTCGGAATTAATGAATTATACGCTAGTATACAATACGTTCTGAAGAGCCAGCTGAAAGATCTTCGATGTGGCACACAGTAGAGAAATAGGGCGAGAATTAGAAACATTTGCTTTGCAGCCTGACCTAAATGCTAAAAAACACGCGAATTTTTCCCGACGTTGGCAAATGTGGAAGTGTTCAGAGAGTTATCATAGTCTGTAATCGGGCAAATATACTACCATAGGCCTACATTATCGTGGAAGAGATGCCATCTCGGTCACATGATAAAGACGCTTCAGAGTGCCCAATGCATTCATCAGTTGCACTTTTCATTCAGCGACCGAGCGCTATATGTGCTGACTGCCTCAGGCAGTTTCTGATGTCAGTGCTGGAGTCTGGGGCCCTATAGACGAATGAAAATGCGTGGCAAAGTAGTCAGCGACGGCATGCATTTCAACAGCGTCCTAGCCAAGTAGTCTGAAAGAATCGTTCACTTTTGCTAGACTGTTTTCGTAAATATTCTTACAAGAAAACGTATATTTACAGATATTTACAACGATTACACGCGATCACAATGCCTGGCGCACTGGCGGGCTGGAACCAGTCTCTATCCACTTCGTAGTCTTCCCTTTTAGCCAGGGACCCTCTACCGCTTTATGCCCCAATCCCACTACTGCCTTGTGGCACTACCCCGCGGCGTTAAAGCGCCGACCCGGCGCTTGTCACGAAAGGGGAGTGTTGGGTGACACATAAGGCTTCAGTCTTACGACGTGCACAACAGTGGATGGTGGTGGCATTGAGTGCGCTTCGTCGACGACTCGCTGTATCTCGTAGGTGAGGTTGCTGATCTTGCGAAGGACTTTGTATGGTCCGTCATAGCGAAATAAAAGTTTTTCGGAGAGGCCGATGTGACGACATGGGGTCCACAAGAGTACGAGAGAACCTGGTGCATACGAAACTTCACGGTGGTGACGATCGTATCGATCTTTCTGAGAGGCTTGAGAAAGCATGAGTCGTTCTCGGGCAATCTGTCGTGCTGCGTCGGCTCGCTCTATGGCATCGCGGACGTATGTGACAGGGGAGCTTGAACCAGCGGGAAGGAGTGTATCAAGAGGCAGAGAGGGTTCCCGTCCATAAAGAAGGTAGAACGGGGAATAGCCTGCGGTGTCATGTCTGGAGGAGTTGTAAGCGAAGGTGACGTAGGGTAACGTTGCGTCCCAGTCACGGTGGTCTGGAGAAACATACATTGACAACATGTCCGTGATAGTGCGATTCAGACGCTCTGTAAGTCCATTAGTTTGTGGATGGTATGCCGTTGTGAACTTGTGGTTCGTGGAACAGGAACGTACGATATCCTGGACGACGCGAGATAAAAAGTATCGGCCTTGGTCAGTAACGAGCTGTCGAGGAGCGCCGTGATGCAATATGGTGTCATGTAGCAGAAAGTCGGCGACATCGGTAGCGCAGCTGGTTGGAAGAGCGCGGGTGATCGCATAACGTGTCGCGTAGTCGGTCGCCACGGCAACCCATTTGTTCCCGGATGCAGAAGTGGGAAATGGCCCGAGAAGGTCGAGCCCTACGCGGTAGAATGGTTCAGCAGGGATCTCAATAGGGTTAAGAAGGCCAGCTGGAAGCGATGTTGGTCGTTTTCGACGTTGACAAAGGTCGCAGCTGGCAACATACTTTTGCACCGAGCGATATAGGCGTGGCCAGAAAAAACGGCGCCGGACGCGATCATAAGTGCGAGTGACTCCCAGGTGACCAGCGGCAGGTTCATCGTGAAGCTGTCGGAGAACATCTACACGCAAATGGGAAGGCACGACGAGAAGGCGGTCAGGGCCGTTAGGGCGCATGTTGTGGCGGTAGAGAACTCCTTCATGAAGGAAATACAAGTTCAGAGAAGTGGTTGGAGTAGCGGAACTCAGGCTTTCTATGATAGGAAGTAAATCCCGGTCGCGGCGTTGCTCAGAAGCGATATCAAGAAAGTCTGATATTGATAAGACGCAAGCCTCCGTAGCTCTCTCTGTGGCGTCTGGTGGATCCACTGGATACCGTGACAGGCAGTCGGCGTCTTGATGGAGGTGACCAGATTTATACACGACCGAGAAGGTGTATTCTTGGAGGCGTAGAGACCAACGACCGAGACGTCCCGTGGGATCCTTTAGCGAGGAAAGCCAGCAGAGTGCATGGTGATCAGTTACAACAGTAAAACTGCGGCCGAAGAGGTATGGGCGAAATTTAGCGACAGCCCAAACAAGAGCAAGACACTCTCTTTCGGTTACTGAATAATTCCTCTCGGCAGGGGATAAAAGGCGGCTGGCGTAGGCGATGACACAGTCACGTCCATGCTGACGCTGAGCTAAAACAGCACCAATTCCGTGGCCACTCGCGTCCGTACGAACTTCTGTCGGGGCAGTCTGATCGAAGTGGGCTAATATTGGCGTAGTCGTGAGGGCTGCAATGAGCGCCGAAAATGCAGCACTCTGAGGCGAATTCCAAGTAAATGGGACGTCTTTTTTAAGAAGCTCGGTGAGAGGCCGCGCAATATCGGCGAAATTTCGGATGAAGCGGCGAAAATAGGAGCACAAACCAAGGAAGCTCCGGACATCCTTATGAGAAGAGGGCACGGGAAATTGAGTCAATGCGCGAATTTTGTCCGGATCGGGCTGTACCCCAGATGCGTTAACGAGGTGACCAAGTACAGTTATTTCGCGACGGCCGAAACGTCATTTGGAAGAGTTCAGCTGGAGACCAGCGTTGCGAAAGACTTGGAGAATACTGGACAGTCGCTCTAGATGGCTTGCGAACGTCGGTGAAAAAACAATTATATCATCCAAGTAGCATAAGCAAGTGGACCATTTGAAGCCGCGCAGAAGGGAGTCCATCATGCGCTCAAAGGTGGCCGGCGCATTACAAAGCCCAAACGGCATTACTTTAAATTGATATAACCCATCGGGGGTTACAAATGCTGTTTTTTCTCGGTCCCGTGGGTCAACAGCGATCTGCCAATAACCAGATCGAAGTTCAATGGACGAGAAAAACTTTGCGCCATGATGGCAGTCAAGGGCGTCATCTATTCTTGGTAAAGGGTAAACGTCCTTCTTAGTGACCTTGTTGAGATGTCTATAGTCAACGCAAAACCGCCATGTGTTGTCCTTATTCTTGACAAGCACGACCAAAGATGCCCACGAACTAGATGAGTGTTCGACGACGCCTTTGGCGAGCATTTTCTCGACCTCTTTCTGGATGACAGAGCGTTCGGCGGCGGAGACGCGGTAAGGGCGGCGATGAATTGGGTTGGCATCGCCGGTGTTGATGTGATGGGTCACAACTGATGTCTGGCCTAAAGGGCGGTTGTCAAGATCGAATATGTCCGCATAGGATGTCAACAGACGGTGGAGGTCTTGTGCTTCGGAGGGCGAAAGATCTGGCGCTATCATTTTGGCAATGTCAATGCTTGACAGGTTGGGCGCAGTGAGCAAGTTGACATGCGGAATAGGTTGCTGAGCCGACAGTTCAGAAATATCACACTCTTGCAGCGACGACATGACGCCTAGTTTAATACCAGCAGGCAGCACATGCGTGGAGAAACCAAAGTTCAAAAGAGAAAGATGGGTCTGATTGTGGCATACTCTCACCACGGTGTGCGGGACAGCAATGGAGTGCTTTAGCACAACGTCGGTAATAGGTGAAACGACATATTCACCATCGCGCACAGGCGGATCACACACGAGCTGCACGTAAGTCGCGGCTTGCGGCGGAAGATGCAGGAACTCGGTGGCACAAAGGCGACTTTGAGCGTCATGGGCAACAGCGGCGTCAAAAGGCAGTTCCAACTGAAGAAGACCTGTCGAGCAGTCGATAAGGGCGGAGTGCGCAGAGAGAAAGTCGAGGCCAAGAATCACGTCATGTGGGCACTGCTCAAGCACGGTGAACAATACGACGGTCTGGCGCCCAGCAATACATACGCGAGAGGTACACATGCCGAGAACGGCAGATGTGCTCCCATCGGCAAGCATTACTGCACACTTAATAGGAGGCGTGATCACTTTTCGCAGTTTAGTACAGAGAGCAGCGCTCATGACTGAAATTTGTGCACCAGTGTCTATCAGGGCTGTAACGGTAACGTCATCCACCAAAAGGTCCAAAATATTGCGGCGTGTAGGAATCGTCAACAGAGGATTTGCAGAATGGGTCGTTAATGCAGCGTCACCTCCGAGAGCTGCATGGTCTAGTTTCCCGAGGTTGAGGGCCCAGGTCGTGCAGGGGACCTGGATCGAGAAATCATCGGCGAGAGAGATCGGCGGCCTTGGGGTGATGGCGACCGGCTGAACCTTCGGCCCTGAACGTTAGTAGGAGCAGGCTGTGGATCGTATGGAGTAGAAAAGCGGCGAGAACTGCCTTCAAAGCGACGCCATGTCCCAGTGTTCCAAGATGAATTGAATGACCGACGATTGCGACAGTAGCGTGCAATGTGGCCGGCGCGAGAGCAGTGAAAGCAGATTGGTCTATCATCCGACGTTCTCCATTCAGCAGGGTTCCGGTAGCGGGAAGGGTAGCGTGAAGGGTACACCGGAATCTGGTTAACAGAAGCCGAGCTCTCGGTGGTGCGAACAGCGCAAACAGGTGTGATGCCGAGATTTGCTATTTCTTGGCGAACGACGGCTTGGATGAGGGAGACGGTGGATGCGTTGTCTTGAGGACCGTCAGAGGCGATGGCTGCAGGAGCCATTGCTTCGAGTTCGTGACGAACGATTCGGGTGACATTTTCGGACGATGTAGCTTGCGTGAACTTGAGGCTGTCTTCACAGGTCGAAGTGGCTGCAGTATTAGGCAGACGCGCAAACTGGCGGGTTATGCGACGGTTCTTGGCGTGCTCGAAGCGCTGACACTCCTTCACAACCGCGTCGACGGTGGCGCAATCTTTAACGATCAACAGATTGAACGCGTCATCGGCAATTCCCTTCAATATGTGAGCGATTTTGTCAGTTTCGCTCATGTTCTCGTCCACCTTTCGACAGAGGCCCAATACGTCCTGTATGTAAGATACATACGATTCTGTCGATGTCTGCACGCGACATTCCAGGTCTTTCCTCGCGGCCTGCTGTCGCCCAAATGGCCTGCTGAATAACTCGAGAAGCTTCAGTTTGCAAACGTCCCAGCTGGTCAACTCCGACTCATGCGTCTCATACCAGGTGAGCGCCGTATCCCGCAAGTAAAATACAACGTTGGCCAGCATCAACGTAGGGTCCCACCTATAGTATTCGCTCACGCGCTCGTACAAAGCGACCCAATCTTCAACATTCACCTTGTCCTTGCCTGTGCCCGAGAAGGTTCCGGGGTCTCGTGGAGGCAGGAGAATCAGAGGAGGCAGCTGCTGCTGCTGGTGCTGGTGCTGCTGGTGCTGGTGCTGGTGCTGCTGCTGGTGCTGGTTCTGCTGCTGCTGCTGCTGCTGGTGCTGCTGCTGCTGCTGCTGCTGCTGCTGCTGCTGCTGCTGCTGCTGCTGCAGCTGCTGCGGCTGCTGTTGCTCTTGTGGGTGGGCCTGTTGAGCCATTGCAGAAAAATGAAGGTGGCGACCACTCCGAAGTTCCGTGTTGGTTTGCCGGAAAAGCCAGGTAGGCGTACCCCGCACCTCCACCAATAATCTTACAAGAAAACGTATATTTACAGATATTTACAACGATTACACGCGATCACAATGCCTGGCGCACTGGCGGGCTGGAACCAGTCTCTATCCACTTCGTAGTCTTCCCTTTTAGCCAGGGACCCTCTACCGCTTTATGCCCCAATCCCACTACTGCCTTGTGGCAATATTTCGAAAACTCAGCCAACCTGTCAAAAACATTTTTTTCCTGGTATTTACATATATGAAGAGTGGAACTGTTTATATAGGTGTTTACAGAGAGCTTGGAAAAACGTGACTTTTTGCTGCCACTCGCTGCGTAGCGAAGCCTGCTTCATTGCTTTAACAGGTTTACGGGCGAACTAGTGAAGATATTTACGTTGTTTAGCTGTATACTACGGAATAAATTATGCAAGCACTTGATAAACACTCCACAAAATGCTCAACTTGGTCATGAACATTAGGTTTGTAAGTGGCCTGTGTTCAATCAACTGCTGACAAATCTGTGTATTCACACGTCTTCAAAGCAAATCTTGGAGATTTGTTAAAGTGATATCTGTAGCTCATTATTTCTGCACATACAGATAATCCCTCGTTAAGGGGGAATTAAATTTGTCAGGACGAACAAACAAGATTTTAGAGCATGAAACTTCAACGTGTTGATCATTTGAAACACAGGTGGAAGACATTCCCTCTGAAATTGACGACTTTCTTATGTTGAATTGGGGAATTAAACGCCAGAAAATCCAATGAACTTATTATGAAAAAAGGAAAGGTGCTGCAGCCGATTCCGGGTGCGTCGAAATCTTCAAGAACGAATATTTTGAGTACACCATGAGAAAATATCACACGTTCAATGGAAGACATGACATAATAAACTAGGCACCAGAATGCTGGCCGATAAACAGTAACATTCTATCAACCAGTTTTTGTGGCACTCAAGGCTAATTTCTAACCCGATAAATTCTTCGAAAGATTTCAGGTCTTCCTCTTTAATGAATTTCAGTGAAGTGTCAATAGGAATCAGCATGCCTACGTCTTTCTGTTTGATTTTACTGATGTCTCACTCAGTGTGGAAGGTGGTGAAGACTGGGGGAAAAGTTCAGACGACAGAATTTTAGGGCCCAGCTAGGTTTCAGAAATAGTTATAAGTAGAAAGACGAAAGGACATCTGCGAAAGGTTATTTGGTCTTGGTACGCAGACCACGAGCAATCTGGTAAAGAATGTGTACGTTACACGGTACTTTCGACACCAGGTACAAGCTCAGAAAGAGGAAGCATGCCATCGTGCAGCACCTAAGAAAAGGTCTGAGGAGGCATCCCAGACGCCGCATCGAATGGCCATATAGGCGCCGCAGTGTTTTCTCGTCCACCTCAATGTAGAAGAATAAGTTGGAAATTTAATTTGAAGGCACCAGCAAGAATTGGGAGACAGATTCGTTTAAGAGATATGTTTTTGATGGCTGCAGTCGTGGTGGCTGGGCTCAACATCGTAACGAAAATGCCTCTTGGCTGTTGCATCCGATGTGGCCTGTGAGCTATATATATAACCGATGTCGTCATAGCTCACCACCAGGCAGTTTTTTTTTCTTTCAGCCGTTTTTTTAACGTAGAATAACGTCGTTAACGACACAGGCTCCTAACATTCCAGCTCGATTAAGATGCAATTGTCTCGGCTAGAAGCGGACCAGGGATATTCGAGTCAGCATTCGAGCACAGCTGCCCCGGTATCAGCAACACAAACAAGAACAGTAATGCAAGCATACCAGACACAGGCTCTGCTTGCACACTACAACCAGGATGACGCAGTGCCAAAGAGCTTTGCGTAATCTTGCTTCATTAAAGTGGTGTAATAGTTCGGCCAAAACATCGAGGTACACCGCAAGAACATTACGAGCCGAGGCCGTAAATCTGTACGCTAACAGAGGAAAGCACCACCTTGTCTTTATCAAATATAACTGGGCTTGCCTTCTGTTATCAAATAGAACAGACGAGTGTTTTTTATAATTTGCTTGAGGGTTATGGTAAAGTTCTCCTACTTACCGACGAGACAATCAACAAGATTCCAGAACGTGGAAGTTGCCTTTCGAGTTCTGCATCTGCCAACAAATTTTCGCCTACCGTTTATATGAAATACATGACAGTGAAGCGTAGCAAATCGCTGTTGTGTTTGCGTGAGAATCATGATTGAACTCATTGGTGATGTCACTTGAAAAAGAAATTGTGAATGAGGACAGCGCATTCGCATTTTTTCTCTTTCAGCGATGTCTTTTACGCCCCTAAATGTCTTGACTCTCAGACAAAAAAAGTGTCCTCTGACCAGAACTTGCTCCACAATTGGACCAGGTACTAGCTTTCGGACAAACACCCACCAAACGCGATTTTTTTTAGTTCACATACATAACTGTTCTTGGAGATACAAATACTATTACCTACCTCTGACGTTCCTTGCAAATAGTTTATGGTGAATTCCACAAAGTGGCGGGAGGGTTAAACAGCTAAATTGACATCTACGCGTTTGTAGCGCAAAGTCACAAGAAACTTCATACAGATTTCTCAGATGGAAAGCTTTTTCACGGCCGAAAAACTTGCCTTGGTTCAAGATTTGAAACCAGGACCAACTCGTCGTGCACGTTTCTGTGAATTTCTGGTTCCTATCATTTTGCCCTTGCACTGTTGAAGTATAAGTTGTTAGGGGCCAGTCCTGTTTTTTTTTATTTTTACCGCAGATGAGATTGCAATTTTCGGTTGCTAAAAAAGGTACTTTCTGGGAAATTCGTACGAATATCCTTCTAGCTTCATGCTACAAACGGGTAGTTATCCGTTTATTTTTCTTTGCATCGTATGTTTTAGAACATTTCATACCATTCGGTAGATGTATAAAAATAAGAATAATTTTACCACTGATAAAGAATTTCAGCGTCAGTATAGTCATTTTCAGAAATGATAGAGGCGTGCTGAAAAGCACATTGCAGTATTTAGGTACCCCCAAATGACAATTTTTTTGTGTATATGCAACAGCCAACAACCGAATCTTTGCATTGAAATTGAATACTGCAAATATTGCTGAAAGAACAGTCTGTAGTAGCTAACATTATGCAAATATAACCTAGTAAGCGAGTT
This sequence comes from Rhipicephalus microplus, assembly GCF_013339725.1. Lineage (NCBI taxonomy): Eukaryota > Metazoa > Arthropoda > Arachnida > Ixodida > Ixodidae > Rhipicephalus > Rhipicephalus microplus. The sequence goes on from NC_051169.1 coordinate 107,572,510, forward strand.
CTAGTCAGGTTTGGTACTCGCTAACTGCTAAAGTGCTACCGCCAAGTGCTCATAATATACACAATCTCTGTAATTTCCTCAATATTAGGCATAAAAACGGCATCAGCCGCCATAGGCGATATTTAGCCTATAAACCAAACACTAGCCATCATTAGCCATTATTGAGCCAGTAGTAGTTAACACTACAACAATCGGCAGTGTGGCTATTACGCAAGTTAATGTGCTTGGTCTGGCTATCGCACTCCATGATTGCAGCGTTGTATTCTAAAAGTAGTCTCGCATATAAAACATTTGAGCATATGCTGTCCAGTACACTATGCAACTTGGTTTTTTCCCGATTGCGCAAAAAAAAGCCTCCACACAAAATGAGTTTCTTACCATCTTTTGAACCTAGCGTGTGATCCAGCTGAACACCAGTCGAATTATAAACCGTGGCACCTCGATGTCGATACCACTGCGCATTTGTGAGCTCTCCTGCATTGTACCAGTTGCAGGTGTCTTCGTCGAAGGAGCAGCTTCCCGGTGGAGGACACGGTGTGTGGCCCAGGCTGATATCGTCCACAGCTACTGCACTGCCGGGATTGCCAGAAGTTGCTGCGTCGAATACGACCTGTGTGGTGGAAGAAAAAAACTTAAAAAAGAGCGAAATGTTGTCGCGCTGACCTCTGAAATCTTATTAACGAGGCTCGTTGTTTTCACTACTAGCGTTGTTCATGGGCTGTACATGGTAATACAGGCATGAATAGTTTTTTTTTTCTGGGGCTCGACTGAAAACAACTTGGCTATTCAAAAAAAAGTTGCACCCGTTCCACGCTGTAAAAACTAGAAATCAGCGAAGCAGAGCTGGAGATTCGCGTGCCTCTGCTGACTTTTGGCTTGTGTTTGTCTGAGTCGAAGCTGATTCTTTGCCTGTTTCTGTTGGCGCACTGAATACGCCCAAGATTTCTGAATTGAGGCTCACGTCGCATTCACTGAAGTTTCACGTCCGCTCTCTTCAGTGCGTCCACATTTCGCTATAGCTTTAATGGATCATACAGGCGAATGATTCCTACGGTTATCATAGGTAATATCACGCTGGCAGTGACATCTGCAATCTGTTAAGCGGCGTGAAAAGAGAACTTGTTCTCTGATATGGTGGCATTACTTCTTACAATAATTTGATAATGACTTGCCCTGTAGCACCCTCTTCTAGTACAAAATGGCGATGACTTTACGTGCAGCACCCTCTTTAGGCCTATTTCGGTAATTTCGCCATCATTTCAAGCGAAGACAAGAGATGACCGGAGAAAGTCCGGGCCTTTAAATTACGCCAAATGCAAGAGTATCATTAGGCAATCATTTACACGACTGTTATCCAATACTTTTTGCTTTCTTGCTGACTACTGAATTGTTGCAAAGCTTTTCTTTGCAAGCAGTCCGGAACACAGTGTTAATCAAACGCAATAGAATTTTCCTCTGAATAATAGTCAAGCAAAAGCATAAAGCACCAAATGGTGCATGTGGCCGTTGCTTCTTGCTTGAGAAGGAAGTTCTATTCATAAGCAGATCTGTATGCTCATTGCCACGACGGCAGTGCAGTGGTCACAGTGCTGCACTGCCGTCTCGAAATCATGGGTTTGTTCCGGTGGCGGTGATCACTTTTCGGTAGAGGCGAAACTCTATAGGGCCATGTCATCGTTTAAGGTTACGGTAAAATCCAGGCGGTCAAAACTCGCTGAGCCCTTCTTTTCGATTACTCAGATCTTGGTTTGGACAGTACGATTTTGTCATCTGACGTAGCACTTACCTCGTTGCATCGAAATGTGAGGCTCACTAATTGAATGGGAGGATTGCGTGATGCTGAGAATGACGATGGTGACGGGCAAACTAATGACAGGCACGCTGGTAAGGGGGAGCGTTATGCATTGTGCAAAGATTAAATAAAAGAGAGGTGCGTCAAGAGGAGAGTAATGCTCAGTGGAAGAATCCAGCTGTTTTGTGAGCCGTAGATCAGTGTGTGCCTGAGGAGATGGTCATGAGGGGGGGGGGGAGGGAACTGTTTTGTGAATCTACACTTTCATAATTGCCAACATTTCTTAGGGGTAAAAAGCAACGTGACGTGAGCGTCAGCTAGATATTACGCCCGAACAGTTATTTCGACGTCGAGCCTGCCCCAATGTTCGCGCAGGAGCGGCCGAAGCTAAGCGTCAACATAGGGGAAAAGTTCCATGACATAGAAGTACGATAGCCTTGGAAAAGGAGGGGCATGAGCCTCACTGCTGGTTTGCAAGCAATAGTTGATCATTTAGAGCACTAGGAGTGAGTGCTAAGCTCTCCCCACTTTTAAATACAATAGAAAGCGTTTCAATTGAGGCCTCAAAAGTTAGGGGTCCTCAAGTGCTTTCTGTATGCAGACTATCGATCAAAAAGTATCCCGAAGAGTTTTAGATAGAGTCTGCGGCTTAGCATTAGCTTTTTTGAAGTCTCATGCAAGCGCAATGACCTCCACGCTATTTCTTTGGGGCAAGTTTTAAAGAATTCGAAGTACTCTATATCGTAATAAGTGAGTTCATCAAGCTCTCCCTGATGCTTCAGAAAATTCGTGTGCTTAGAAAAAATTGTGAACGCTTCAGAGCACTATACGCATTATACTGTGGGATAGACTTTAAGCTATCCCTGTAGTAAAGAACAGTGCATAGTGTGTATAGAAAAAAAAATTTTTAACGATCTACAGTATTTTATACTACGAGAAAGCATAAAGCCATCTTTGTTACGTAGCTAAGCTTGCAGAGAACTGCCATATCGGTGTACATCGTGTGTTAAAATCTCTTAACGAGCCAGCCATCCTGATCAACTATGCGCTGCAGGCGGCGTTCAAGTTCAACTGTGTGTTTAGAAAAAGTGGTTAACGATTTAGAGTGCTTGGCACTCTACAATGGGATAGCTGAAAGCCATCCTGTAGATCCTCTGAGCGCGGCGCCGTTGGAGCCCAAGATTGTCTTAAAGGCAAATTCTTTTCATGTCTACGCGTGCCCTGGCTGCTAGTATGCGCTGACTCGAAGAGTCTCCAAACGTGCACTAGCTGCTCTTTAAGTTTCGTCAGCACATATACTTTGGAATGGTACCAGCCGTAATATGAAGCGTCACCCTCAGAGGCGTTCAGTTGCTCTTTATATCTTTTAATATATCGTCACCAAATGGTGATTACGAAACGCGCATTTCTTAGAGATATTGATCGCGCAATCTAAGGAGACCACAGAAGGCATTTCTATACATCACAGCCTGCGGTAATACCAGGGCAGCATGTTTCAGCTTCACTGGTTAATCATATATACTGGATGCTTCATTTGAGTGGTTCTTAAAATAAATCAAAAAGGAGCTGAATTTTAACTGCCTATACTCCGTTTCATACATCAGGTGCAACGCTGTGGTTAAACATCAGGTGCAACCTTAAAAGCAGATGGTCTCCGCGTCAGCGACTCGGACCCATTACGTTGTTCTCCTGAACAAAGGGCGTCCCGCCCTGCTCTCAGAGGAAGTGGCACTGACTTCGAAGTACCCTAACTTAGACAGGCATGCGCTGTCATCTCATGACGCCCTATGAAACACCGGGTTGGCACCATTTTAAAATTTGCTATTTTAAACTGAATACAGACACTGCGCTCCCTTGGCAACTCGTGTGTCACTGCTCACCTAATAATAAACCAACATTAACACCTTGTGGCCCTTCGCTAATGAGTCTTGCCAACCATTCGCATTTGGCCGTTGTATTATGGCGTACTGTGATGCAAGATACCACGCTAACGACGTGCTCAGTAATAGTTTGGCTCGCCATGCGCCAGACGCCTGTCATACGTTCTGAAAACGACAAGTGGCAATACGAGGGCTGTCAATGCGCCCAGAAGAACGAGTGTGCCCGTAGCGATTAAGTCAATGCCACCGACAAAAAGTGAAGCCAGAGGCACGCACGAAGCCAGAGGCATGCCTCTTTCATTCGAAAATGCAGTTCAACAATGTCAATTTTGACTTCTTGAATGCACAGACCCGACCTATTAACTGGTATTTCTGCATCGCAAACACTTCGAAGGGCTGTAAAGTTTAGGTTCTAAGCTCGCCAGGGCTGTCGCAAGCTGTCATATGCTGCTGCATGGTGTCGCAGCTGGGCAATACTAAGGTAAAACCACTAGTAGTGTAGCCATCTGAGCATGGTGAGCCTGTACTTGCACCAAGGAGACGCATTTGGTCTCTTGTTATTTGGGCACCTTAATGATAGTCAGACGAAGCCCTTGAAAGGTCTGAGCTGTCGTAAGCTGTCGTCGCTTGGTGAAATTCAGGCAAAGCCACGTGTAAAAAGGGAGACGATGAGGAAACAAGTTATTAACAAGGATAAAAAGGGAAAATAGGATAATGAACTGGAACACCGAGAAACGGAAAAAAGCAGGTTAAGAGAGAAGAAAGTATTGATATAAAGAACACAACAAACAAAAAAGAGAGAGAAAGAAATAAAAAAAAACAGAAAAGAGACAAAGACGGCTACACAGCACCGCACTATCTTCAGTTTTCGGACTTCTATAGTGCAGTGTACATCACTCCAGCTATAGTAGAATTAGAGCTTTCCGTCGTCGAGTTTTATGTGTCGCCGAGGGTTAATGCACAAATTCATAATACCACCATTCGTTATTTTGTATGAAAACTCCAGTGCATAGGGTCTTTAAAACTGAAACATCTGTGATAGCTTGTAAAGACACATTGGCGGTTTCAAGTGCTTGGCTCCCTATCCAAGCGGCACAGCAACTTTTCTTTCTCACAGGCTGCGTGTATACATGAACGGCATCACTCACGAATTGGTATACAACAGGAATCACTTGCCATGGGCGTTTTTTCTTGAGCAGGCAGGTTAACCGAGGCTGAGAACCACTGCTGTATCGAAGCCTCAGATGCGGCGCTATACCAAAGAGACTTCTCTTGATCTTCATCCACCACGCTGGTGACGTTCAGTCTTTCACTGGAGGTGCCCGAGATGAAGAACCAAAAGCGGAGACACCTGTGCTTGGCGGCGTCATACCATTTCAGGGGGCTGACCATGCGGCCACCGGGAGCTTTTGCCAGGGCGAAGTATCCTAAAAGCGCAGGTGTCGGGTGGCAAAGCTAACAATTAGTAGTGTATGGAAAGCGAATACTAGATCAGAGACAAAACATTTATGCATTATTGACTTGCTTCTAAAGACTGATTGATGTATATTGTTTTTATGTTAACAGATCTCCACATAGTTGCATAAACTCTATTATGAAATTTTTTTGACGCTTATGAGAACCATGGTTTCTAATTTAACAGCTTCGTAGGTTTCTGTAACCGTTTCTAGCGTTCAAATTCCGTGGCAGAAAATCTGAAAGAAGATTATGGAATTCCAGTGCTTATGGTCAGCCCATGCAAATGTTGTTCACAGCGGCTTCAGATCGCGACAGTTCCTAATAAAGGTAATCGCACTGAGCCTCACAGCAGCTTAAAACTGAATGCCACAGCTCGTCACATTTACTACAATATTTCTCTGCTTCAAAGAAAATGTTTCAGAGAAAAAATGCCGCAGAGAAAAATGTTTCAAAGAAAAAGAAGACTTGGCACTGAGCTATAGACGATATGGTCGGCATATTCTCACCGCATGAGAGATCATTGGCTCTGCCACACTAAACAAGGATACAAATTGCTTGGCGTGTGTTTTATGTGGGTCTATTAAGATGAATCAATAATTTATATGGGTGGGGGTCACGCATTTGTTGAACTAGGTGCATCATTTTAAGCGTGTTGAGTGTCATTGTTATTTTTTGTAAGAACCTCGACGGTTGCATATTTCGAAATGGCTGGCCCGCTCGGCGTGGCCACCCCACCTTGCCCTGGTAAATGCTCTTCAGAAAAGTGTCCTCAGCCAGGCCCTACCCCTGAAGAAAAAAAAAATCTGAGTGATTACTTTTGTTTTCTAGCAGTAGAGTCTTTTCTGTTTCTTCTTGATTTATTGTCCTTTATTTTGCTTTTTTCACCTTCAACTATCTTTTTATTTCCCTCACGAAAGACGAGGCAGACGACACGCCCATACATTCAAAATAAGTCCGAATGGGGTGCTGCAGATGAAGTCTATGTAGGAATAAGTAAAAGTGGGTTCTTCATGTCATTACCGCAAGAGCTTAAAGGGCCCTTCACTAGGTTTGACGATTTTGGGCTAAAAAGCGCAATGTTTAAATGGGGCACTCACGATCACATCGGCCGAAATTTGTAACGCTATGCGCAACGCGGAAATGGTTTGAATTTCAAGATGAACGCTGCTCCCTCTCTCTTTCACCGGAGCGTGCCCATAGAATGAGGGCATGACGTGCGCGCATGACTTGCCCTAGGTAAATGGCATTGCGGTGACGTTGGTCCTATACATAGACGACTGTGCTCCGACGTTGCCAACAGTGGCACGTGACATGGCGAAAATTATTTAACACGACATGCGTAGTTTATAAAATTTCTTGCTTGAAGAGAATCAAACTCGAGACCACAAAAAATGGCAGAATATCCACGGAGTGAATGATGGAGAGTGGGGCGAAGCATTCGTCCGTCCATGCGTCCGTCTGTGTGACCGTCAATGCGTCTGTTCGTGCGCCCGTCCCTGCGTTCGTTCATGCATCCGCCCCTGCGTCCGTTCATGCGTCCATCCATGCATCTGTCTGTGTGTCCGTTCGTCCATCTATTCAACACTCCAAGTACCACCATCTGGCATCTTTTCATCATATATTCCCCATATAGAAGCACCGCCATTCAGTGGACATTCCAAAGACTAAATGAGAGGTGGCACACGCACACTTTCTTACGGCTTGCGCTTCGGGTCTACTCCCCACCTTCAACCACCTTGAGTTCATGGTATATACTAGTTCACTGTATTCATGGCACTGCGGCCCAACGCTCGCTAAACCTTTCCAAAACCAAGGAGGTTACGCCCAGCGAGTATAACGTAGCAAACTTTTCCTGTCAGATAGTGCTCAATGTACATGCCAGTGGCTGCTAATGTGAAATGAGAGAACGGAGGACTCAGCTTTTAATTTCTTACGGCTTGCGCTTCCTATCTGCTTCCCCCTTTAACCACCTCGACTTTATTCATGGTATATACTAGTTCATTGTATTCATGGCCCTGCGGCTCAACGCTCGCTAAACCTTTCTAAAACTAAGGAGGTTAAACCCAGCGAGTATAATGTAGAAACCCTTTCTTGTCCGATAGTGCTCAATGTATGAGAACCATGGTTTCTATTTTAACAGCTTCGTAGGTTTCTGTAACCGTTTCTAGCGTTCAAGTTCCGTGGCAGAAAATCCGAAAGAAGATTATGGAATTCCAGTGCTTATGGTCAGCCCATGCAAATGTTGTTCACAGCGGCTTCAGATCGCGACAGTTCCTAATAAAGGTAATCGCACTGAGCCTCACAGCAGCTTAAAACTGAATGCCACAGCTCGTCACATTTACTACAATAATTCTCTGCTTCAAAGAAAATGTTTCAGAGAAAAAATGCCGCAGAGAAAAATGTTTCAAAGAAAAAGAAGACTTGGCACTGAGCTATAGACGATATGGTCGGCATATTCTCACCGCATGAGAGATCATTGGCTCTGCCACACTAAACAAGGATACAAATTGCTTGGCGTGTGTTTTATGTGGGTCAATTAAGATGAATCAATAATTTATATTGGGTGGGGGGTCACGCATTTGTTGAACTAGGTGCATCATTTTTAAGCGTGTTGAGTGTCATTGTTATTTTTTGTAAGAACCTCGATGGTTGCATATTTCGAAATGGCTGGCCCGCTCGGCGTGGCCACCCCACCTTGCCCTGGTAAATGCTCTTCAGAAAAGTGTCCTCAGCCAGGCCCTACCCCTGAAGAAAAAAAAATCTGAGTGATTACTTTTGTTTTCTAGCAGTAGAGTCTTTTCTGTTTCTTCTTGATTTATTGTCCTTTATTTTGCTTTTTTCACCTTCAACTATCTTTTTATTTCCCTCACGAAAGACGAGCCGACGGCACGCCCATACATTCAAAATAAGTCCGAATGGGGTGCTGCAGATGAAGTCTATGTAGGAATAAGTAAAAGTGGGTTCTTCATGTCATTACCGCAAGAGCTTAAAGGGCCCTTCACTAGGTTTGACCATTTTGGGCTAAAAAGCGCAATGTTTAAATGGGGCACTCACGATCACATCGGCCGAAATTTGTAACGCTATGCGCAACGCGGAAATGGTTTGAATTTCAAGATGAACGCTGCTCCCTCTCTCTTTCACCGGAGCGTGCCCATAGAATGAGGGCATGACGTGCGCGCATGACTTGCCCTAGGTAAATGGCATTGCGGTGACGTTGGTCCTATACATAGACGACTGTGCTCCGACGTTGCCAACAGTGGCACGTGACATGGCGAAAATTATTTAACACGACATGCGTAGTTTATAAAATTTCTTGCTTGAAGAGAATCAAACTCGAGACCACAAAAAATGGCAGAATATCCACGGAGTGAATGATGGAAAGTGGGGCGAAGCATTCGTCCGTCCATGCGTCCGTCTGTGTGACCGTCAATGCGTCTGTTCGTGCGCCCGTCCCTGCGTTCGTTCATGCATCCGCCCCTGCGTCCGTTCATGCGTCCATCCATGCATCTGTCTGTGTGTCCGTTCGTCCATCTATTCAACACTCCAAGTACCACCATCTGGCATCTTTTCATCATATATTCCCCATATAGAAGCACCGCCATTCAGTGGACATTCCAAAGACTAAATGAGAGGTGGCACACGCACACTTTCTTACGGCTTGCGCTTCGGGTCTACTCCCCACCTTCAACCACCTTGAGTTCATGGTATATACTAGTTCACTGTATTCATGGCACTGCGGCCCAACGCTCGCTAAACCTTTCCAAAACCAAGGAGGTTACGCCCAGCGAGTATAACGTAGCAAACTTTTCCTGTCAGATAGTGCTCAATGTACATGCCAGTGGCTGCTAATGTGAAATGAGAGAACGGAGGACTCAGCTTTTAATTTCTTACGGCTTGCGCTTCCTATCTGCTTCCCCCTTTAACCACCTCGACTTTATTCATGGTATATACTAGTTCATTGTATTCATGGCCCTGCGGCTCAACGCTCGCTAAACCTTTCTAAAACTAAGGAGGTTAAACCCAGCGAGTATAATGTAGAAACCCTTTCTTGTCCGATAGTGCTCAATGTACATGCCAATGGCTGCTTATGGGGATTGCAGCGTGCGCGTTGACTAAAAACCGAATGCTCCTGTCTCTCATTCCCCATTAGCAGCCATTGGCATCTACATTGAGCACTATTTTTTATTGTTAAACAACGCACAGAAGAAATATCTCACCGGCACCACCTTGGAGGTCAAATGTTATACCTATTTCGGGTATGTGCCACTGGTGGTTACGTACTACGAGGAACGTAACAGCCACGAGCGAATCTTGAGCGTGGCATGTAATCATGTTGTTACATGACACGCATGTCATGATCGTTATGTTAGGGTCTGTCTCCTGGGTTCGCGATGCAATCATGTCATACCATACCAGCTTTCCAACATGCCATGTGAACGAAACTACTGCAAGAGCTGCAGGACCATGAAATGTAAATCATGACTTTCATGACATACATGTCACGATTTTCATGTTATGAGTAGTCAAGTGTGTTCTTCATACTGTCATGTTATGCCATACTAAGTTTGGTATCAATACCATTATCGAAATGCCCAGGGAAGCTAAAAGTCGTAGGCGGCTAGATAGATAGATAGATAGATAGATAGATAGATAGATAGATAGACATATAGATATATTGGTATAGATAGATAGATAGATAGATAGATAGATAGATAGATAGATAGATAGATAGATAGATAGATAGATAGATAGGCTCAAGATCGCCGAAGTGCGCTAAGAAACACTTCGCATTTAATATTGAGATGCAGTAAGGGAATGCGCTCGTCTTTTTTACCATAATTTCCCGGGACGGCTTTTAGCTCTCCTGGCCGTTTCAATAATGATATTGATACCAAACTTGGTTTAGCATAACATGACTGTATGAAGAACATATTTGACTAGTCATAGCATAAAAATAAAAATCATGATATGTATGTCAGGAAAGTCATGATTTACATTTAATTGTCCTGCAGCTCTCCCTGTGGTTTCGTTCACATGGCATGTTGCAAAACTGTTGTGTTATGACATGGCTGCATGGCGAACACAAGCGACAGACCCTGACATGAAAATCATGGCATGCGTGTCTTGAAACAACATGACTACACGCCACGCTCATGATGTGCTCGCGGCCGTTTAGCTCGCGTCACATATACCAAATTTGGTATTACAGTACGCGAATGGATGACAAAGGTATGTGACTGGTGCAAACATGACAATCATGAAATGCGTGTCACGTAACGACTTGACTACATGCCACGCTCATGATTCGCTGGCGGCCGCTTTCCTGGCTTCACTTATATCAAATTTGGTATTACAGGACTTGAATCGATGAACAAGGTATGATACTGGTGCAAACATGATAAACATGAGATGCATGTTATGTAACAACACGACTTCAGGTACGCTCATGATGCGGTCGCGACCGTTTCGATATAGCTTCACATGTACCAATTACAGTATGATGTGACGCGCACGCACGACATGCATAGGTAAATGATACATCCTAACACGATAATCACGACATGTGTCTCATGTAACACCATGACTACATGCCACACTCATGATGCGCTCGCGGCCGTTTCGATAGCTTCACATATTACAAATTTGGTATTACTTGACAGCAATGGATGACGAAAGTATGTGACTGTTGCAAACATAATAATCATGAGATGCGTGTCATGTGAGAACATGACTACATGCCACAGGGAAGACGCCAATACATTTCGACATGACGCGGTGCGCGTGCTTTCCGGCGTTCATTTGGTCGCGTCACGCCGGTGTTGCCATGCCAGGCGATGGTCCTGCCATATACTTTGAGGCGCGCGCCATGCTGCACTCCTTTGACGCATGTGCGTTTCAGCGCACCTGGCGTCCTTCCGTCACGAAAAGAGAGAGACGCAGTGTTGTCTGAGTAACGGATCGGCATAGAGTAATGTTACTCTATGGCATCAGCGCGAGATTCAGCGTGTCACATTTCGCGCCGGTTACCGTTGGGCCGCGCCGACGGACGCTGGCCGCGCCTGGCATCAGACTATGGAGTGCTTCCGGTTTGCTAACGCAGCATCGCTGTGCCCAGCGTGCGCGCGATTCAAAGCTACATTGGAGTATATTGGTTCTTCGTGATGCTCCAGCGACCGTTTTGCTAGCTCCACATATAGCAAATTTGGTGTTACGTGACGTCAATGAATGACGAAATATATGACTGGTGCCAATATATGACGCGTGTAATGTAAGAACATGACAACTTATGATCATAGCGTGCTTTGGGACGTTTCACTAACTCCATATATACTAAATTTGTTATCACGTGACGCGAATAAACGACGAAGGTAAAGGACATATTCAAAGATGATAATCAAGACAGGGAAGTCATGTATGGAATCATTTACCTTCACCTCGTGAAGTTCTGCTGATCTTGAAGTGGCGGAGCAACATTTCTCCTTCATGCTTCGCATCTCATCGGTTCCCACTGTACGTGAGATCTGCCAATTTTTTTTTATTCCTATGTTGCGACAAACAGTAAGAAGGTCACAAGTTTTACTGCATTTGCAGTATATTTGAGGAGTGTACCATTCGCATTGTTTGTATCAATACACGCTACGGTAAGCTAAGCAAGACACGTTGCTTAACAAATTCAGTTTCATTATTTGAAGCGTGGTCAAGATTTTCAAATGTATAGCAATAGTGCTTCTCACGAAGCTTACCTGAAGGTGATCGAGTGCTGTGATCGGTGGCTGGCAGGCTTACGCGTTGCGATGTCACACGTTCCCAGTTGTGCAACTGCCATCCGCATGTGTCGGATTCAAAATCACACGTTCCGTCTGAACAGATAAGAAATGCTACACTCAATCAAAGACACAGAAAGTTGGAGTTCTGCAAACCGTATTTCCTGGAATAAATGTTAGGATAGCATAGCACAATAAACAACGCCTAAACTGCAGCAGGCTTCCAAAAGGAAGTACCTTTCATGCAAACTAGACAGCGCTTATGCGTCTTCACGCGTATCTGTAAGTGTGTACATGGCCCACGTCAATCTGTGGAACCAAATCGCTAGAGCGTTTGCTGAAAATAAGGTTTCCTCAGTTTTTGTGCGCTTAAATGAAAGCCTCTGAGAAGACATTTTTGGCAGTTGCACAATATCATGTTGATAATCTTTTCATCAGTATATTTGGCCATTTCTTACAAAATATCTGATCCTGAAGACCATACTCAATTTCAAATACTGAATGAGATTCGTCTGGTGCACTAAAGCGCGAAAACACACAACGAGCACAACACAGACGATGACGACGAACGTTGAACTTTCAACCTTATTACTTTTTTTGAAAAATGCCCGTATATTCTTACTGTGTGACACAGACGTCCTCCGTCACATATGTTTAGGTAGGTGTTCCGTCCGTTGTGTGGTTTTCGAGTTGTATAGTACACCACAACAATGCACCAACAAACACAACACGACACGCTGAATAAATAACATCTACGTCCCTGTACCTGCCACGTATCTTGGCTATCGACGGCCACGGGTTCAAACCCAGCTGTGGCTGTCATATTTCGGTTAGGCGAAACTTCAGAGCCCTATGTACTGTGCAATGTCAGTGCTCGTTAAAGAACACCAGATGGTCAAAATTTCCGAAGCCCTCCATTATACCGCGTCTTTTAATAATGGCAAAGATTTCTGATGTAAAATCTCTTATAATATTATCTCACTATACTGTTAGCTGCCAAAACTTTCTTGCCATAATTATCGCATTCTCAGCTTTCGTTTACGACAAATGCAGCTTGCATCTCAAAAGACGCGTGCCGTGTTTTTAATGCCTGTGTGTCTGGCTTCGTCTGATGTAGAAGCATGCAAAATTTTCCTCCTCAGAAAGATTGTTAGAGCTTCTCGGCTGTAAACTTCCACATGTCACGCGACACAGTCGTGCCTTTCCTCTTGTCGATAGAGTGTAGAGACACATTCCTCGCCACTGCGCGACTATTTTTGCTTACCGCGGCTGGTGGACAGCGCCGTAATTTAAAAGTATTAATCAAATATATGACGACTACACGTGGCCACTATCCGTCCCTCCCTCATGCACAATAAATCGCTGTCTAGTAATATAAAGCAAAAAAAAGCAAAAAAAGCAAAAAAGCAAAAAAAATTGATCTTCGATGCTGGGTTTTCAACTAACGGCATTGGGTTCAGAAGTAAAGTGTTTTGGCCCGTGTTCTCAAGACCCGCGCTTGCCGAACGAGAATATTCATTTTTTCTCTCTGAAAACACTAATTACGTAACATGATGCATCTAATAAAAAACCCAACCTCGAACGAGAACACTTCCCTCTATTGAAATATTTTGCAATGGTTCATTAAAACTTCTCTTGCCTGCGGTTGTTTCGATCGAAGCACCACATAGACCAGTTGAATACGGTTGTGAGTCTTTGCAGTCACATGGTTTTACTTCATATTTCTTCTGGTGTTTGTGAAGGCCAGAAAAGTCGCCAAACGCAGGAACGTAAAACTTGTGAAACGGTTATGTTGTAATGCCCTCTACAACATGCCAAAACACGCTTTTTCTTAAGTATTGATATTAGAGACCTGAAAAAACAATTTTGCTTATTTACTAACCAGTTATAACCTAAAGTATCCAAACCAAAGTCCATGGTTCTTCATATGTATTTGAATTTATTTAAATGCACCTGACAACCTTTCAAAAATTCCCGTTTTTCTTACATTAAAGCTGTGGTACAGTAAAATATCCATAAATCCAACTTGATGGGCACTCTAAAATTGATCCAAATAAGCGGAGTTAGAATTAGCGGATGGGCACTACAGCGAACAGACGTTGCGCCTTGCTGCGTGGATGTCACACACCGGTCCCGTTAATTAGGGAGCCAATCACCGGGCTAATTCCAAGGGCCGAAGTATCGGCCCCCCGAAACGCACCACGAAAGCTTGGACAATTTAGAAGTGGTCCTTTTTGGCGTGCCAGCAGACGCCAGCTGTGGCCCAAAGAACAAGTCAGAGCCGAGAGTTGATAACCAAAACGAAATTATATTCTCAAAAATGGCAGATAGAAAACAATACACGGGTATGCACACGCCACAATAGTTCAGTACAATATGTCACCAATCAACCAACGTACTACACAGTACAATCAGCCACACTCAAAACAACGGACACAGACAACAATACACACTACAATGCAGTCGCATGCATTTAACAACCAAGACACTTAAAGACTAAAGAGATAGAAAATCTATTCAGTTCAAAGTCCTTGGAACAAAAGTCTGAATGATACTCTTCCGAGAATCACTCACTCAAAGTCCAGCGTTGTTGTCGTTCCGCTGCCCCCTGAAGTTTCTCTTCCAGGAAACCTCGCGTCTTCAATTGGCCAATCTTCAAGCTTCAACTTCTTCGCCGGAAACACGTCGGCTTCACACACACAGCTGTTGCCACGCGTCTTCGCTCGATAGTGGTAAACACACGCTCTTGCCTGTAGCTCGAGCCTGCACCCCTCAGGTGGAAATCCTCTTCATTTCCTGCTTCGTCCCTACGGACAAAACCTTCGCCGACTACACGGCGGAATCCCTACGCACTCTGGCGCTACTTCCATCTTCTCCTGCTCTCTCGTCTCGGCCGCTCGATTAAATACCTTCCGCGCCACATTCTAAAAAGTTCTCGTCATTTCGTCGGCGCGATACGCAGCGAAGGCTGGGGAGAGGCGCGAGACTGTACGGGGGCCGTCCCCGACAGATGAGTCAACCCGGCATACACGCCCCGTTGCTTCTGGAAAAATCGAGTGCTTGCTCGGCCGCCGTTGTGGGGTGAGGAGGTTCATCGGCGAAGCCACGCTTCTGCGAGGTAAGCGCGCGCCCGGGGAGCCTTAGATGTTTGTTTTCTTTTTTTTCTTTTGACCTCGCGGCGTTTCTCCCGCCCGTTATCGCAAGAATTTGGCGGCGCGCCCATTTTTAGCGCTCGTTCTGTGACACTGCCCCCCACTTTAAGAATATTATCTCATAATATTCAAAACCACACAAACGAGCGCGAACAGTCACCACACATTCTCAAAGACTGCAACATAGTCCGTCGCTCATGACACGTCACATTCACAATATAGCACTCAATACAATTGGACATTACAATTCGATCTCACACACATGAAATATAACCGCAGGTACATGAGTACAACGCTTCATCAGACATTCCAAACAATGCAAACGTACAAAGTTCTGTCTTCACAACAATTATACAACACTATACATCACAGCACAAACACTTCGACACTCGTGACACAGGATAACACAACATTAACACAACATATGGCACTCAGCACTGCCAAACACATTCTGATTCGACCTAAGCACTTATCCTGTGTACTTTGAGCGGCGCTTGCGCCCTTTCTTGCGGTGCTCGCTCGATCTCTTCTTGTGTTTCCACGTTCTTTTTCGGCGAGCCCTTTCCAACGACAATATCTGAGGCGGCGTCTCAGCCATCGTTGTCACTTTCGACACCGTTAACGGGTCATAACGTTCAACGGGTCTTGTCTGTTTATTTACCAGCTCGTTCATGTCACGGCATTGGGCCTGGCTGGCCGACTCCGTCATTTTTACGCTCTCGGTCGGTTGGGGTCGTGCCGACGTACGTCCAGCTGCGCACCCCGTGAACTCATTCAAATCGATAATCTTCTCATTCGCTGTCTCTTGCGCCGCGGCTTCACCTTGGGCCCTAGTGAGGTCCGTCACGGGATGCTCCTCCACTGTATCTCGCGGTCGCTGGGTTGGCGAGGGCTCTAGCTTAGGGTCTTCTCCCAAACATTCCGGATCATTCGGTCCTCGCGCCCCGGCGATGTTTCCGAGGACAAGGTCGTAAAGGGGGGTCGTCATACATAGAGCAGTAACCTTCCCGCTGAAGTACGGGGTTTCAACCTCAATCTCTGCTTCGGGAAGCATCCGAACCGTACGGTCAATTAGGCAGACCGGTTTCGTATTGCCTGTCAACTCACTTTTCCGTACCAAATTTCTCCGCACGATAACCGTGGAGCTACCGGTGTCTCTTAGAACCGTAATCTTCTTGCCTGCAACCTTACCAGGCAGCGTTGGCATTCCCTTCGTAACACCGGTTGGCTGTTTTGACATTACAGCACCCACAATAGGAATTTTCTCCCCATTCTTCAACTCTACGAATCCATCGGTGACGGCATTATTATCAGATTTCGGTGCCACTTGCACACAGGATACCTGGTGAGTTTGACTCACTCCGTTCCGACAAGCGTCTGCTTTGTGCCCAGTCTGACCACACTTGAAACATTTTACTGCCGTAGGGCTCGTAAAGATCGTTCGACAGTTTTTCGCGCGATGACCCACTCGGTTACACAGAAAACAACGCAGAGTGCTCTCCGGTGCACGCTTCTTTTCTTCGGGAGCCAATTTCTTCAAATCATCGGGACAATCCTTTTTGACTTTGGCCAAATTAGTTCCACCCTGCGCTTCCAAGAATTGATAAGCCAATTCAAGCATTCTTTCAAGTGACTCAGCCTTCCTCTCTTTCAAATACAGCGACAGGCTTGGGTGGCAACTAGTAAGAAATTGTTCTCTAATTAGGAGCTCTCTAAGTTCATCGTACTCCTGCGCTGTCCCTGAAAGTTCAATCCATCTGTCGAAATAATGGCTAAGTCGGGTGGCGTACTGTGTAGCCGTCTCACCATCAGCTGGCTTTCCTGTCCGAAATCTGTCCCGGAAACCTTCTACAGTAAATCTAAATCGCTTGAGCAAAGCAGGTTTCACCTTGGCATAGTTGGCTGCATCGGTCGGCGTCAGCCTACCGTACACACTGAGCGCTTCACCACTCAAGCAAGTACTCAAAGCAGTTGCCCATAGATGTTCCGGCCAATTCTGGCTCCTTGCAATCGTCTCAAATCTGTGAAGGTACGCGTCAAGGTCGTCCTTCCTCTCATCGAACGCTACGAGCAGCTTGCTTGGGTTCAAGCGGAAGCCATGATCTTCCCGTTCGCTGCTTTCAACTCTAGCTTGGACGGGAGTTTCACTTCGCTGTTGCAAACGGAGCCGCTCGAGTTCCATCTCGTGCTGCCGCTGCCGTTCCCTTTCAGCCATCTCCGCTTCTCTTTCTTCTTTCAGCTGTCGCTCCCTCGCTTCTCTTTCTTTTCTCGCCCTTTCGGCTGCCAGCTTTTCTCTCTCCAACTCCAACTTCAATTGCAGCTCTCTTTCTTCTTTCACCCTTTCAGCTGCCAACCTCTCTCGCTCCAACTCAGCTGCTTTTTCTTCCTTGGCTCTCTCAGCTGCCAACCTCTCTCTCTCCACCGCCTCTTTCTCCTTCTGGCTTACCCATTTCCGTAGTTCGGCGCCAGAAAGACCCATCTTCTCACCAAGAGCGACTAACTTTTCGAGATCCATGGTGTCTCACAACTCGCAAATAAAACCTCGCCGCGTGCAAAAAGTATCTGCCTAAATCAGTCTATCGGAACACTCCCCTGCACTCGTTGACGAGAACACAGAGCAACACACAAAATCTTTCCGATAGCACTATCAACAACTCGAGGCTCTTTCTCACCACTTTGGACACACTGTGCACCAAAAGGTCCTGTGTCACGGATGCCAGATTAATTGTCACACACCGGTCCCGTTAATTAGGCAGGCAATCGCTGGGCTAATTCCTAGGGCCGCAGTATCGGCCCCCCGAACCGCACCACGAAAGCGTGGACAATTTAGAAGTGGTCCTTTTTGGCGCGCCAGCGGACGCCAGCTGTGGCCCAAAGAACAAGTCAGAGCCGAGAGTTGATAACCAAAACGAAATTATATTCTCAAAAATGGCAGATAGAAAACAATACACGGGTATGCACACTCCACAATAGTTGAGTACAATATGTCACCAATCAACCAACGTACTACACAGTACAATCAGCCACACTCAAAACAACGGACACAGAAAACAATACACACTACAATGCAGTCGCATGCATTTAACAACCAAGACACCTAAAGACTAAAGAGATAGAAAACCTATTCAGTCCAAAGTCCTTGGAACAAAAGTCTGAATGATACTCTTCCGAGAATCACTCACTCAAAGTCCAGCGTTGTTGTCGTTCCGCTGCCCCCTGAAGTTTCTCTTCCAGGAAACCTCGCGTCTTCAATTGGCTTCTCTTCAAGCTTCAACTTCTTCGCCGGAAACACGTCGGCTTCACACATGCAGCTGTTGCCACGCGTCTTCGCTCGATAGCGGTAAACACACGCTCTTGCCTGTAGCTCGAGCCTTCACCCCTCAGGTGGAAATCCTCTTCATTTCCTGCTTCGTCCCTACGGACAAAACCTTCGCCGACTACACGGCGGAATCCCTACGCACACTGGCGCTAATTCCGTCTTCTCCTGCTCTCTAGTCTCGGCCGCTCGATTAAATATCTTCCGCGCCACATTACTGAAAGTTCTCGTCATTTCGTTGGCGCGATACGCAGCGAAGGCTGGGGAGAGGCGCGAGACTGTACGGGGGCCGTCCCCGACAGATGAGTCAACCCGGCATACACGCCCCGTTCCTTCTGGAAAATCGAGTGCTTGCTCGGCCGCCGTTGTGGGGTGAGGAGGTTCGTCGGCGAAGCCACGCTTCTGCGGGGAGACCGCGCGCCCGGGGAGCCTTAGATGTTTGCTTTCTTTGTTTTTCTTTTGACCCCGCGGCGTTTCTCCCGCCCGTTATCGCAAGAATTTGGCGGCGCGCCCATTTTTAGCACTCGTTCTGTGACATTGGACACAACCCAAAGAAATCACTTTTGGACCAGTTAGGCACCGCATACGTTCGTTGCAAGTGAGTACATAAATGAATGTCACGAATCTCTACAGCGAGTAGTGATGAGTGAGTGATGGATCACGTAAGGAACAAGGACCGTCTGGCATTAATTTGAGCAGTGACTTCGAATGTTAAAACATATTGCACCATGAATACTTTTAAACAGGTTTGTTTACATGGAGAGTCAAGACAATTGAATTCAAAGTAAAGAGTAATTTGGATTGACTTGCGTGTCTTCCGTTGTGACTCTATGGTAATCGTTCGCACCTTGCCCAAGAGCTCGAGTGCGGCGTCTGAATTCCCAACTGCTGAAAAATAATGCTGTATTGTTGTTTTGCATCCCGAGTAAACTTGGCTCAGTTTGGTTCTGCCACAGATTGTGATCGTGGGAGCCAGCGTCTGCGAGGACCGATGAAAACCAGGGACTGCCACTTGAAATTAATCGTCGTGGACATAGGCGAGCACTTCGAGAGGGCGAGAAGGGGGTCACCGCCCCACCCCCCGAACCATTACCTATAAAAAAAACAGGGTGGCACAAACTCGGCTTCTAGTACGGATAGATATGTGTGGTTTAACGTGCCGAAACCACTACAAGATTATGAAAGACGCTGTAGTGGAGAGCTCCAGAAATTTCGACCACCTGGTGTTCTTTAACGTGCACCCAAATCTGGGCGGGCACACGGGCATACAACATTTCTGTTTCCCTGCAGCATCCGTAATGCAGCAGCCGCACCCGGGATTCGATCCCGCGACCTGCAGGTCAGCAGCCGAGTACCTTAGCCACTAGACCACCGCGGCGGGGCCGGCTTCCTATGCTGACTAAGTTTGAGAGGTGACCCGACCTGTGATAAAACCTTCAACTACCCCCTGACAGAAAACCATGTGTACGCTTGTAGTAGTGGGCACCAATGCTTTTGAATGATAGAAACTTTCACCCATAAGGCACACACCGGCGTTGGGACCAGGGCATCTATTCAAATTAACAGCGAATTATGAGTGACCAAGTTCTAATTAATGAAATCTTTTTGTATTCATGTAGTCATTGTATAGTTTCTAAATGTGAGTGGTATTCTCGCGCATGTAGCTGTCCTAGTGTTTCCAAAGCCTATACATGATTAGATTAATAATATGTAATAATCAGTGCAGACTCGCTTATTTATTATGTTAAAAAGATCATGCCGTACATGTTTCGTTGTCGCAGCGGCCATCTTTTAGGACGAAGTTGTCCACAGCAATGACACCGGGAGTACCACGATTCAACAAAGCTTCAAAGACAAGCTGCAATAGAAAATACATGAAAATAGCAAATCAGTCTAAAATAGACAGTTATCGTGCAAGCTGTGAAAGGGGTCAGGGTTCATCATAGGCCAAGAAGTTATCATGATTTGCGGTGGTACATACAGCAAAAATGGAATTATAAGTGCCTCTGTGTCAACCTTTTTGAAAACTTATCAGCATTATTGATATGCAGCCGAGATCGTTGTCACTTTCTCATCAAACCAGTCCCTTATCGCAAGTACTAGCTGTCCCCACATCGATAAGTTGGGTCTTAATTACTAGAGCGTACCTCTGCGAATATAACCCCAGACGAAGCCACGCTAAACGCTTTCAGATTACCATTGCCCGTGGTCTACTGCGTACTATTGAGTTCTGACATAACAAGGAGGCTGTTGAATTTAACATGTTCAACGTCAACCAAGCTCGTCTTTTTAATGTTTTGTAGGATGTGCGGGCATATCTTTTATAGGAAGCTCGACAAACTCTTAGCGAAAATCAGTACAACGATTGAATAACATCAGATGTTATCTATTTTGTGGCGTAAGTATCGTGGTCCAAATAATGTTATCGCTGCCTGTTCTTTCACAATAAACGTAAATTTGTTTATTTCTCTAAGCAAAATCAAGGGACCAACCTGATGAGGATCCTCAGAGTGGAGCTGTATCCAGCCTTGCTTCCAATCTTTACCTTGTGGTGATTGACGCATCCACAGCAGATCGGTGGAAGCGTTATCTACGCGCCGTAAAAGTTTGAGAGTGCCGATGTTTGGATGCCAGATGTTGTACCTAGGAAATTAATGAGGCATTTTTCTAGAACCAAAAACTGGTCACGTCAGTGTTCATTAAAACTATAAAAACTGCCCTGAAGTGAGAAAAAAAGTCACTAGCCTTCATTATGCTTCTGGAGTCTTTAGTACAAAGCGTCCTTTGTTGCTTAGCGCTGTTCTCAACGATATACATGGCTGGTCCAGTAGTGTATAGCAGTTTTCTCAAATGTTATGCTAACTAATCAGAGACAAAAGAGAATAAAAAAGTAGATAGTACGCAAAGAAGACGTCAAGTATTCTATAATTTTCATTCTGAGTTGTGCATTACTTTAGTTAGCACACATCTCAACCCATATTGCCCAGTGTCTTACATGTAGGACTCTAAAACTTTTCAGTTTAAATCGAAAGTTTCTTCTGTAAAAAAGGTAACGCCACCTAAGCTGTGTTTATGATGCCCTGTCCTCGTCATATGCAAGTCTAGGTGATCGCGGGGCTACAAATAGCAACATGTTTGCAGTCACAAATTGGCTATTTCGCGTGCATATAGCTGAACGACATACCGCGAAAAAAAGTAATACAGAGTCAAATTGTTCTCGATGCTGCTGATATATTTGTCGATTGTGCGTCAGTTATTGGGTGTGCAGTAACTTTCATATGACAGTGATAGCTACTAGCGTTTTCCGTTCGTGGTGTGTCGAATATTGGCGTCCTACATATAGGACGGCTTTCAAAGCATTAATTGAAAAAGTGTTTTTTTTTTAAAAAAACGCTTTACTTTCTTTTCTGAGGTCGTTGAAGCAATATTTTCGAGGAAGTAAATTAGTTTTGTTATTTTTCCTAAGTTTGGGCATATACGGGTTAAGAATAATGAGCATCATCCCACCCACTAACACTTAAAATACAACAAGGATGAACAACTGAAGAAACGGCGGATGTTTTTCATCTGAACAATCAGTGATACTACCATATATATACAATAGAATCAAGGCCGACGAAGATTCAGTCCAGATTAGAGAAGGTGCAGTGTGTTGTAGATGCTTTTTCCAGTTCAGGCGTTACGGCACGGGTGCTCGTCTCACAGTTTTCCAAAAAGTGTCACATTCAGTGGTGGCTAATGAAAAGTATTGAGCTTATACAAACGCACCACACTCGGGCTTAATCTCAAAAGTAGTTTCGACACTGTAGAAAGAGAAGAAGATGGGATGGCGGCCAACGTGGTCACGTTGTTCTCTCACCACTTTATTATCAAAGGCGATTTGCCGAAGTGGAGCGACAGCGGCTGCAGCGTCCAAACCACCAGGTGCGTGAGCTCGATCTCCACAGCTCGCGCCTCGAGCTGCCGCATGAGCTGCACGAGAGGCGCAACGCCGTGGCTAGAAAAATGACGATAATGATAAATGGCGATGATAGTGACGCTACAGATTACTACCCCCCGCAGAAATGAAGCCGGAATAAAAACAATGAGAGCGTATATACAAGCGAGTGAGGTTCGCGAAACGAAATGGGGTCCGTGAGCAGTCCCGGTCGTCAACGGGAAGAGGACAATCGGGAACCAGTGGGTCTCTGGCGGGCGACACTGGGAGAAACGCAGCAGGCAAAGATGAAAGCGCCAGGTTGCTGTAGCCATAAACACGTGCGTCCCACGATGACTTGGCGGTATCACTCGAGAGCGCACCCGGTGCTTCGAAAATGCGTGGCTGACAAGGGCACCCACAGGTGGAGCCATGGGAGGGTGCCGAAATGGCCGAGCCGGTGATGGTGGCGAGATGGTGCTGTGCATTGAAGTGGAACCACGACGATCCGAATACTGAAATATAAAGGATGCGGCGGCGTCTCCAACAGCGCACATGGCGCCGACATTGCTGTTGACAAGGAGCAGTGGGCGGGCAGTACTGGTTCAGACGTAGCCGTCGATGGAACACCGACCTGAGCGTTGCAGTGTGGCTGACATGCCGGTGCGGGTGACCAAGTCGACAGGCGTGGAAACGCCAGTGGTTGAAATGGCACACGGAAGTCACTGCAGGCAGTGAGGTCCACTGTGACTGGCCTGCCAGTGTACCGCGCAAAGGCGGTAGTCGCCTGGGTCGTGATGAGGGATCATGTCTAAATTCAAGGTACATTGTTGCGTTGTGGTGTCGCCCTTCCAAGGCTCCGGAGGTTAGTCATGACATCCGGAAGGCACGAGCTCTACCGCAGAGTTGACTAGCGCACCCGTGCTCAGTCGGGGAAGCCTGGTGGATGTGCACCTGTGTGGTTGGTATGGAGTGTGCTGACTGTTCTGCCATTGGCAAATCTGTCATCTGGTCCTTGGCCATTGTAGCAGCATCTCAGAAGTTCCGTCGTAGCATGTCGTGGGCAGGGAACTTCAGCTGCGGGTGACGTCAAGGTAAATGGTAGTGGCTGCTTGCAGGAATGCGCAGATTGCCAAGGTTGATGGAAGATCATGTTCATTGGATAATGACGACTGTGGAAGCTCCGGGATTGGGTGTCGAATAATGGGTGAAAATATCTCAGGCCCAGACTCCGAGGCGCGCGTGGAGTCTGGGGCGCTAAGGTGTCGTTGCCGTTGATGTCACGGAAATCGTGCATGTGGCAGGCACCTGCGATGAACCTTTGTACGTGGGCGCCAACGGAACGCAGCTTTCGGTGGTGAAGCTAGGGGAAGTGCCAGCGTCTTCTACCATGTCGTCGTAGTCGGATGCAGGATTCAATGTTCCTATGACTGGATCTGAGGTAGAGGTAGTCGTAGCCGGAGTGGTGAGGTCATGGTCATTAGAGGGTTGCGTACTGGCTGGTAGCACGCGTTGCGACGCAGTGACAACCCCAAAGTCGCGGACCATGGAAGCGGTCGGCACGTGAGGCCGTAGCAGGTGAGCAGCGCTGTGCAGAGGGTGTCATGTGGCTGCGGCCTCGTGATCGATGTGGTAGTAGGATGACGAAACTCGACGGGCAGAGCGTCGAGCAAGATGGCGTGCATAAGCCACTGGTACGCAACGCCATTCACAGCGAGAACAGCGTCGAGCCCCATGAGCCATGCCTGCGGTAAGGCCGGGTGAAATGGTGGCACTGGCGGGCAGAGTGGCGGAAGCACAGCAGCTGGTAGCTCGCCGAAGGGCGTGTCCTTCAGGTCACCAATGTAGCAAGAGAGGAAAATGGGACGGCGGCCAACGTGGTCGTGTCGTTCTCTCGCCACTTTATTGTTAAAGGCGATTTGCCCAAGCGGAGCCGCAGCCGCTGCAGTGTCCTAACCACCAGGCGCGTGAGCTCGATCTCCACAGCTCGCGACTCGAGCTGTCGCAGGAGCTGCACGCGAGGCGCGGCGTGGTGGCTAGAATAATGACGATGATGATGAATGGCAATGATGATGACGCTACAACACTGTGAGGCTGTCACAAACGAGAGCTCAAAACAGGGCGGGCCGCCGAATTCAGCGACCAAGCGGCAGTGAGGCACCCCAAGGTCATCGATATAGAAGAAAACAAGCCCCCCCCCCCCTCAAAAAGCGTAATTTCGCCAACCAACCTCCTCACATCGGCGGCTGAGCAAGCCCTGGGAGGTTCTCGAGGGAAAGGGGCGTGGTGATGCAGAGTGGCGTCACGTGTCACGGACGGCCCTCGAAACGTCTCGCTCTTTCCCCAGCCTTGGCCGTGTATCGCACCGACGAAACGATGAGAATTTTCTGGAATCTAGCGCGGGTGGTATTTAACCGAGCAGCGGAGAAGGGAGATCAGGAAAAGATGAAAGTATGAGTCCAGAGTGCGTAGGGTGTTTCCGCCGTGTCGTCGGCGAAGGTTTTGCCCTTAGCGACAAAGCAGGTGATGAAGAGGATTTTTACCTGAGGGGTGAAGACTCGTGCTAGAGGCGGAAGAGTGGAAAACTACCACCAGTGAGCGAAGACCCGTCCTGCAGTCGCAACGCGTGGGAAGCCGACGTGTTACCAGGGAAGTTGGTGCTTGGAGAGCGGCCAATTGAAGAGGCGAGGGTTCCTGGAAGAGAAACTTCGGGGGCAGCGGAACGACAACAGCGCTGGACTTGAGTGAGTGATTTTAGGAAAAGTATCATTCAGACTTTTGTTCCAGGGACTTTAGACTGAATAAGTTTTCGAAATCTTTAGTGTTTAAATGTCTTGGTTGTTCGATGCATGCGATTGTTGCATTGTAGTGCGTATTGTTGTTTGTGTCCGTTGTTTCAACTGTGGCTGATTGTACTTTGCAGTATGTTGTTTGATTAGGTGACATATCGTATTCAACAATTGTCGAGTGTGCATATCTGTGTATCGTTTTGATCTGCCATAACTGAGAATATAATTTTGTTTTGTTTATCAACTCTCGGCTCTAACTTGTTCTTTGGGCCACAGTCGGCGTCTGCTGGTGCGCCAAATAGGACCACTTCTAAATTGTCCACGCTTTTCTGGTGCAGTTCGGGGGGCCGATACTTCGGTCCATTGGAATTAGCCAGGCGATCGCATCCCTAATTAACGGGACCTGTGACAATTATTCTGGCGTCCGCGACAGGACCTTTTGGTGCACAGTGTGTCCAAATAGTGAGAAACGGCCTTGAGTCATAGATAGTGCTATCGGAACATTTTTTGTGCACGGCTCAGTGTTCTTGTTAACGAGTGTGCAGAGAGTGTTTCGTTAGACTGATTTAGGCAGATAGTTTTTGCACACGGCAAGGTTTTATTTGCGAGACACCATGGATCTCGAAAAGTTAGTCGCTCTTGTGAGAAGATGGGTCTGTCTGGCGCTGAACTACGGAAGTGGGTCACCAAGAAGGAAAAAGAGGAAAAAGGAGGGCCAAATAAGAAAAGGCAGCTGAGATGGAAAAAAGATTTGGCGGTCCAAAGAGCCAAAGCGGAAAAAGCAGCTGAGTTGGAGAGACAAAGGCTGGCCGCTGAAAGGGCGAATTAAGAAAGACATGCATAGGAGCGACAGCTGGAAGAAGAAAGAGAGGAAAGAGAATGGCAGCGACCGCACGAGATGGAACTCGAGTGGCTTCCTTTGCAGCAGCGAAGCGAAACTCTCGTCCAAGCTAGAGCTGAAAGCAGCGAACGGGAAGATCATGGCTTCCACTTGATTCCAAGCAAGCTGCTCGTAGCGTTTGATGAAAGAACGGACGATCTTGACGCGTACCTTCACAGATTTTAGACAATTTCAAGGAGCCAGAATTGGCCGGAACATCAATGGGCAACTGCTTTGAGTACCTGCTTGAGTGATTAAGTGCTCATTGTGTACGGTAGGCTGACGCCGACCGATGCAGCCAACTATGCAAAGGTGAAAGCTGCTTTACTGAAGTGATTTATATTTACTGTGGAAGCTTTTCGGGACACATTTCAGACAGAAAAACCAGCTGATGGTGAGAAGGCTACGCAGTACGCCGCCCGACATAGCCATTACTTTGACAGATGGATCGAACTTTCAGGCACAGCACAGGAGTATGATGAACATAGAAGGCTCCTGATTAGAGAGCAATTTCTTACCAGTTGCCACCCAAGCCTGTCGCTGTACTTGAAAAAGAGGAAGGTTGAGTCACTTGAAAACCTGCTTGAATTGGCCGACCTATTCTTGGAAGCGCAAGGTGGCACAAATTTGGCCAAAGTCAAGAAGAGTGTCCCGAAGATTCGAAAAAATCGGCACCCGAACAGAAGAAGCGTGCACCGGACGCTGTTCTACACGATGTTTCATGTGCAACCGAGTGGGTCATCGCGCTAACAGCTGTCCGAAATAACTTTACGAGCCCTACGGTTGTAAAATGATTCAAGTGTGGTCAGACTGGGCACAAAGATCACGCATGTTGTAGCGGAGTGTGTCAAACTCACGAGGTATGCTGTGTGCAAGTGGAACCGACATCCGATGATGATGCCGTCACCGACAGATTCATAGAGTTAAAAAATAGGAAGCCACTTCCTATTGTGGGTGCTGAAATGACAAAACAACCGACCGGTGTGACGAAGGGAATGCCAACGCTGCCTGGAAAAGTTGCGGGCAAGTAGATCACGGTGTTAAGAGACACCGGTAGCTCCACTGTTATCGTGTGGAGAAATTCGGTACGGGAAAGTGAGTTAACAGGCAAAACAAAACCGGTTTTCCTGGTTGACAGCACGGTTGAAACCCCTTACTTCAGCGGGAGGGTTACTGCCCTATGTATGAAGACCCCCTGTACGACCTCATAATCGAAAACATCGGCGGGGAGCGAGGGCCCAATGATACAGAACGTTTGGGGGAAGACTCGAAGATGGAGCCCTCGCCGACACAGGGACTACGAGATACAGTGGAGAAAAATACCGTGAAGGATTTCACTCGAGGCCAAGGTGAAGCCCGGGTGCAAGAGACGGTGAATTAGGAGATGATCGTTTTGAACGAGAGAACGTGGCGTGCAGCTGGATTTACGTCGGCACGACCTCAACCGACCAACAGTGAAAAGGTTATTGAGTCAGCCAGCCAGGCCCAATATCGTGACGTGAACAAGCTGGTGAATACCCAGACAAGATCGGTTGAACATTATGACCCGTTAATGGTTTCCAAAGTGTCAATGGTGGCTGAGATGCCGCCTCAGATACACTCGAGTGGAAGGGCTCGCCAGAACAGAACGAGGAAAAACAAGAAGAGAGCGAGCAAGCACCGCAAGAAAGGGCGCAAGCGCCACTCGAAATACACAGGATAGGTGCTGAGGTTGAATCGGAATGTGTTTGGCAGTGCTGAGTGCAATATGCTGTGTGTTAATATTGTTGTTATCCTGTGTCACAATTGTATTTCGAGCCAGTCAAAGTGCTTGTTGCGGTGATGAGATGTATAGGATTGTACAGTCATTGTAAAGACAGACCTTTGTACATCTGTATTGTTCAGAATTGATGATGGAGTGTTGTAGTCATGTACCTGTGGTTATATTCTATGTGTTGTGAGATTGAATTGCAATGTGAGGGTTCTATTGTGAATGTGACGCGCCATGAGCGACGAACTACGTTACAGTCTATAAGCGTGTGGCGACTGTTCGCACTCGTTTGCGTGTTTTTGATTTTTATGAGATAATATTCCTAATCTCGGGGGCAGTGTCACAAACGAGCGCTCAAAAAATGGCGTGCCGCCAAATTCGACGACCAAGCGCCCCAAGGTGATCAATAAAGAAGAAACAAGCATCCACAGACTCCCCGGGTGTGCCGTCTCTCCGCCCCCCCCCCCTCAGAAGCGTAGTTTCGCCGACCGACCTCCTCACATCGGCGGCCGATCAAGCCCTGGAAGTTTCTCGAGGGAAAGGGGCGTGGTGATGCAAAGTGGTGTCACGTGTCGCGGATGGCCCTCGAAACATCTCGCTCGTTCTCCAGCATTGGCGGTGTATCGCGCCGACGAAACGATGAGAATTTTCTGGAATCTAGCGCAGGAGGTATTTACCCGAGCAGCGGAGAAGGGAGATCAGGAGAAGAAGGAGCTTAGCGCCTGCGTGCGTAGGGTGTTTCCCACGTGTCTGTCGGCGAAGCCTTTTGTCCTCAGTGACAGATGAGAAGAAGAAAGTATGCGCCAGATTGCGTAGGCCGTTTCTGCTGTGTCGTCGGCGATGGTTTTGTCCTTAGTGATAAAGCAGGTGATGAAGAGGATTTCAACCTGAGGGGTGAAGACTCGTGCTACAAGCAGAAGAGTGGGAGACTACCGCCAGAGAGCGAATACGCGTCCTGCAATCGAAACGCGTTGGAAGCGGACGTGTTACCGGCGAAGTTGGTGCTTGGAGAGCGGCCAATTGAAGACGCGAGGATTCCTGGATGGGAAACTTCGGGGGCAGCGGAATGACAACAGCGCTGGACTTTGAGTGAGTGATTCTCGGAAGAGTATCATTCAGACTTTTGTTCCAAGGACTTCGTACTGAATTAGTTTTTGAACGCTTTAGTTTTGAAGTGTCTTATTTGTTCGGTGCATGCGATTACATTGTAGTGTGTATTGTTGTTTGTGTCCATTGTTTCCAGTGTGGCTTATTGTACTGTGTAGTACGTTGTTTAACTGGTGACATATTGTATTCAACTATTGTGGAGTGTGCATATTTGTGTATTGTTTTGATCTGCCCTAATTGAGAATATAATTTTGTTTTGTTTATCAACTCTCGGCTCTGACTTGTTCTTTGGGCCACAGACGGCGTCCGCTGGCGCGCCAAATAGGACCACTTCTAAATTTTCCACGCTTTTGTGGTGCAGTTCAGGGGGCCGATACTTCGGCCCTTGGAATTAGCCCGGCAATTGCCTCCCTATCTAACGGGACCTGTGACCGAGGCACACGGCCATACTGGAGAACATCAGCCAGATAAACCTAGGGGAGAGATTCCACCGATATGTAGGCAGCTTCTTCGACGGGCAAGAAGCGCGAATCAAGATCGATGGTTTACCACCAAGGACGGTCGAATTGGGAGGGGCCAGGACGCCGTAAGGCCCCGTGTCTCTCCCAATGCTGTTGAACCTCATTATGATTGGCCTTCCGGAACAGGCTCAACGCGACCAAAGGCATCAACCATACAATCTACGTGGACTACATTACGATATGACCACCGAGAGCATGAGTTCTGGGAGTATGCAAATAGGCTGCAGCAAGCGGTAAGGGAAGTCGAGAAGCACCTCGAAGGCATGGGGCTCGTCTGCGCTCCAAAAAAGTCGGAGATCCGGCTCCACAGACCTCGGAAACCGGGATGTCCCTCGAGGAACGTGGCCAAGGTCCGTCAGACGGGTGTGTGTGTCACGACAAAAAAAAAAAGAGTCCAAAAACCTAGGGTGTCCAAGGTACGAGTCCTCGGCCTCTGGCTGGAAGAAAACAGTGCCAATTCCGAGCTGGTCACCCAGCTGCAGAAGAAAGTGGCAGTCGCCACGAACCTGATACGAAGAATCACAAACAAGATGAAAGCAATGAAAGAGCACAATCTAGTGAGACTAATACAGGTGTATGCTTTAAGCCACATCACGTACGCTGCTGCTTACGTCAATTGGAGTACAAGCGAAAGCGACAAGCTGGACACGATCAACCTCAGGGCTTACAAAACTGCATTAGGCGTATCTCACTACAATGCCAACTGCAGGCTCTTTGAGCTGGGCGTGCACAACACGCTTGCCGAAATCATCAAGGCTAAGAAGATTGAGCAGCTCAAATGATTTTCGGAGACCAAGACCGGAAGAACTATCCTCGACTCCCTCGAGATTCATTACCATGGGAGGCGGGGACTGAAGGATGCGTTATTGCCTGCGGTCAAAAATGCTATATTCACAGAGAATATGCCCAGAAACAAGCACTTAGCGCACGATGCCGAAAGGCGCAGATCCAGAGCGGAGGCGATCCTCAAAGAGCACGGCAGCTGAGAGGGTGCCTGCCCTTTTCGTCGACGCTGCTATGTTATATACCCCCGGCCCGACCGAGGACAACAGAAGAACGAACGAGAGCAAGAGCGACGCCAATCTACACCTGCCTTTTCCATGGCGGTGGTCGACACAAGGAAACGAACTCTCGTGACGGGATCTGCGAGGCTCCCATCGTCTGAGGCGGCAAAAGAAATGGCCATAGCCCTCGCAATAATTCATAGTGGAAACAAGGACTCTCTTATACCTAGTTTACACTGAAACATCCGCTGTTTACAGCGACCGAAATTTCCCTGGCACCGAAACGCAGCGTCGTTTGTACTGGACGCACCCCGCGCCGCCGAATATGCCATCTACCACGGGGCGAGCGCGGGATGGATGCGCTGTCACCCGGTTGTTGTCGCGGCTCGCAAACGCCACTACGCTATCCGGTGGCGTATACTTCGATGATTCTCGTACGCAGGAAGCAAGAAAAAACAGTACGGCTTACTTTGCTGGCAAGTGGCTGTCTTGTAATGATCGAAGAGCATAAAAAAATTGCCCGCAGCTTCCCTCGGGGGAACACTGAGGAGGATGCGGAGCATATAACGGGGTGTTAAAGTGCGACTTACTTGGGTCGATGGCTAAATTGGTTAACGTGGTTGTGAAATGGGGTGTTAAATTGCGACTTACTTGGGTCGATGGCTAAATTGGTTAACGTGGTTGTAGGAGGAGGTGTTAAATGAGTCAACACGTACACACGTATGCGAAAGGGCGGCGCTGGTCGAAGGGACGTCGATCATTGTGTTTGTGGATTCGTTGGAATTCATTTCACCGCGACCTTGGACGTCGACGCGCCGTACACACCAACCGACGAGCGGCAACTGAGCGAGCGAGCGCCGACCTTGAGTATATATACAGCGCGACGGCGCATGCAATGTCAGCTGTCGAACGTTCGAGAAGAGGGAGAAGCGCAACGGCGCATGCGCGCGCGTCAGTTGCCGATGTTCTCGAAGCGTGACGGCGCATGCGCGCTACATTATACAGCTAGCGAATGTTCGTGAAGAGGAGAAGCGCACGCGGTGTGTAGAGGAGGAAGGGTGCACAGATGGTGGAGGAGTGAAGCGCGCGCGGTGTGTAGAGGAGGAAGGGATGCACAGATGGTGGAAGAAGGAGGAGGAAGCTTGCGGACGGCGCCGCACTCCAAGCCTCGAATATTAGATGCTCCGCATCTAAAAAACCACCGATGCCAGCGGCGTTGGTGGGTTCGTTTTGCTCTGCAAGACCGCAACAAGCTCGGTAACGCCAACAGCAAGCTCGGTCACCTCTTCAACGAAATACGGATGGGAAGTAGGCACAGAGTAGGTTGAACTCCCATTGGTTTCAACATTCAGTTACGTGCACTGCGGTATAAAAAGTGAGTAGGGCTTGGCCGCCATTTTCCCAAATTCCTTGATTAGCACTCCTATTAGTCCGCGGTGACCGATTCGGCGGCAGACGCCCCGAAAATTGGTCCGAGAGTGATCAGCGCGGAGAGGGCCCTTTCGGCAAATTTTGCCTGCTGCCGAACCGGATTCGGAGCACTTTCGGCGGCCGGAATGCTCAGTGTGAACGCGGCCTTATCGTGAGTGACGCCAAGACGGCAGTTCGAAACTGTACGAAGGAATGGGTCTCTGTCGAGGCGGCGCACATTGATAAACACCACGAGCCAAAGATTTCTAGTCTGGTGCGATTGCTACCAAGTCTCTAAAGTGGTTTCCCACGCACGTGGGAGACCTTGGCAGCCACTAAAGATCTGACTTCCCGTCAAACCACAATGAGCGCGCGCACTTCGTCGCGGGACTGCTAACCTGCTGCGATGCAGACCGAAGGGCCGCCGATGTGCGACACATCGACGATGGCGAGGCACCTGAGGTCGGAGGACATAATAACTCTATGACGATGATTACAAGACTCCGAGGCCTTACAGGACTGCAAGTACATCATGGTAATTTCCACGAGATCCTAAACCAATGATGAATAACGCTATGATGTTACCTACCACCTCACATGCAGCTAGAAATATCTCAGGATTCGGATCTGAGGCATCTGCAGACCAACACATTTGAGAATCCCCCACACCTCCATAGATTGTGTTCCTCGCTCCACCCGTCACCCGGCTGCGTGGTGCGGGCACGAGACAGCCGACATGGCGCATATACTTTCGAAGTGTGAGTGCGGTGTTCACCGCCACCACTCGGACGAGCGCGAGTGTTCCCCAGGACGACTGGCTGAGCGGTGGCGAGCAGCCCTTCGCAGCCCACGTGCAGTGGACCAAATTTGGGCTGCCCAGCAAGCCAGAGCTAGCACCGAAGACATCGCACGATGCTTCGACGACGACAGCTCCTGGAGGCCTAGCTCGGGCCAGTAATTACTCGTTGGATCCTTAATAAAGTTTATTACCTACCTTATACGAACGTAAACACAAATAAACACAGTCATAAGCCAATTTCATCCAGCAGGCTGGCATGTGCTAAGGAGGTATGGCGCAATGTCCCCAGGAGGGAGACCTAAGGTCTGGTTGGCGAAAGCAATCTATTACTGGCATTGAAGTTGTCACTAATGAGCCGATTGAAGCACGCTGTCTTTGTGAAATAAAACATACGAAACAAATGTGTGAAAATCTCTCATACATTTTTTCTTGGAAGGTTATGCTCATATTAGTGTTTTTATCAATCACTGATTTTGTGCATTAGTCCCAGCGTCAGCATGGAAATGCCACTGCAATTTGTGGTGTATATTTGACAGACTGCCTATTCATTAGCCCCTTAGTCTATCAGATAAACAAAAAATGTACATTTTGAATGATACTTCACTGTAGAGTTCACGCGAGGTTTTACAACAACCGGGCCACAAGAGTGGTTGTCTTCACCACTGTCATGCCTAACGAACAATACTAATGTTAATTGCTGTGTTTCAATACTCACCGTAGACGGCTAAATAGACAGCTAAATGGACGGCGGCCATCTTAAGTCCCATTCCAATTTTCACGTAGCCTGGTAAAGTAGACAGCTCCGAGAAGAGCGCATCGTATACAAATACGAGGCAGGCTACTTTGCTGTCTAAACAAGGTGGCAGCTCATCGAATCGCTCAAATAGAACAAATCTCTCCAGAACGGCCGTCTGCACACAAGCAGACGCTTTCCCAGACGCTCACTGGGAGTACAGTTTATTTGTTTTTGATTTCAACACGAAACAAGCCAGAAATTACTACTGTTACGTTTGTTTCTTCTAGCTTTTTCTTCTCGACGCGAGGTTGCGCATCGTCGCGTAAAAGCTGCCTAAACGTGTTCCAATTCTCGGACAGCATGGACTCGGTGCGATCTTCTAAGCAGTCTGCGTAGACTGTCTACGTGCAGTCTAAGAATTGGAACACTGCCAATATTGTGCAGAGGCCGGCTTATGCACAATATTGGCTGTAGCTCCACCTTTTATGTAATTGTAACCCCACCCCTTATGTAATACCCCTCTTGAGGGCGCCCTTAAGGAAATAAAAAGTAAAGTGAAGTGAAAGAGTCTATTGGTGGTGTAATTTCAAAATTATCTTCACAGAAGGAGCACAAAAAAATCTAATTTAAAAAACGAAAACATCTGACAATTTTTCGAAAATATAATATCAACATTTTCAAGCATGTGTGCCTCTTGAGGTAGGGGTTGATGCAACAAAAAGAACATGCAAACAATACCCATCTGCGTCCTAATCAGTTGTACAGGAAAGTTGTGATTTCCTAAGCGTATTAATATATATATATATATATATATATATATATATATATATATATATATATATATATATATATATATATATATATATATATATAGATATATATATATATATATATATATAATATATACTATATATATATATATATATATATATTATATATATATATTATATATATATATTGTTGCGGGGTCAAGGTAGTTCATAATATATAAGCGGGCATGCAGGTACATTAGACACTCTAGTACAATATGAAAACCTGCACTGCTAGTAAATGAGTCGGTTCAAGACACCCTTTGTACTGTACTGTAGAGAAGATAAAAAAATCCCGACACATTTTTTTGTTGTCCAATAAATTACTTTAAAATGCGCATTTTTATCTATGACACGGATTGAACTTTCATGAATACATTAGGGTACATTATTAAATACACTTGGTTGGCCACGCCTTGATTACTTTCCTCCAGCTTTTAATGGTATATGGTAAACAGTAAAAATGAACTTACCAAAATGAGAAGCAACGGCCGGTGTCTGGGGTTGGGTTCATTCTGACGGAAACAACTCGCGCAGTTCTCACCTTCGGGGCGGTGTTCACTGCTATAGAGATAGGCTCCTGCACAACAAAATCCGACAGTTGCCAAAGCAAGGTCTTGTAAACTTTAAAAACCTAAGTTTTCACAAACTTCAATATAACACATTAATGTAGACAAGCTT
The DNA here is from genome assembly GCF_013339725.1 of Rhipicephalus microplus. Taxonomy (NCBI): domain Eukaryota; kingdom Metazoa; phylum Arthropoda; class Arachnida; order Ixodida; family Ixodidae; genus Rhipicephalus; species Rhipicephalus microplus. The sequence continues at coordinate 107,607,274 of NC_051169.1, forward strand.
AGTGAAGTTGAGTTATTTGCAAGGTGGCAAACAGCAATGGTGGGGGCGTGCATACGTCAACCTATGAGGAGTAAAAAATTTCAAAAACCTAGCGATGGCATCTGTGCATTGAAACGTTATATTCAGAATTACTATATACTGAAGCACTCCATGTGCCAATAAAATGATTTCTTATTTCTCCTCAGAAGTTTGGTTGAATGTATGACAAGCATATTGAAAAAGTTGTATTTCTTGATGAAGGCCGCAATCATTCGAATATCACAGAGTATGTTTCAATTTATTGATAATACGAGGCATAGCAAATCTTCTGAAACTTTTAAATACTCGTGCTAAAAACTCAGCCGTGAAATTTAGACGTTTCCCTCGTATAGCATGGAGCTAATGCACTGTCAACGGGTATTTTCGCTTTCTGTACCTAAATGAAAAAATGCTATCAGAACAAGAATAGAATCCCCATTTAAGTAAAACATCATACCTTTTTGATAAGGCAACACGAAAGATTATTCGTAATAATTACAAAGACTAGCCATGCCTCGCACCTCTTAATAAAAAGATAACAGCGAAAATTTAGAGACCAGTGGCGCAATAAAGCAAACGCAATAAAAAGAGAAAACAGAAAGCTTCAAGTTTGAATGAGCTCCCCTTGAAGAGTGGATTGCAACGGCCTAGTTTGACACCGTTCAAACTTTTCTCTGAAACGTTGCTTCACCGTGGACATCTCAACATTGCCGATATAAGCAAGGAACATTTGTGTGCATCTCAGCGGTCGCATTAAATGGGCCCCCAAAACACGTTCCAGGGCCTCTATTGCCTCATAAATTCAACGCCGCAAATATTTTATGAACCTGTCCAGTACGAACGGGGGTACAACGATTCGTCGCACGCTGCAAACGCATTCTTTCTTTTCTCGTCCCAACGAAAGTGCTGGAAGCTAATCAAGGAGGGGTGGCATGGGCAAAAAAAATGCGTCACGTGTGCTTCATGAACTCGAGAACTTTTTTTTTTAATCAATTCTTAGTAGGGCTATGTCAGGCATCCGGTATCGTCTGCGATGGTGTCCGCGCGCCAGCAGATGTTATCTCCACTCTCTCTCTCCCATAGCAACACATGCGGGCGCACGCACTTAACCTCGCCCCTAGCAAGCATGTGGTACGAGAGAGTGTGGGAAACGGTTGCAGCCGTGCTTCGGCGCTCGTTATCTTGCCGTTGGCTCTCCCTTCTTCCTGCGTCACAATCTGCCGTCCACTCGCGCCTCACTCTCGACCGTTCCCTGGCTGGACGCCTCTCAGGAACATCTGAAAATGACGCTGCAGTGAAACGCCAACACCGAGTCGAAACACTGGCGCCCCACTTTCGCATCTCCGCTCGCTCCTCACTCTCGACCATTCGTGGGATGGGCGCCTCTCAAGGCGATAGCTGAAGCTGGTGAAGGCGAATGTCTGGCGGTAACGGTACGCTCTCTCGGTGCAATAAATGCATTCGCATTTCCTCGTGATTCCCTTCGGGAAGGTGGGGGCATTTTTTTCTTACGTGGCCTGTTCGCGCGTGCGCACGTGGACAAGTCGTGACCTCCCACGGTGATCCCTGTAACAACCAAGGACGCCATGTTCATATCAGCGAATGACTGATAGAAGGCCTCCTACGAGTGATTTTTGAGCGCCTTCAGCAATGCCACGATCAGTGAATATCACAATAAGGGCGGTGGCTGGTCAGCAAATAGGTCATTGTTTGTTCTGAACCAGTACTCAATGGCATTCTTGCCCCACTTCGCAGCGAGGCCCCACCAGCTACCTCCATGAAAAGGCGTCGAAGGTTTCACACTCGGAATCAGATAGAAGACATTGTTGTCTCGTTTGGCAGTGAGGCACATTCATTTACCTTCAAGAAGATGCATCGATGCTTTTCATAAGCTGCCTCACGACGTGGTCATACTCCCCTTCCAGAAAGAGGCTTGGCTTTGTAATTCGTTCGATGAAGGTGACTGACGGATTTACGTGCAAATGCACTCACCATAAGAATTACAGAGCTGGTAGTAACAGTGCATTTAGGCAGCTGCGCACTTTATTGATGCTTTTAAAATTAATTACGGAGGAGCGCTTTGTAGTGCGTAGGTCTCTAAACCACGAAATTATTGCGCATGCCCACATGTGTGATGTCTGGTGCAATTCCGAGCTCCCACCTCGCAATATTATCAGTTAATGGGACACCTATAGTATTATTCATGCCATCTGCATCGAGTTCTTTCCGAAGCACTTGCGAGGTCAGGAGTGGTTCCGTTTATATTACGACCCAATCATATTTTATTAAATATACATGCACTTGCGCCTCTGTCTTCCTCGCCCCAGTATATTTATAGCAGATCTTAGTGATCATGGATTACCAAATCAACCAGCGATAAATCCTTCTAAACTTACCTCTCTCTACTGGATTTTCTGCAAATATGATTTCTGTCTCCAATTATTACCACAAAATAAAGACAGGTGTGGGATTCAAGCTGAACGGCTGCTCGTTACCCGAAAGGCCTGGCTTTGTTTTCACCTCAAAACCTATACTATTGTTTTCATCGATTACGAGTTCTCACTCACAAACAACACCAACGTTTCGCCAGAAAGCACAGCCGATGCCTACAACAAATTTATTTTACACGGGCTCTTTAACAATCTCATTAAAACTTCGCGTTCGCACGGCAGCACAACTGAGAAAAGCGCGAGACCTCTGCGTAGCGTAGCAGTTACGGCACTCAACCGTTTGCCTGTAAGTCGCCGGTTCGAAGTGTGGCAGTTTGGCTATAGTTGGTACGACAAGACGATAGTTGTATCGCGAGAACAGAACGACGACAAAGAGACAAGAAGGACACGAGCGCTATTCCTGCCGCGGTGATCGCATAAAGACGAAGTGCTTGAAGCCCGTATTGATTGATTTGTGGGGTTTAACGTCCCAAAACCACGATATGGTTATGAGAGACGCCGTAGTGGAGGGCTCCGGAAATTTTGACCACCTGGGGTTCTTTAACGTGCACCCAAATCTGAGCACACGGGCCTACAACATTTCCGCCTCCATCGGAAATGCAGCCGCCGCAGCCGGGATTCGAACCCGCGCCCTGCGGGTCAGCAGCCGAGTACCTTAGCCACTAGACCACCGCGGCGGGGCGAAGCCCGTATACTGTGCGATATCAGTGCACGTTAAACAACACGAGATGGTTGGAATTTTCGGGCCATGCTCTTTGGTACCCTTCATAGTCAGGCCGTGTTTTTTGGGGACGTTGAACCTCAGTTATTATCATACGAGAAAAAGCGCAACTCTGCAATAACTGATAGCAACGGTCAGTTGCATTTAATGATGATTTCAATTGAGTTCTATCAAAATTTCAAGATTTTTTATTTGGGAGAATGTAATTCTTCACAAATATAGAATCAGCTATAAACACTACTGAATGATTGCTTCTCTCATGATGCCATTTATGGCGAACGGATATTCATGCCGATGAAAAAGATTTTTTTGCTACTGGACTGTATTTGTTGCTGAAGCGTTTGTTTTCTAAACATCAGGAAAAACTTCTCGAGGCATGAGCAGCAACCCCGTCTAAAGTTATGCGGGGACATACGAGGAATACCGCACTAATTATCATCTGTGTACGATCGTTCTGTAGTGCTACATGAGCACGTAAATGACAGCATAGCAATTCCAATTTCCTTCCTAGGGAACTTTTTAATTGCCACTTACGTAAATTCCGGGTACGGAAAATAGTGCTTTGACGTTTCTTCATTTATTTCATACCAGTCAGCTGTGCATTACGATGTGAAAATGACACTGCAATGCTTATGCCATTTGCAAGTGTATGGGGTCCCTCTTACTTGATTAAGCGAAAGCTGCAGCCTCCTCCTCTCCTCCTCGCTGCCCACCCACCAAAGTTTCGTAGCAGCTATATATCAACATAAAATGCGCAAATGTAAGCTTGTATGCATGTTTCCTACTGAACAAAGGATCATATTATCAAAGCCTTGAAAGGCTGAACGATAATATTCAAGTAGAAGAAATGTGACAAACACTGTTCTGTACCTCTATGAGGTTCGCTGTATGGAGGCCGCCATGGGAGCCCAGGATATCCAGGATCTTCAGTATGGAGAAGCCATTCAGATGTCGTCCTCAAGGTTCTCTGGGAACCAGCCACAGTTCATGAAGTCCGAAAAGTCGCAGCTTACGTGAAGAGCAGCCTCCCCTAATGAACGTAAAAAGGTATGCCTGCATATCAGTTTTCAACAATTTAGGTGTAGCTGCTATTTCGATTGATCGTGTGTTAATAAACGCAAACGAGAAGTGAAGAGTCACGTGGTACACTTAAAATATTTCGCGAATGTTGGTTGGTTGGTTGGTTGTTCCTCAGAGTCCTGGTGCAACCCACCACGGGGGATCAGGCCATAAAACGGACGGTGCCTCGTTTGTGAGGTGGAGTTGTTTTACCACCCTGATTATTTAGATAACGATGTTTAAACAAAGAACCAATTGGTAAACGATAGATTAGAAATAAAAAGAGGTAACACAAAGAACGAACAGGCTAATATGGTTTGAAATAAAGTGAATTTATGCCTCAGCTTAACATTCTAATTGTTTTGTTGTTGCCTTTAGAAAACTGCATACGGCCTCGCAAACATTCCTGTGTCTAAATCCTTTTTCAGTTGCTCCAAAGGAGAGGACCATCTGCGCCTGTTTTTTTTTCAAGAAGCAATATGCTATTAACAAGCATGAGCAGCCAATGTGGATGCTGCTGAGTATACTCCAGAAAACCTTGATTAACCTTAGGGGTCTGGAAAATCAGGTTATTGTTGCAATTTTTTAAGCGAACGTAATAAATATCTATGTTTCCATTTCAGTATAGCTGTCTTCGCTGCCCAAGACATGGCTATCGTGAACTTGAAATGTAGGTATTGAGGGCTTTCGATCATAAAATTCAAATAGACCCCTCAAATTAAGCAATGCAGTCGACGAATAGCTGTGTGTATATTTAGGGCGATAGATGTATTGACTCATGTGCCGTAAGGTCATTCATGACGCCGCATTGACTTTGAGCCATGAAAGTTAAGGTGCCCCCAGCCGTTCTTTGTAAAGGAAAATTCGCACAACACAAGACGTGAGAGATAAATTGAAGTCTCTTGGCTCCAGGCAAGCTTGGACACCCCAGCCACAGCTTCTGCTATTTCGCTGCTGCGTCTCTGTCGTTCAAAGTCGCATTACGACATCCGCTTCGGAGAGGCGTCACAGCTGCACCTGCTTAGAGCCTGGCCACTGTGGTACCCCGTCCATCGAGAATGGTTTATAAGAGGTATTAAGGCAAAAATTCGCAGACGAAATAGCCTGCGCTATCGATTCTTTTGAGCATGAATATACAGTCTACAAAATGTCAACGTGAGCGTGCAATTGAGCAAAAGTCGGTTTCTATGTGATGTTGGGAATCCTACTCTCTCCACTCGGCGCCCGAGATTCACTACCCCAGGTGGAATAGAAAAAAAGCGAGAACGTAATGTGCGGCCGCTATGCAAATAGAAGTGATTGGCTTGCTAGTCCCTTGACGATGAAGTAGAAACGCTTGAGAAGTTGCAGGAAGGCCGAGAAAAACCTATAGTTACAGACGGTATGAAATTTACATAAATCCGGACAAAAAAGCTGCAAAAAAGAAAAAACACTTTTGAAATGAACCGTCTTTCGCAGGGCGACAAACCGGGATTCGGCAGAGCCAATGGTGCCCAACACCTGAAGCCTGGTTCAGAAAGCCTGGCGGAACTCCAGGGTGTTTTTTTATTCCTTCGATGCTCCACTTACACCCACATGTCGGCGAATGGTCGCCTGTTTGTCCTCTGATAGGACAGTACACTGATAGACCAATACACCTCTAGTGACGTCCCAAAGGGTGGGGTTCTCAGCCCTACTTTGTTTAACCTCACGAGTATTGGACTAGCCCAAGTTCTGCCTCGATTAGTTACCTTTTCTGTGTACGCCGTTGACATCTGCATCTGGGCTTCGGCAGTGACGGGACCCTAAATACGGGCAAAGCTCCAAAATTCAGCGTCAACAACGTCGAAATATCGCCATGCTTTAAGGCTAAGAATTTTCCCCGAGAAATGTGCCTTAGTTACTTTCACTCGCAAGGCGATGTTCTGGTATGCCGTTTCTATCAAGAATATCAAAATTTTGTATAAGAGACGTCATAGACTCCTGGGCTTCATTATTGACAGAGATCTTTCGTAGAGTCCTCACTTCGTGCATTTGAAGAAGAGGCTCAGCTCTATCGCCCATGTAATAAAATTCCTCGCCGGTGAAACTTGGAAAACATCCGTTTCAGCCGTGCTTAAACTGTACAGAGCGCTCTTTTTGGGGTGTTTTCAATTTAGCACACCCGTGCTTTCAAATGCTGGAAAAACCAGCATCCGGACAAAGTGTTCAAGGCCAAGTTCTTTGAACAAGATTGGGATTGCCTATGTGGGTTAAGATGGTCGCAACTATTGCCATTGCCAAGACCACCCGATTCCGATCTATTTAACTGCAGACACACTCCGGGCGCATATTCGCCATATATCCAGACTGCCTAACCCCACCTTGCTAGTGTGCCACTAGAAAGACTGAAGGCAGAGTGGTGGGGCTAACCAGCATTCCATCTCCTTGAGATTCTCACCCGCAACTATACCGCTATAGCCGGAGTGGTGCCTACAAAGACCCCATGCACACCTTGAATTGCCGGGGATATACAAAAAGGCTAGCATGTCATCAGTAGTCCTCAAGAAGATCTCATTGAACCTTTTGCACATATCATATTAAAACCTAAGTCATATCTATATGGATGGTTCACTCTCGGGAAGTTCGATGGGCGCTTTTGTGATTTCATCTCGGTCAATTAATTCCATGACTTCACACGTCAAAACATCTACAGACTCCGAGCTCACCAGCCTTCTAGACAAAATTAGATTTGTTGTGCGCGAATTTCCTGCTAAGTGGGCTATCTTTTGTGACTTCAAGGAGTCCCTTCAATGTATGCAAAGTCTACGACGCTGGAAACTACACCAAAAGGTATCTCAAATCAATAAAATCTGTCATTGCGCGACTAACAAAGGACTTGACATAATATTTAAATGGCTGCCTGGTCACTGTGGGATGGGTGGTAACCACCTCGGTGACAACTCTGCCATTTGTGCCCACGAGGAGCACCCACACTGCTCATAACCCGGTCAAGGGTTGATGCCGCAAAATAACTTCGCCCCATCACGCATATTACCACATTAATGGATTGGAATCTTGCACAGAACTCCACTTGCTGCCCACAAAATCTGGCTTCATTACTCCAATCACAGCTACCATCAAAGACTTCGCGACGAGATGCTACAATGCTGTATCAGTTGTTGATCGGCGTAACCTTTACCAATTCATGAAGTTATCGCATTCTTAAGGCTGACTCCCCTAACTGTGATAACTACCAATTTGTAGAAACTCTCTACTATGTTCTGTGCCATTGTCCAGACTTTGAAGAGGGTCGCCGGTCTCTCCAGTGTGCCTTAAGGAGGATGGATCATCGATCTTTTACTCTGGAGACGATTTTGGGAGCGTGGCCTTCAAGTACTTCAGCACAGAAAGCCACGTGAGCCCTTCCACAATTCTTGAGGGCAACATTCTGTGCGACCGCTTGAGAAACCTTAACTGTGTGTGTTACGTGCAATGCGTAACTCCTCGTCACTCTTTTTCTCCCTCCCCCTCTCTCCATCGTGTAGGGTAGCAAACTGTACTTAGTCTAGTTAACATCCCTACATTTTTTATATTTTTTTCTTCTCTTTCTTTCTCTTCAATGAAAACCCACCACAAAGACCCCACCACCGTGCACGTAAGGGCTCATGCCCTCTCCCCAAATAACACAACGAAAGCGGAAATAAAAAACACTAGAAAAACTTGGACACGTATCTGCATGTTACACAGCAAACGTAGTCGAAATACGATAGTCTTGCGTCTGGAGATAGTGAAAATAAACGTTTATTTGATGTAATGCACAATGAATTCGGTGAATGGTATTCCGGAGGCGCTGCGTTACAGTGTCTCGAGCGTGCAGCGGAGGTGGAGGAGCGCATCAAGTCACGTCACGTGAGACATGCGCGCTATCTGGCAGTTATCTTGGAAAACAAAGCGCGTGGCCTGCCCACCCGTCTGGGAGGTGATAAGGTGTAAAACGCAAGGCGACGGGTCGGTGCCACCACTGTGCCGTCTTAGCAAAGCGTTGGAAACACTTGCCTTTTCGTGCAAGCGTAGCATGGTCAGCGCAGCGTGATAAACGTTACGGTCCTTAAAATTACTTATGTATGTCTTTCCTAGTAAAATACACACATACACAATATTGACGTGTTGCTATGGTACCTCAGATAAGCCGAATAATTGCTTTTCAATTGACAATCGCACAAATAAGAACCCTGATTCTTGAGCAGTATTGGTGGGTGTAGCGGACGGGGTCGGCCGTTTGTGGTATCATTTGAATGCCGTTTGGGGTGGTTACCGTGAGGAGCGGACAAACAGACAAATGTACAGAGAGACAGAGCAATTTTTTTGCGTCGAAGGTCCCCAAGAAAGACTATAGCCTTTAAAAGTCGTAAAGAGAGGAGCAAGCTCAGCGGCGCACAACCATCTAAACTTAAAGCTATGCGTGGCGGGATTTGCCGCCATAGGAGCGTCATCCCTAATACCACGTCAACTTCTTGATGACAGGACCATAATCCGCCTGTCCTCTGTGCGCCGTGAGAGGAACCGCTCGCTGTCCGAACGTGCTTCCGTACTCTGTGCAGAAGTTCCGTGATGCACTGTGGAAGCTACACGCCTTCTCAACCTATCAGGAGGGCGAGCACATTTAAGTGTATCCCTCCACGGCCTGTCATCTGCTAGCGATGTGCGCTGCAGCGAAAGCGGCAAGAGCGTCTCGGGACACTGTGAAACTGCGCAGTGATATTAGCTGTAATGGTGAAAGCGGTTGAGTAATCTCCTCAGCAACGTGAAAGCGTGCGTCTTCGAGATAACTGCACGTAGACATTTGAGGCATACGGTTCAGTGGCTCATGTTTCGGTGGAAAGCACCGCACTAGCCAAATTCAATATGAAAGCGCCACACTTCCCCAGATTTTGTATACGCATGCCTATGGGCATGCGAATTGCCACTCGCAGTCCGATACGAAATGATGGCTATATTCCCTGTGCCTCGCTGTGCCTATCGAGCTCTGCGAGCCACTAGTACAGCGCACGCTCGCTGCCGTTGGTGGATGCAGCCGTTTCATAATGAGAGAGCTCATGCTTGCATCTCTGCCGCCCTCTTATGCAATGTCCCGAACACATTTAGAGCCAAGTGCTTTGCTCCTTTGTCGTAAAAGCTGGTCCGGGAACAATATCGCACAGGTGAACCAGGCGCCGCCATTTTGACAGGAGTGACCAAATCTGGCACTGCGAACTAATCATAACCCAAGACTGGGTCTCCCCGCGGCGCTGTGAACGCTCGGGCTGTGCGGAATACTCATAAAAGCTCAGACAGTGTCGTACCTTATAAGTAAAAACATAACACATACGAGCCACAACACCGTTATTTTTTTCGTCATTTACATGTTATAACAAGTACAAGCAAGAATTCTTTCTTCTGTATTATGAAGCCACAAAAATGGTTTATATACAAAAAATGCGACAAAATCGTCATAGAAATCACAGCAGCTACAACACGCAGAGAAGCCTTCGAGCAAAAATCCTCCTACGAGACCGCTTGCAAAAGTCACGAGGACAAACAATGGGCTACATATACGGGGCACTACATCTCGCTTCGCAACAACCTGCGTTCGAGGGTCCTGTAGCCTTGGCTCTGCTGCACGGAACTTCTGAAACAGAGTATACTTACGACCTCATTTGAAAGGATTAGCGCGGAAGGATCAAGACATGGCAATGTGACAACGCTCACTAAAGGCGCCTACCGTGCGCCCTATTGCTGCGACTTCAGCCACGCTTTCACGTGTCGCAAGGCCACCCGCTTACGAGAGCCACCAAAAGTACGCCGGACCGTGCCAAAAGGTTGACGGCGATCCCTAGGTATCTCGACGCAAACTCGCCGCCTAGAATCGGCGGCAAGCTTTAGGCGCGCGCACAGCAAACATAAGCCAAAAATGCCATGACGCAATCGGAGGTTGGGGGGTGAGGGGGGTGGTCACAACGACGTTTCCATCCCTACCCCTTCATCTCCCACGTGGGGGTTGTGGCCCTTGACCTTGGTTAACAAGAACTACAAGCGCTCGGTAATCTCAGGTGCCTCAGCACTTCGCAAGGTGCCGTGCGGGTGCACCTTCGTGTCTGTGGGGTCAGCGCTGATCCAGTCCGACTCGCTTAGACTGAGTGCCACCAAAGCAATGCTGCGAGCCGGAGCAAATGCAGCGCGACGGCTGGCATGTCTCCCTAGACTTACTCGACAAAGTAAATAAATGTAAACAAAAAACAGCCACGTAACCACTTCTCACCGCGGTCCTACACCTTGCAAGGCAATTATAATTAGTATTGAAGCTAGGGCGCATGAACGAGTACTTTACGCCGTGCCTTGCGATACTCGCATCCTGCAAGGTGGCCTGAAGGTTGACCCTCAACTTTCAAGACGTCACCATTACAGCCGTGCTTCGAGCCGGCATAGCTAGTATTACTACGTAACAGTGGTCATAGCATTTTCGCTGTGCTTGCGCAAGCAAGCTGCTATTGAGCGGTTGTTCGCCGCCTACTTTTTAGGTCAGTAAAGTCCTGTTTGGCGATTGCTTGCCAGTATTGTTTGACTGTACTTTAACTTTATATTTAATTCAGCGCTAAACGAAAATTCATTAAATTTCCTGCATTGCATTTTGTAAATAGTTCAGGCAGTGTAATTTTATTAGCGGAGCACTTTTTTCACCTGCTCAGACGAGAATGGTATACACTTCATTGCTTTTTTTTTTCAAAAGAGCTTAATTGGTTAAACAGTAATCCCGCATACACGAAGACGTTATGAATGAGACAAAAAATTAGAGGCCCACTTCATATACATTCGGAAGTTAGACTAAAACAATTCCACATTATAAGGCTCATGCATAAAATTTCCAGTTGTAAATATTATTCCGCTGCTGATGAAGCTGCAAGTTACACCAGTAATGTATATTTTAATTGGACTTTTGTGTTACACTGCTAGGGTATATAACTTAGTGGCTTACTCTAAAAAAGGCCTCAAGTTACGCCTTTTTAGGATATATGCCTTTTAAAGTTTTAGGAAGCTTTTGTGTTGTTGATTGCATCGGGCATTTTCTGTTCAATATTGGCCATGCGAAAGTATGAGATAAAGAACGCATAGTTATATTAAACTATATATGCCTGTGTCAAAGACAAAAAGGTCAATCATAATGAGACTCGGCATGGTAATGAGTTAAGAGGAGACATGTGGTCAAAATTTCAACACAGCGAGCGAATTCAGCTTCAAACTGAAACAATTATGTACTGGAAAAATATACCGTTGCCCTCCCATATTTCCATAATACCAAATTACTAATACTCAGTCAAGTCATTGGCCTATAGAATATTGCAACCCGTAAAAACAATCATTGTCTTTTAGAAAAAAACACAAGAAATTGTAATTACTTAACTATGAAAATTAGGAAAATTAATTAAAAAAGGGCCAAAATATGACACCCGATTCTTGAATTTCGTGCACAAAAAAATTTACGAATGTTGGCTTTTGTGAATTTTTCGTAGAGCATGGTCCGTAGCAGTAATAAAAAAACATGAAAAGGGTATCTGCGAATTTCACATCATCTAATGTGAACACACTATACTAACACTCACATTCAATCAAATAAGTATTTCTTGTAGCCCGAGTATTAACACGTGTTTGTCCTGGGGAGGGCGCCCCGCCGCGGTGGTCTAGTGGCTAAGGTACTCGGCTGCTGACCTGCAGGTCGCAGGTTCAAATCCCGGCTGCGGCGGCTACATTTCCAATGGAGGCGGAAATGTTGTAGGCCCGTGTGCTCAGACTTGGGCACGTTAAAGAACCCCAGGTGGTCAAAATTTCCAGAGCCCTCCACTACAGCATCTCTCATAATCAAATGGTGGTTTTGGGACGTTAAACCCCACAAATCAATCAATCTGGGGAGGGGGGCACAAATCGATGTTCTATCGCGGTTGGGAAAGGAGCGCATCGCTGATGTAGCATGGGCGGGGTGGGGTGGGGGGAGTTTTCGTGTGACTTGAGGGTGCTAAATGTTCCTTCTTCACACCCCCTCCCCCTGCCGACGCATATATATTTAGTTTTTGATCTCACAAAAACGGATATGTTTTCAATGTTGGGTGACGCTATTTTAATGGGAGTCACACCTTTTCCTTTACATGCATTTCACAGATTTGAGCAGGTTGTGTTCCCCCTCTAATCATGGATTGAATGCTGGGAAAATGTATGAGCATTATACATCAAGGTAGTGCGCACATGTTTAATTGAAGTAGAAGTGCCCCGCCGTGGTGGTCTAGTGGCTAAGGTACTCGGCTGCTGACCCGTAGGGCGTGGGTTCGAATCCCGGCTGCGGCGGCTGTATTTCCGATGGAGGCAGAAATGTTGTAGGCCCGTGTGCTCAGATTTGGGTGCACGTTAAAGAACCCCAGGTGGTCTAAATTTCCGGAGCCCTCCACTACGGCGTCTCTCATAATCATATAGTGGTTTTGGGACGTTAAACCCCAAATATCATTCAATTGAAATAGAAGTGTGTCATCAGTCTCACACTATCTCGAGCTATACCCGTGCGGTAGCCCTTGAATCCCCATGACGTTCCACATCGAATAATTCTGTTGCGCTTGCGTGACGATTCGTAATTAGGGCTCAGCCTCATAACAGATGGTGGTGTGGGTCCATGTTTTTTGGTGATGGGTAGTTCAAACCTCTCTCACGAATGCTGAGTTGATGCAAATGCTGCGTGTTTTCTACTTCAACTCTAAAAAGCAATCTTCCTTATTTATACAGGTTAGGCATGGTAATCGATCTGTCGCAGCAAATTAAGACCAGTTATTTCTCTCCAGAAATACTTAAGTGTCTTTAATCCGAATGAATTCGTCGAATGCAATAATACGAAACGCAGTTAGAAAGACTAGGGCATTCTGTAATCCTTGCTTGAGAGAACACGAAGCTAGATGGTATTTTTTACACCCGTCTGTATATATGCACTTAAAATACAAGAGCTAGAGGGTTCTAAACCGAAACCCACAGGAATATAATAGGCACCATTTCCGGCCGTCTCTAATGGCCGTTCAAGTTGCCGTTGTCTTGGTGCTGTGCTCACACATGAAAGCGCATCGCAGTTACGAGGTTTGACAATAAAAACGCAGGACTGCTTTTTGATAAAGCTATGACAATTATTACTTTGTTTTAAAAGACTAACCCTACTATGAGCCGTAAAACATTCGATCCTCGCAATGGGTAAATACAACAGCTGCACTCACATCCTTCACTTTGAGTATCCGGGTGACACATCTTGTACTCCGGGTTGTCTATGCTCACGCCAGTAGAATTTGCCGTGTACAGGAACTGCAATATAAAGTCACTGCAGTCATTGCTGAATCAGACACGCGTGCACAATTTACCTTAAAAATTGCATGCACCTACTAGATATTGAAAAGGCTTTTTTGTTAACTACGGCATTCTTTATTCGCTTCTGAATTAATTGTGAGATTGTTTTATAGCTCTGAACTACATTGCAAGGCGCCTGCCGCAAACAGAATAAAAGGAGCAGAGAAAATTGATTTATCACTAAAATGGTAAGCTTTGCACGAAGAGGAAATATTTATATTATCAAAACAAAAATGTGATAAGCATGATGAAATAGTAGCACCAGAATATTACGTAAAGTAACATTGGCCATTACAGCTGCTAATTAAGGCCGTTAGTATTGATAGGTGAACGAATACCACTGCACTTTTGAATATCAAAAAGAGAGAACTGTTTCAGATATTTGTAGTTTGGATTTCATGGCTCCGCACTCTACTGTATTTCTAGCATAATTTAACAGGCTTTTCAAGCTGCCGTCCTCGTTTACAAACTGACTGCCAGCAACTAACACGTGCTGTGAGAGGAGATAATACATGCATGCGCATCAATGTTACCACTGGATTTTCTCTAAAGGAATCTTTCCGCAATTTATTGGTTTACGTGAAATAAATGACTAACATTTCTGAAACACATGCGGTACGTTCTGAGTATTCACGAGTACTGCCAGCTAGAGTTGTTCGCCAATAATACGCCGATAGTGCATTGATGTTCATAGCTAAAGAAAAGAAAACAGGAATGAACGTATCGGAAGCTAGAAAATATGTCGAAGCATCACAATAATGATGCTGTTTCTGTCGCAACCAGTAGTCGGCAGCTGTCACAAGCAAGTCAATTGAGATATAGACCAAAACTCAGTGCATTAAAACTGAAAACTCACACATGAAACGCGTTCCTTGGAAGTTGATAGCAGGAAAATTAAAGCTTCTTTTTTGCAGTAGCCAAATAGCTGAACAACGAGTAGTAAGTTACATTCAACAGGCTAAATATGTTTGACAGAATCATTTAACCAATGCTTAATTTTGATTACCAGTCAGAAGACAGTTACTCAACTTTCCAAACAAGAGTTTTCATGCGAAGCTCACCCGTACTCCGGCTTTCCAGTTTCCTGTTTTTACTTGAATCTTGACCCATTTCCCTGCGCCTTCTGCTGCGCTGAGCGTTGCCAGAGTCCTTAAAGCATTTCTCCTTGTGCGGTTCACCGGACGATACTGAACTCCAAAATTCAGCTGCGCTCCCCCTGTAAACAGTAATCCGGGAAACACCATTCACAGGCTCTGCGACAAAGATATCGATTTCATGCACGTTTTTTTTTCTGTTTGAGTGGACACTGCGACAGTATCGTTAACCTGTCGAATTGTACAGCACATCTGGTGTAGTACATAACAAAAAAGCAAATTGTTATAGAATGTCTGTTTTTGAGGCACTTCTTTTTTTATGTCCGAGATGTGGCTTTTACTGGCTATTCTGATATATCGCCCACAAGCTAAATTTCAATTTTTGTTGTTAAAATTTATTTTGTTGCAGAAATACATACTGCTTTCAGAACAAACCATAGATGCTTTAAAAAGTGTGTTAGAACTTGGAAGTTGCAACGCAAGATAACAAGACAACTTGCTGTTTCATGCAAAGTTGTGGAGGTGTACTCGTAGGTGCTAGGGCATATAAAATGCCACAATGACTGCCGCGTTATAGGGGAGCATCTTTCGTTTGCACAATGAGTATCGCCATCATGTGCACTTGGTGTAAGATAGAAGTGCGCATGCAAGCTCGTACTTTCAGACTGTGCAATTTCCATGCAGCTGCAAGCGCAGTTCAAATACCTTCATGACGTATCACGAACAATATGAATCTCAGTAATTCGTCATATCGTGGTAATGAATATGAAGACAATACAATACAATACAATATGGAGCCATAACAAAAAGAAGTGGAGGCTGACAAGAATCATATTACTAGTGTCTAGCACAACTTTATTGTTTTTTTAATTATGTTTCTTTTGTTTCTATGTGCTAGAGCACATCTGTGCCATTACGTAGATTCGAGTGGGATGACATGCGGCAAAAAAAAAACAGTAATGTGAATACATAATTTTATTCCATTTGTTACCATTAAGCGTCAATGCAGAACCTTCCCTTTTGGTATAAAGTATGCGTTATATAAATATGGCTATTAGCCCTAGTTTGACAATTGATTATAAAAATAAATGAAAAATGCATAAGGCATGTCTTTTCGCCCCAACCTATAAAGCAAAACAAACAAGTGTGAAACATTTTTATCTGTTCAGCTGTTCTAGTAGAGAAGCACTTGAAATTCCTTCCGTGGGCCCTCAAACATTTTTCATAGGTACAGTTCTTCCTCTCCACGCATTGAATCCAGACCGGCCCAGGTGCACTGTTACTCTGAAACCTGTTTTCGATCAAACACATTTAGTCTATCTTTCTGCTATTGTCTTTTTTTAACGCTTGCACTTCATAAAAGTTATTTAACGATTGAAATCTAGATATGTTGTGATGCCTCTTCTTCACCTATTTTTTTTTTTAGTTCTGATGCAGAACTTCATCGTTATTTCATGACTCAGTTTGGTCAGCTGGGTTTTGTGAGGTGGAGAAATCAGGAATTGTATCGCTGGTCATTTTTAAATTTCGAGTCAAAATCACATTGAAACTTGATTCCAAGGCTTGCTTGTGAACAGATTCCGTTGTAGATTCTTGCAATTTTTCAAGCACCTCTTGGGAATGAACGTGGAACAACCTCGACGCCGCGCAATTGGAGTGAGTCCTATCCTCAACAGCAATGACTGCTTTTTCATGTCATTTTCCTGCCAGGTAGCTGTATGTTATATTCGATTGTACGTCCGAACCCTCTCAAACAAATAACTTTATATAGTATATAAGTATAGTGTCAATAAAAGGTTCACTTAACAGGACGTTTTCTAAAGCAACTTGATGGCTTATTCTCGCGTTTTGCTGTCTGATATGCGCAACTTCAAAAAAAAAAAAAATTCACTTTGGCCCCAGGCACCGAATGTACTAAAATTTTGGTGGTAAGTAGCAAGAAGTATAACGTAACAAAATAATTACTTACCTCACTGTACTGACGCCGGAATCACTCATTACATGGGTTAGAAACTTTAGTAGAGCAGAATGTGAGCCCTTTTTGACGGGTCACTAACACAGTCGCACTAGTCGCCTATTCGTTACTGCACTAATGCCTCAAACAATCATCAAATTGTACACATGAAAACATAGACAAGTACAAGCGATTATTGCTGGAAAAGATAAACAAAGAAAAGCATTTTTTTCTATTAGCTACGGAGGCCAGCAGAATAAAAATGCCGTGTTTTTTCCTATGTCTCATTTTGCCCCACCCTATTCTACTGCCTGAAGTGACCAAGCAATCTAATTACTGTATTTGTTCATGCCTTATAAACGCACGCATCCATCGTGAAATCAGTATTGAAATCAACATTCCATCGCAAATATACAGATCGTAAAATATTCGTAGTAAATGGCATTTACTCACTCTTTGAGGGAACGTATGCATAAAATGATATGATACAAGAGTGTGCAACTTCTCCCATTTTTGGCGTACTCAGAGCTGTGGTGGTGCCCTCAGGTGCTTCTGTAATATAACAAAACGTATGTGATAAACAAATAATAAATATTGTACAATACAATAAAAACACTGTTTTCGAAAAACCACATATGCATGGTACACAGTATGCTTTACAAAAGAAATTTTTGGCAGAGATGATTCGTGTGGAATGCAGCGATAAATATAATGTTTTGCGCAAATTCTTGAGATCGTGAAACCCGTTATAGTCAAATGCTGCTGCTATGGTATATAAAAAAGTGCTTTTCGGATAGCGGGCTAATAAATTCAACCAACAATCAGGCCATAGAAATTGTAGAGGACACTAGTTGCTGTTTTTAATTGCAGTGAAAATATTATGACATAATTGAAAGCAAATAAAGCACTCTTCACGTCAGAGGTATCCCAGCCCTCTACCTTCGTATTCCGCTTATGAAAAGAGTGCTTATTCGTCCACGCGAATTATTATCGTTTTTATTGAGCACCGGTCAAACGCCCTAGAATACTCTGCCTTGTGCTCACCTTCATTTCAGTGCCTGTTGCAACGAATTGAGGCCCTGCGAAAGTTCCTCTTTTTTTTTGTTTAAGCAGTTTTGATGGTAACGTGTTACAAGTATTGCAGTCACCGGCGACGCCACACTTATCTTGCTAAGTAAGTAACGTATTCTTTATTGTTTCAAAACTCTACGAGTAACATACTGAAGTTATGACTTTTTGGTAACATGGGGTGTTACTGTGATGTTACCTTTAGTTCCCATTGCAATTATCCAGAGAGTCTCACGCAATACTTCTTCGTGTCATGAGCGTTAAATTCTCAGAGCAATACTTACGTCACAGCGGCAGACTACTGTCAATCTGCTGGTTGTTTGCAGTGGGATTATCATGTAATGCGTCTGTCAAGCACCTCCTACTTACCACAGTGGTCACTTCTATTGAGCGAGTTGAATTAGTAAGCAAGTTGCGCGTGCAATACTAACTCAGTTTATCCGTTCTGTTATCAAAATACCGCTAGGCGTGTGCGGAGCATGCAGCCCTGTCACAGCGAATACTAGGATGTTTAAACACTCTTTGGATGTTTAAACACTCTTTGTGTTTATAGGATGTATAGGAATATTGGATGTTTAAACACTCTTTGAGTATGTGCTACAGGAACACTTGCAGGTACCCACTAAGCCATAAAATATATCTTTTGTGTAGTGGTATGTGCTACAGGCACACTTGCAGGGTGCCCACTACGCCATACACTATACCTTTTTGCGTAGTAAGAAGAGATTCTTTTTCTTCCTCTTCTCGACCACCGCACATGCCACACACTCATTTGAGCAGACTGGCCGAGTAGAAAGCATTCGTCACTTGTTTGTTTGAGCCTTCAGACTATGTGGCACATGTAGACTCAGAGGATTCGCATTCACAATGCCATTCTTTGCTGAAGCGTGGTATACACCGCTGCACAATTTCAAGGCAGTATGTGTTCTTTTTGGCTGATTACAGCGAATAGTTATGCCAGAGAGTTGTGTAAGGAGTTGAAGCATTAAATGACCCACTCGTAACACAATTCGCATTGCGTGATGGCTGGTTGCGTCTTCACTGTTCTTCATTACCCATAAACGCTTTATTGCTCATAATAACGCAATTTCTTTCCCGGCCAGAAGCCTGCCTAGGTTCAATTTGCAAAGTTGTTTCACTCAGTGGTGCTCATAGAAAAAAAAAGGCACGGCTTCGTAGTAGAATACTAGGCTAGCCCACAGGACACCCTGGTTCAAATCCCATTGCATCTTTAATGTGTCCTATTATTATGTTTTTTTTTGTGGCGCGTCAGTGGTTACGGACATTGGTGGGAGTGGTGCTGATAACATTTAACTACAAAAAGAGGCATAGTAATCTTTTAGAGGTCTCTACAAATAGGCGAAGTGTCAGTTCTGGGAACCCATTGATTGAAGCTGCCAGCCGGGCCCTCTGGACCTAGACCTGCTGCGTATGAAGGTCTGAGCAACCGAGCAGGACCACCTCCCAGTCCTGATTGAATGATACGTGGGGTTTAACGTCCGAACACCACCCTATAATATGAGAGACGCCATAGTAGAGAGCTCTGAAAATTTCGACCACCTGAGTTTTTTAACGTGCCTCCAAATCAGAGCACATGGCATAAGCATTGTTCGCCTCCATCAAACATGCAGCCGCGAACCCCGGAATTCGGTCCCGTGACCAGCGGGTCAGTAGCCGAGTGCCTTAGCTACTAGACCACCAGCAGCGGCGACGCCTCCCAGTCTTCTCGGCTAGGGTTTGGCTGGGGAGAAATGACTGCGTTATTTTGGCGTAATACTGCAAAATGAGGTAGTTGGCACGAATGCATAATAGCTTTTTCTTAGCACTCACGGAAAGACGCACAAGGAGAGGGAATGACACCAACGTGACTATCAACTGAAAGCTTTATTCGGAGAAGGAAAACGTATATACTGAAGCTATATAATCAGCTGCCCATACACACCGTCGCAGTTGCAAAGTGCGGGGTTAACGCGCCAAATATGTTGTACTCATTATTCCCTTCAACAGCGACACTTCTTCACAAACAGTCAACGACGGGGTGCTGATACAAGATGATTGCCCGATGTAGATGTCAATTGCCTCAGCGATCTCTTGTGCGGTGTGATCATGCTGCCTAAAAAAGTTAACTGTGTATTCGAAAAGCGCGCCTCGCTACCACACTGTACACAATGCATCGCCAAATACATTAGCAGCATGTTCTTCGAAGACAAATGGTGCTCCCTTAAGCGTTTGTTTATGCAGCGACCAGCCTGCTCCACATACGCTCGCCCAAATGTTAGAGCAATGTAGCAAACAAGGTTGGACCTCACCGTAACATAACTATAACCTTGTGTCGAACTTTGCCGGTCTGTGTGCTTACTCATCCTACAGCATCCAGCTTCTTTCCAGCCATAAATCACAGCCTAGCCAGCTTATTCGTGGCCGCAAAAACAACAGTTACCCCATACCTGTGGGCGGTATCTTAAATTCTGTGCCACAGAGCATGTACAGTACGGTATCACAGCTACTCGGCCCCGTTCATGTTCCTGCTGGTGATGTAGGCTGCATTTACTATGCTTAATAAGGCGCCTGCATATTTACCGCAATACAGACTCGGGGATGTCCTGTCATGATGGTTGATTTGGCGAGTTGCTTTCACAAAAGCTTATACCACGCTGATCGGAATGACTGATAGTGTGGCATACAATGTCTCCAGCACAAATGAAAATATGAAACACCTGCTGTGCCACTTGTCCTCGATTTGCTTCAAAGAGACATGTGCTTGCCAAAGCATTGCGGCCACTGGATGATCAACCTCTTTTTGGCATGGTGCTATTACAGCAGCTGTCCACATCCCTCGACAGCCTACAATTGGCAGTGGAAGCCCTCTTGTTTTTCTTGAGAACGATGGGTTTGTGTGAACGCCTCTTACTTGCGTTGGATTTCTACACGCTGCAGTGAATTCACTGCCTTGTCTCTCTTTCTTTTCCTTCTCTAACCTCTTTCTCAACTATCTTGTCCCCTTTAGTAATCCCCCAGTGTAGGGTAGCCAGCCAAATGTATGTCTCGTTAACCTCCCTGCCTTCCCTCTTTTGTTGCTTCCTTCTTCCTGGCGAGTTGATGATTCATGATGGTTTGAAATATCAGTGTGATGCGCAAACAGAGACAAGAAAGACACAGACAAGATTCCAGGGGGTTTTGGAGGTTCCTGGAGACGGCTTTTTACATGCACTAGCGTGTTTTAACTGAAGAACCTGCTCCCTGAAGCTCTCCTGTGCCTAATAGGTGACAAGACTTGGAACTGAGGATTTTAGACAAGATAGGACTACTACGTTTTTTATTGCCTAAGAATGAAATTAGTCATAGTTTAGAATGAGCTTGATAAATCCAAGAGCATACTAAGAACGTGTATGGTCGTCTGAAATATACAGCATAAGGTCCAGAAACTGGGAGGTGTTTTGAACTGGGACTTCACACGAGAATTTCACTTTCACCTTGAAAGCTCCCAAAACACCCTGTACAAACGTATCTAATTGCACATTGCTACCCAGTATCAAAAATGATCCACTAAGCAATGTACTGCGGTGGCGACCCCCTGAAGATCTAGCAGCAGATCATAGTCAATTCTGATAAAACATTCACCTAAAAAGGCACTGATGGCGTTGGACCATGTTCGCGATCAAAATAGAATCACGGTATAGACAACTAGAGCTTCAGCCAGAACCAAATCACCCCTACTTGTCCTACACTTGATTGAAGCTTTCTACGAAAGGGACGCAATTCATGCTTCACAAAAAAAAAAAAAAATCATGCACACCAAGCAATCGAATGAACGCCACATCTCAAATGTGACATTTGGTGCCACTGCTTCTTTAAGTAATGCGCACATGCACGAATGCTGTCATTTTTCTGACTTGAACAATACGGAGATCGAATTTAAAGTTAACATCGGCGTGAACACTAAGAAATGACACCCTGACACTGATACTCATAAATGAGAGTCAGT
Source organism: Rhipicephalus microplus (assembly GCF_013339725.1). NCBI lineage: Eukaryota > Metazoa > Arthropoda > Arachnida > Ixodida > Ixodidae > Rhipicephalus > Rhipicephalus microplus. The sequence continues at coordinate 107,628,989 of NC_051169.1, forward strand.
TTTCATCACTGGTTAAGAAGTGAAGTTACGTGGAGGTGATCTCAAAAGAATAACTTAGACTCATTTCGATTAATAATTAGATGGTTTTCGTAACATCACTTGGGCACGCTATAAAATGTAAATTTAGTTTATGAGTTAGAGTATTAGTTTATCGTGAAGCACAAGAAAATGGTATAATTTTTAGCATATAAAATGAACTAAGCAATGGGTAAAATGTCTGGTATGCCATCAATATAAAGTAAAAAGAGTAACCGACCCAGTAATGAACCTCCAGAGACTCCTTGGTTTATTTATAGTAGATGAAAATGAGCCTGCTATGTCTACAAGATGCTTTCTGTTAACGAGGAAACTGCTTAAAAAAACGAGAGATTAGCCAGTGACGCCGTACGCCTCGACTTTCTCGGACAAAATGTGATCAATATTTGTGTCAAATGCCTTTGTAAAGTCCAAAAAACCTACCCAACTATATATATTTATACATAGTTGTGTTTCACGCAATCAGAAAGATTGAGAAGGGCCAGGTTAGTAGAGCCTACAACGCATTTGCCACGTTCGTATCTCCGACAAATGTTACCACGATAATTAGCTTGTCCTAGCGTTTATTTAGGCGTACTGTATTCAGAAGGTTTTTTTCGGTATGTATAGGCTACAGGTGTGTTGAATGCTTCAACTTCAGTATGCTTGCTTCGATCTGATTCGTTAGAAAAATCAGCTGCTATTAACAGTGGGCTCAACTTTTTCGTTCAGTTTATAGTTGAAGGCATCCAACGACGCCAGATGCGAACACAGCATTTGCTTGACCTAGCAATATTTACCAGAAGTAGCAAAACCAAAAAATTCTGTTTTTTCTTATAATTTTACTTTCTGTTTGTGAGCACATTGTCTACTAAAATAGCGGTCGAGACCACACAAGAATAGAGTGCTAATGATTTCCCGTAGTTTTGTAGTGCCAATACACTATGTGCATAAAATGACATACAGAAATTAACAGCAATCATGCTAATACATTTTATACTATTTTTGGTTGTCTCGCGATAAAGCAATTTTTATTGCTTATCTATGTTTATTGAGCATCACTTTCACTACATACTGGTCACGAATAAAAATCTTATTATCAGTATGTATTATCATAGGTATTGTCATTGCAGAATATTAGACCCTATATGTGACATAAACGAAAATTGCAGTCTAGAAGAGGAAGTGAGCTTATTTAATCGAAAGTCTGTTGAACTTCGCTTACCTGGATTGAGCAACGCATACACAGCGTAGACACCATGTTCGTTCATTCGGCTGTCTGTGGAAGGGAAGTCCTTGTTCTTCTTCCCGACTTGCACCGTCGTCCAGTTCCAGCCGTAACGCGCACTGGCATCCCGATTCACCAAGCCACACAAATCTGTGGTAAACTCGCAGAATCCTGAGTGGCACACAATGACAGAGAGTGTACACGGGCTCTAAAACTGTACACTCGCGAATCAAAAAACACCAAGACAGTCAGCTAGAAGAAATAATTGATAATTTTTGTCGACACAGAGGGCTTTCTCAGCTATAACAGAAAATGCAGGGACAGGTCAAGAATCTGAACCTCGAAGGCTTCTGGTTGGCTATCGGGCCCTATGGTGTAAGGGTGCGGGGATTAATACGGTGGCGCGAAATTCGTGGCTAAACAATGTTAGCATGCGCATGCGCTTGGGCGATTGAGACTGTCATAATACATTGCCACACGTTGGAATATTTGAAGAGGTGTAAAAATTGTTAGTATTAGTTGTTGGATAATAGGGCCAATTTTTCAATACTATATTTAGCGGCAGTAGCTTATCGTACAATCGTTACCGTGAGTGAGAGGGTGCTTGATTTTGAATACTTTGGCAGTGGTGCCACAAAAGTATAATTATAAGTAGTCTTAGCTAAACTGTGCATATCGAAAATGCTGCAATAAACGCAGACACAATACTCTACCAGAAACTCTCTGCTTTTTGTTTTCTGAACTAAAACTTGCCAAGGGCTACCAAGTAGGCTTCGTTTTCATTGCAAATATACAACCTTAAGTCACACAGGTACGTTAACAATATATTATTTTGTGTCAGCCACATGCATATTTAGCATAAGTTTCATGCTCTAAGTAATCACTCACCACATCTAGATTCGTCCACTCCATTCGAGCAGTCTGCCTTGAAGTTGCACAGCTGAGACTTCTGGATGCACTCATTCAGCTCACCACACTGAAACTCGTTTTCACCACACATGAAGGGAGGCACTGTTGAGGCATGTTCCGCGGGCAGTTCTGTTTGGAGCAGTTATAAAAACAAGAAATGAAAAGTTTATTCATAAGTCGCAAACTTATTTCTGATATTGCTGCCTCATAAGTGATATCTCTAGCAGTGGCGTAAGTTTTTTCAACTTTCATTGCATCAGGTGCATTTATATTTAGGTCATAGATGAACTCCTTGAGGGTCAATTTTCTTCGTGAAATGCGTCTCAAAAAGCGATATATTTGTTACCAGAATAACTTCTTCACACAAAGAAAGAGAGAGAGAGAAAGATAAAGAGAAAGGTTAAGAGGTTAAGTAAATATTTGCTTCTGGTTTGCTACCCAGCACGGGGGTCGGGAAATAGGGGAAATAAAGAGGGTGTAGAGAGTGACATAAAAATGAAAAAAAGAGCACGTGCCTAAAAAAGAAAACACACACACACACACGCACACGCACACACAAGAAGAGCTTTCTGAGTAGAATCGTTCAGAAAGGCTGGTAGATGGTGGAAAGTGTAGTAGCCCTGCAGGGCCATCTTTGATGTTGCATCCTGACAATGGTGTGAAATTCTTTCCTACGATAGAGGTTAGTTATTTAATGTGTTGAGCGCGTTTCAGAGGCATAGCAGCTGTGCATTATATTTTAAGCAGTCACAAAAAAAGATATTTGCAGAATCTCTTTCAGAAAACGTTTGTCTAAAATATTCTTGCGCGAGCGTAATTTGAACGAAAAATCTTTTGTGAACTTATCACATAGATACTATTCTATCATGAGTAACACAAATATCAATTAAAAAAGAAATTATAAAACAGTTAAAGAATCTGCGTTAAAATCATCAACTGTGTGGTTGACAGACGTACCATAATAAGTGCACGAAGCGAAAATACGGGGTGAAAGTGCACTAATAATTAAGTTAGTTTTGTACCACCTCACGCGAGTTTGTGTTGGCACTCACTTATCAAAGTTTGATTCTTAACTTGCAAGTTACTTCTCGTGTGATGACCTGATATTTACTTAATCAGATTCTAATACGGCAGTTCAGTGGTAACTCGAAGTAATCGTTGCTAGACTGAAAATATGCGCTTCGCTTACAGAGAGTTCTCCTCATTAAAACTGAACCAGAATTATCAAAACCAGTACGGTATTAAGTGTCCGAATCTTTTCTGCTTTCCCAATATCATAGATCAAATATCTAGAGGTAAAAACAATCGAGAATTACTACACTCATGTCTATGTCAGCTTATAAAAGCAAAGAAATTGTGGTGCAATTAGTTCACCTTTATCGGTTGCGTTGCAAGTCTCCCAGAAATGCACGTCATCAACGGCAATGTAGCCATACGCATCAGAAGTCCTGTGCTCTCCTATGAATGCCACCTGACATACCACAAAAGAAGTGGGAGAGTTACATGTTTATACACGTGATTCACCATTATTGTTTTGGTCTATACGTAACTCCATAGAGCCGAAGTAAGAGTTGAAGTAAAATGAGAAGCATGATCGCACGATGTATCAATAGTAACAGGATGTAATAAACAGCGTTGTAAGAATAGTATAGCATCTCACTGCTTCAGTAATGTAAGTTTACAGTAATTAGTAGCGTTCAAACTTAGAATTAATAAATTGAGCCTATGAAAAAGCCAGTCTAACACTTTTGGTGAACTGTGATGTCAATATTTGTGTTGTAATTTTTATCTTTTACATTAAATACCTTATGACTATAGAAAAAATTATTTAGCAAAGAGTTTTAATGAGGGCCTCTATAGCACAAAACGGCATGAATGGAAATGTTGCGTAACATGCAAATAAAGATGGTCTAAATTTCAAAGGAGAAAAACAAATAGCATGAAAAGACGAATTCCAGCTCGACAACTGTGCGACCAGAAAAAGAGCGTAGCTTGGTCCTCCAGCGATTACCATTCACGGAGTTCCCACTGCTTTGTGCACCAAACCGTCAATGACGCCCATGGTCGTTGTAAGCATGCAAGTTTTCCTCTTTGCGAGTAGGATTTGGGTAGGCAGAGTCGAACACTAATTTTGGGACGTATGCACAGGTTTTCTTTTTCAGCTTTAGTTTTTGTCTACGTCCTGCTTGTTATGGAATTTCAAATACGCGTCGACTGCAGAAAGTTTTGTCAGGTTGTTTTCTCCTTCATAAGTGCTGACGTAGAGCAGCGGTGAGAGGCGAAATCATGGACACCTCGAGGAGGTGGTGCTCTCCCTTAAATGGTGCCGCTGTCGGGCGCACGTTTCTGACACGTCTTTAGCTACCTAAATTATTACTGCGAGTACTTCGTGCTTGTTTGTGTATGTTACACCAATGTTGTGCTTTGCTCATTCATTTTTTTCGGAATTGCAGCATTGCTAGCCGTCTAATGTCCTGCATTGAGTGCTTTACGAGAGTGCAATCTCGCCCCATTCAATCCATGAATGGAGGACAAGCGAAGATCTTAAAGTGCTGTGCGCCTAAAAAAATTAGCAGTGTCTTAACTCCGCTACACCACGACATGCGCAGCGTGAGCCATGGGCGGATCGATAGACAGACGGATGGACTCACGCAGATGTGGACAGTGGGACGCATGAATGGACGGATGGACAGGTGGAGGGATGGACGGAGTAGCGAACGAGCTCTTATGATTCAAGTGCGAGTTCATTAGTCACATGTCCCTCCAGCAACTCCCAGGCCCTCTCCGGCATGACAGCTCTACGCAGTGTGACGCTACTGCTCTTCAGCCATGTGCAGCATGGCTCTCGTTAAGCTATGCGGAACTGCTCCTTAGCTAGTGTCACTTACGCTACAAAAACCACTATCTGATTACACAAAGTACAGAGTTCTGCAATTTGAGGCCTGAGCTATCTACCTAACAACGACAATATACTGGAAAAAGTTGTCCCAGTAAAAAGAGACATGTTACTGCTTCAAGGAAATTCTAAATTTTTCTCAGCACATTTTCAGTAATTGACACCATGTACAAGTAACAAAGTTCTTAGGGGAGACTCGGCTTTGAGAGGCCTTATTTTTCGAGGTGAGTGGGAGTATTATCGAGATAGTAAATAAGATAAGGAAAACCCACAGATGAATATTATATATCTAGGTGGTTACATGCGTGCACTACAAAAAATGGAAACAGTGGCTTCACTGGTGCATGGAAAGATCTAATGATAGTTAAGGCTGCCAGAGTGCACTGTACGCAATAAAACATGACTATAACAAACGGGCTATACAGTCGACGCCACGCTTTTTCCTGGCGTGTATCAACAAATATAACCACCGTCGTTTTCAATCACCACAATGCCTACTGAAGCCGCATGAATGGTTCCTTATGTCTGCTCAGGTATTGTTCATGCGCTCACCTGATATGGAGCAGCGCTCTTCAATTCCTTGCTGATGCCAACGAAGTGCAAGATGTTGCTTGGTCTTGATTGCTTCCACACCGTCTTCCAGCGACCATCTTTGGTCGAACGGATAGCGAGTGAAAGTTGTGGCCTGGTCGTTCCTTGCATGGCAAAGAAAAACGTCACCTATTCCAGATATGAGATAAAATCGAGAAATGAATTTTCGCGTGACGTACGAAAATTCCAAGGAATAATTTTGAAGGTGTTCTTTAATTCAGCATGCAACATGCAGAAAAAAAATCAAGGCACTCTCACACAAGTGATGCCTTGAAAATGTGGATCTTGACAGCCTGATGTTTATCTTTGGTTTTCCTTTTTTTATTGTCTTCACTTTCTTTTTCCATTTTTCAATGTTTTCTGTTTGTTCCTGTCTTTATTTCTTTTTATTTGTCTTTCTTTTCTGTGTTTCTACTTCTCGCTTGCTTACTCTCTTTTTTCTATTTTTATATCGTTACGCCAAGCAACGACAGCATACGACAATCCGGGGCCGTGAAGCGTTTTCTCCCAATATTATCATGCAAGCTATCGAAGAACAAGAGGATAAAGAGTTCTACTTGGCCTGCGCACGCTCACTATGGTACAAACGGCTATGCTATAAGTTCTATGGCATGCGGTAAGCCGAACCACGACGACAGCCTAACATATCCCGGGCACCAAAAGTGTACCCCTCTTGAAATAAATTCTAGCGCACATTTATTCATGCGCGCCTACCTCAATTACAAAACAATATGGTCCGGTATCTGCATGTTACACTGGAAATGTCGTCGCAAGACGATAGTCTTGGGTCTGGAGAGAGTGAACAAAACGTTTATTTCATGTTCTGCTCAAGAAAATTGGTGAATAGTATTCTGGAGGCGCTGCGTCAGAGTGCCTCGAGCGTACAGCGGAGGACGAACGAGCGCATTGAGTGACGTCACACGTGAGACATGAGCGCTATCTGGCAGTTATCTTGGAAACGAAGCGCAGCGGCATGTGCGCCCGTCTTGGAGGCGATAAGGTGTAGAACGCAAGGCGACGGGTAGGTGCCGCCACCATGTCGTCTTAGCGAAGCGTTGAAAACACTTGCCTTTTTGAGCATCGTGTTTCACTGTCAGTGCAGCGTGATAAACGCTACGGTCCTTTGAATTACTTACGTGTGCCTTCTCTACTATAGAGCCACACATTGAAATTATGAATGTGTTGTTATGGTGGCTTTGACATGCGCAATAATTGCTTTCGAATTGACAATCGCAAATGTATGAACGCTAAAGCTTGAGCAATATCGGTGGGCGCTGTGAATGGGGTCTGCCGTTTGGGGTATCATTTAGAGCCGTTTGGGGTACCGTTAAGGGCAGACAAAAAATAAACGGGCAGACAAAGAGACCAAAATGTTTGCGTCGATGGTCCCCAAGAAAGACTATGGTCTTTGAGAGAGAATTCATTGTCCTGTGGGCTGCTCTGTCTCTGCGCATTGCTTCCTAAAAAGGGTACTGACACAGAATTTCATAGCCATGATAGCATGCGGGATCGATTATCGTGAACAGGCGTTATTCTATTTATTTAATTATTTATTAAATACTCTCAATGCCTTTTGCGGCATTACAGGGGGGAGTGGAGTTACCAAGTGAGAAGTAGCAGTCTCGAATGATGCATGACCAGTGTTGCTGGCGATGTTGGTGATAAAATCATCTGCGATATATCAACCACGAAAATAGCTTTGAAAGTACTTTAAAATTGTTTGCAAGTTTGCCTGAGCGATTGACTCCACCACGCTTTAGACAACCTCAAAGGAAACCCTTGGGCACCTCCTACTTAATTGACGTGACCACACTGCAGTAAGTTATGATCACGTCATAGCCGTCATTTTCCTTTGATCCCATTTTCTCCAGCAGTCTATTACTTGGCTGCGGCTCGCAAGTCCATGCTCGCTGCGCACGATTTGAAATTTTTTCGTTTCTTGATTTTGCTGTCCCCTTTCCTGTTCAAAAAAAATTTCTTAATGTGAATCACGAGGAAGTGCGTCAAAGTTCTGTGTGCTGACTGGGTCGAGCGTTGCACCTGGTGGCTTGTCGTTTTTGAAACCGAAAGTGACACTGGTCGGCAATAACAAACCTATAATTACTTATCTGTCTCGCACTACAGAACACCATGTGTCGTCTTCTGTATAACAGGCTCCCAAAAACACATTGCAGCAAAAAAAAAACGTGAGGCCAAAATTTTTGTTTGAGTACGCGTTTAAGGTTGTTTGTTTGTCTTTATAGCTCACCATCTTCCAACCACAAAACATAAGATGTCGAGCGAAGTTTCACAATACCATGAAAAGGCGATTAGCTTCAGTTGGACTTTCTAATTACCCTAAAATTCCATTTTATTTCAGACTAGCGTTTCATGCCCTCTTTCCACTAAACATCTCAGAGTTTAATTATCGTAGTGATGTCCATTGGTGCAGCTAAAGACATTTAAAGCAAATGTAATGAGGAACAAATATGGCGAAAACCTATACAGAGCATGAAATTTTGACCTGCCGATTATTGTGGCCTATAGACCTGCCGCGCTCTTCAGTCATCGTTTTCCTCTCTGCACAGTCGCTACCATCGGCGCAAGTCTATACTCTTGCAGGTGAATACAAAAACGTTTACGTGAATATGACCAAATCGCAAATAAATGATATGCCTTCAGCGCAGCTCAGTTTGAGCGTGAAGGAAAGATACTATACAGTCAAGAAGGGGAAAAAACAGACGACCCTGTGAGTGCTAACTTCCAACTTTTGTTTATTGCGTACCCTTAAAACACATTATATAGCTCATTTCACAGGACGCCACACACATGACAAAACCACACACGTGTGGCACAGCACTTTATCAAGGAAACGTAGTTGTGATCTGATTACAAATAATCAATTTATACTAATTTATACAACTTATACTAAGTTAGTGCTCACACTGTCGTTTGTTTTTCCCCCTACATGACTGTATAGTATCTTTCCTTCCCGCTCAAACTGAGCTGCGCTAAAGCAATATCATTTATCATGCACCAACTCGCCCTGTCAGCAGTAGTTGTCCCAGTTAAGTATTTGAAAAAAAACTTGTAGTAAAAACGGCAAAGAGGACGTGTACGCATTCTCACAAGTGAGGTGCAATACACAAAGTAATTTCTGAATGCAAGTGCAGCTGAAATGCTAGTACACGAGAAAGGTGTTAAAGAAATCGCATTATTAGCTCAGAAGTTGTTCGAAGCTTTTACAATAACACAAAAATAAAAAGACGAACAAATGTTCAAGCTCCTATTGAAAGTGCTACGGGTGTACAGTTGCTATCGCTGCACGTGCGTTAAAATACCGATCAACGAAGAATGGCAACAAAATTGATGTTGCGTTGAACGTTTAGCGGTTCGGAAGCCCGTGTCAGACCGTGCATGCCAGCTAGAACTTACGCGCGAATGGTTAATAAATGCGCCCCGTGGTACTTTTTTGACACATATGCGGGTACACATGACGTTCTGCTCAGGTGAGCTACTCACACCATAGATCAGAGGCATAGCTGGTCATTTTTTCGGAATACATGAACGCATCCATGAACAAGCTCATACTCACGGCACAATATGAGGAGTTGTCGAGAGTAGGACCTATGATGATTGCCTTCTCAACTTTAGAGGTAGCTTCGAAGAGCAGAAATTTACCTGAATGAAAAAAAAACAATAATTGTTGCTTTTGAAGATATTTTTCACTAAAATACCCAAGTGTAAGTCACACAGCTCTTATGCTTAAGAACAGTACAAAACTTTCTTTAAATGCTAGATTTTAAAGCCTCATCGTAAGAATGAACTTCATTTCCCTGAAATACTTCTTCCAGTTCAAGTTTGTTTGAATGGGCCCGACCCTCCTTTTGCCGACTGCTGTTTATTCTTCGAAAGCTGGTCCAGTTTGCGGACTCGGTTCCAAGGCTTGAGTCGTTTCATTATAAAGCGGAACGTTCCCCGCATAGGCTGATGGTGAAAAGAGAGCAATCCTCGTATTCTTTTGCCGTTGCCTTGTTTCTCTTTATATGAACCAGTGCACTTCAGTAGGCGTTATTGAAGATATATGCATATAAGATAACATTTAGGATACTCCTTGCTCATAGTGTGTCTGTATTATTATCCCTTTGAAAGACCGGAAAGCTGTATTTGTACTTTTCATTATCATTTGCAATATCAGGTATCTTTTCATTAAGGATCAACCTCTGGGACAAGCGACTGAGACTGTGAAGCAACTTGACTTGCTCAAATTTTAGTGTAGGTGAAAAATTAAGGCAGTTTTAAAGAAGCAAACATGAATAATGTCTGAAGATGCTGTTGAGTGGTGGTAACGGTTACAATTTTTTTATAGATGCCTGTCAATTACATTCATGTGGCATGTTCACACGTAAACCATATCAAACCAGCAAAGGCGAACTGCTTACCTTAGTGGCTTCTTTGTGCACTTGTCATTCAATGCGTTGTTGTTCGAGCAAGCAAGTTCATCAAAAAACCGCACAGTGGCGACATCTATTATTTTCGACCGAAATACCTATTGCTGCAATGACTATGTTTCTCAATACCTTAATATACAGAGTGTTTCCGCAGATTGAATTCCTTGGCTGTACTTTGAGAGAAGTCTTACATTTACTTCTAAGTAACCAATCTCAAGCTGCACAATGCTATAGACTGTAATGCAAAAGCAGGCGATAAAGTAGCATGTAAATTATCGCATTTTGTACTGGATGACACACCTGCATACAGCTTCATACCAATGGTGGAAACAGATGAACACAATTTGATACGGACGTTTGAAGCCAACTGTCACAACAAACTGTGACCAACTGTGACAGGCTTTCTAGCACGCATTTAATACACACGTAAAACAGTTGAAAGCCTTAACAGTAGATATTATCGCAATAAGAAAAAAGAAGAAAGCAAGTCTTGTTAAACTCATCATGCTGTCAGAGGTGGAGCCCTCCGTTACGGCGCCACTCATGATTATATGGTGCTTTTTGGGATGTCCCACCCCACATATCAGTCAATCAACTTCGGTGACTCCTGCCCATGTTTCTCCTAAAGCAAGCATGCTGCTTCTAGAGGCAGATAAAATGGTACAATTTGGTGATGACAAATTTTGCCCAAGTGACCATTATTCTACCATGCTTCCACAGTATACCTTTACTGGAACCATGTGCAATAGCGAAGCTCTTAAAGCTTGAGGTAACGGTTGAGAACTCGTGAAATTGTCACGGTTTAGCCGCAAAGGCGAAGCAATGAGTGCGATAGCAACAAAGTGGAAGGTCACGCGCAGATCGGCAAGCAGATCAAAACGTGCCCCGCGTTTCTCACGCACAAAAAAAAAAAATCGCAGCATATCCACAGAGTGAATGATGGATGGTGGGGCAAAGCATCCGTGTGTTCATTCGTTCTTGCTTCCGTCCATGCATGCGTGCGTCTGTGTGGCCGCCCATGCGTCCATCCACCTGTCCGGGCGTGCGTCTTTTCGTGCGTCGGCACGTTCATCTGTGCGTCCGTCCCTGCTTTCATCCATGCATCTGCTCCTGCGTCCGTCCATGCGTCCATCCATTTGTGCAGCCATCCGTGCGTCCATCCATGCATCTGTCTGTGTGTCAGTTCGTTCATTTATTCTGCACTTCAATACTACCATCTCGCATCTTTTCATCATATATTCCTCATATAGAAGCACCGCCATCCAGCGGACAATCCAAGGACTGAACGAGAAGAGGCACACGCACACTTTCTCACGGCTTGCGCTTCGTGTCTACTTCCCACCTTTAACCACCTCGAGTTCATGGTATCTACTGTGTTCATGACACTGTCGCCCAACGCTCGCTAAACCTTTCTAAAACCTAGGAGGTTACGCCAAGCGAGTATGACGTAGCAACAATGTTGAATAATGAAAAATTCGCAGCGTGCGCATTCGCTACACTGTCACAGCCAACTGTGACCATGGTATACATCGGAAGAAGATTTACAACCACACTGCTTCAATTCATCCTCAGCACAGTCTCTCTAGCGTGGATCCAACACACATGTAAAACAGTCGTGAACCTTAACAATAGACATTATCGGAATGAAAAAAGAAGAAAGCACGGCTTGTTAAACTTGTCATTCTGGCAGTGGCGGAGCCCTCCACTATGGCGCAACTCATGATTATATGGTGGTTTTTAGGACCTTAAACCCAACATATCAGTCAATCAACCTCAGTGACTCCCGCCTATGTTTCTCCTAGTGCAAGCGTGCCGCTTCTAGAGGCGAATAAAGTGAAGCAAATTGGTTCAGTTCAGTTCAGTTCAGTTTATTCATTCATTCAAAATACAAAATTCGTAGAACGTAGTATGCAGACGAGGGTCCCAAAGTCAACCAACTGCAGTGGGACCCTCGGTTAACAATAACAATAAAACTATTAATTATAACAGCACGTAAAATACGCAACACATGTGAAAAGTAAACAGCGAACTTACATAAAATAACATTAAGTAAACAAAAAAGGCAGTCAGAATGCGACACAAGAACAATAGTAATAAGCTATACAAGTAAAACATAATCACGCCATAAAGCAATAACCTAAATTTGCAAAGTCTTTCCAATTTCTACCCGGATACATAAGAATCGTTAAGTAATCATCGTTGACAATCTAGTTATGCAAGATGAAGTTTTTAAAATCACGTTTCAATGCATTAAAAGATGACGATGATTTTAGTGTATAGGGCAGGTTATTCCACAATTTATTGAACGCGAAGGCGGAGGTCATTTCGCCATAATTGGTGTTACATTTAGGTAAAAGGAAGTTGTGACTGTGGGCGAATCTAGTGCTATTGGTGTTAGTGAGTAAACTAGCATCGATTAAATCAAGCACAAGCTGTTTGTTAAGTTGTTTATATAACATTATGATTAGGTGAAAATTAAATAAGCCAGACACAGTAAGAATACAGTTAGCCTGAAAGATGACAGATTTCGCCCAAGTGACCATATTTCTACCCTGCTTCCACAGCATACCTTTACTGGCACCATGTGTAATAGCGAAACTACTAAAGCTCCAAGTAAAGGTCGAAGCTCGTAGAAAAAGCCACAGCTTTGCCGCAAAGGCAAAGGCATGAACGCGATAGCAACATATTGGAAAGTCCCGTGCAGAATGGCAAACAGATCAAAACATTTCTCACGTTTCCCACGCACAAAGAACGCACGAAACGTACTCAAAGGTACCGATTAACACGAATAAGGATCTCAGTTATTACTTATCTGTGTCTGCAAAGCGCGCCCTTTTCGCAAACAAACAACCATTGCAGTGACCATTGTGTGACGGGTAACTACAACAGAATTGTTCCGACGAAACTCAAAGGCTAACCAAGACGTGAGATTCTTCCCACTGCAAGATAAAGGCGTGCGATTGAGCGTACACCCCCTTATTTTCTACGCGGGCCGAAGTACGCGTGAAAGATAAGAGCCGCCGTGCACTCGTGCACTCACTGCGCCATCTTGCTGATAATACTGAAAACAATATAGTGCCCCGCCTCGCCGAAGTGCCCACCAACAGCGCTAAGTGCTAGATATGAATAGATTGTCGTTTTAATGTTGAAGGAGGTAATGTATGTTGTGCAAAAGTAAGTGATAAATAAAGAAAAAATCTTCTCGGTAGCTCAGTGGATAACGCCTCGCATTCATGACGAGGAGGTCCGACGTTTGGTTCCGCGTGCCAGAGCCTTTTTTTTCTGGAATTTTTTTTCTTTTTTGCGTTTTCATATATATAGATACGTATACATTTACAGTGTATAGCCTCGACGTCGATGCCGACGCCCACGCTGATGCCGGCGGCGAAATCCAGCGTAAAGTGTACATATATTTGCTGTCACAATAAAAGCCCTCCCCGCTGTTATTTATCTTGTGTAATTGCTTGTCGACCACGCCCAACGACGGAGAAAATCTGCAAAGCTGCCACGCCGAGTTTCCTGACTTAGTGCAAGCTGACTGAGAGCGAAGAAAGGTGCGCCAAGGGTGCCACAGCCAGCTTTGCAGGTCAGTTATGGCGCTAAAACTTGGACATTCTTTCACGACCTCTGAGAGGCTCTAGTTCTGCTTTACTTCCTCAGCGCTAATGAAAGAACTAGCGTCAGCCATCAAAGCCACCTTAACCACTAAGATAAACCAGTTGGGATGTTTCTTAAACTTCACACGGCTAGTGTAAAAGCTTTTAAAGCGACAGCAATTATATTTGTACTCTCGGCTAAATTTTGCCACCAGCGTCACCATCGGCATTGCCATGAGTCACCGTTTATGTATACGATTCTATTTGTACTAATACGCAAAAGAGAAAAAAAATACATATTCTAGAAAAAGGCTGCGGCGCGCGGAATCGAGCGTCCGACCTATTGCACCTCCTTCGTGGGTACGTACCACTTACCGCTGACGATGGCGATCTCGAGGTAACAATTGTGTTTTCTGCATTAACAGCGAGAGAGCACACTAAGCGTGCTTTGCCAGTTCGTCACGACGCGATGACGCGTACTGATGCGTTCATCTCCTACGCGTACTTTGCCCCGAAGACAGGGTGGTTTAGAGGTTCACACGTGCGCGCGCTTGTCTCGCCGTTGGGAGAATCGGACGTCTCTGTGTCTCACTGGAACGATTATGTTGTATTTACCGGGCGCATGAAGGTCACTGCATTCACGACACAGTCTCCGTTTGCGAAAAGGGCGTGCTTATCAGATACAGCGAAGTAATGACTGAGACACTTATATGCATTTATCTGTGCCTCTGACTACGCTCCGTACGTCATTTTAGCGCGAGCACCACGGCTTGCACTTCGATCTACTTGCCATTCTTCGCATGACATTCCAGTTTGTTGATATCGCGTTCACTATTTGCCTTTGCGGCAAAGCTGTGACTTTTTTTTACTCCTTTTAACCCTCGGGTCCTCTGACAGGGTAAGTACAAAAATTGAGACATCTGCATGGACAGTCTGACATGAAAAGAAAACTTGGTAACTATTTTTTGTGTCATCATCTAACGCTGCATATGAATAGCCATGATCGGGGGAAAATGTACTTCAGCAGCTAACGATTACAATGAAGCACCCTGAGCATATATACGGTGCCCCAGCTTAATTTACCCAGAGCTTCAAAATATGGCGACACACGTCATTACGACGCGACCAAACGCACGTTGCCGACGTTGCCTGTAGTGGGTCAGGCTTGCTTTTTTGTGTTCTAAAATATAGTTTTATTAGATCTGTTTAATTTCCTAAGTTTTGAAGGAACAAATATGGATAAAAGTTTTCAACGAAAAATTCTAGATCGGTATAGAAAACGTCCGATTAGACAGTTTTAAACGTTATATTTTAATATTAGTGTTTTTATGCTAGCTACAATTGCTCGCAGAATACAAAAAATGATAGACAAAAAAGTGCTTAACAGCACAAACGACATGAGGGGATGAAATAGACGAGAGCAGAGCGCTTAACTAATAACCAAAATTTTTTGCAAACCAATTGCAATATATCGTAAAAAAGAATCTGCGCATAACCACGCAACATCAGCGAAATCACACATACATGCGCCAAACAACCTACCTTGTCAAGAGCTATTCATATCAGTGGACCCCCGATAACTAATTTCACAATTGTGAAGAAAATTGAGGATGCACTAACACAGGAAGCACCAAGTTGTTGAATGTGTAAAACTTGGCTAATCGCGCGCTAGCGTTGATTTTTTTATCCTCCATAATCACCCACTTGCCAAGAATGGGCTGACAACCACACTTTTTACAATGATCTGCCAAGTGGCTGGGAACGGAGCTTTTTCGAGAGTAAGCGTGCTCCCTCAACAGATCATTTATGCATCGGCCTGTTTGGCCAATGTAACAGAGCACTCATGTAAACAATATCTTGTATACAATCGCTAAAACACATTCAACATAGCGCGTGGCGTGTTTCTTAGTGCATGCTTCTTTCTTAGGACCTTCGCTGTTGACCGTGAGGCATAGGCCAGCGAGCTTGTCGCGTGCGCAGAACACAACTCTTACACCTATTTTGCCAGCGACTTTCTTTAGCCTATGGGAAACCTCGTGTGCAGTACTCACGAATTGAAACAGTACACTCGGAGCGTGTGGTCGACGGTACATGTGCCGCCACTCGTGGATGCGCGTGAAACCAATGTGTAGCATTATGATATAGATTGAGGGGAAGAACACCTACGGACACAGATTACCCCTTCCGGTCACCGAATCGTCGGCCTGTAGTTCACCGTGTACACTGCTAGGGTGGAACTGCAAGGCTCACGCACATTGGTCTCTCGACCGAACGGGCTCGCCGCTGCGCAATACTTTTATTGCCGCGCCAGCTGACAAGCCTCTTGTTCTGCGTGCTTAGGTTAGGGCGTACGCATGCTGCGCAAGAAAGACTCAGCATTCAGTATAGAGATTGCGCATTGCGTGCGTTCCAAGACATAATCACCATGTGCGCAAAAGCATGGAAAGTTCACTTCGTGGTTTCTGCCTCGACCAGAAATAACATAAGTGGCATGATTGCCTTCATGCAACATGGAAATAATATCGTGTGTTAGTGTCGTTAGCGCAAAGTGTGGCGTATTGTTGACTAAAAATACAAGAAGCTCGCTCGTTCTTCTGTGGCCGGCAGCTCTACAAATGCTTGCCACGCAGTATAACCGCACTATTCGCTGCTGCTCGGGGTGAAACAACAAAATATTAAGTCATTGTTCCTATGCTCCACGGAAACAGGCCCGTGGTTGCTGCTTTTCTTTTTCGTAGTGACAGACTTGCAAACTTTATCTGCTTTTGTGCAGCTATTATCTTGTCTACGAGCGCATTTCAGGCTCAATATTTTAGCGGTATCTTACTTTTTTACTTGCGAAGCCTACATGCCCCGTCGTCGAAGAGCACCGATCGAGAGAGCCGTCTGCTTGCGCCACAGTATAAATGGTTCGCACCGTCCACTCAATTCGGGCTGCATGCATGCAAAAGCGCGCGAGCCTTGCAACGTCATGCTGGCAGTGTGCACTTAGTGAACTGAATGCCAACTCTTTAGCGACCGGAAGGAGTAAGCCTTCTCCGTAGCTGTTCTCTCTCTCACTGTACACCACAATGCAACATCCTGATTCCGCGAGCCCAGATGAGCAACGGCGCATGCACCGGCGGCCTAAAGTTTCTTAATAGAGAATATTCAGGGACTTTACGGCGGCCTCGCACTACGAGTGACCCGTTTCAATCCGTGATTTCTGTACGTAGGGAATAACACCCGTGCTAGAATGAGGCTTGTTGAGTTGGCTGTTGCTTTGTCCCCTATCAAGCACCCTTAGTGACGTAACGAGAGTCTCTGCGATGGAAGTTAGCAGGCGATTAGGAAAACATGCTTGTTGAAGGCGGTGAACTTGATGCGAAAAACTGCATTCTATCTTGTGGGGACAAGAGCGAGTTAGAGCTGCCTTTAGGCAGGAAAAATCGATGCTTCACTTGAATAGCTTAGAATGAAAGAAAAATAGCAGGGAAAGAACGGTAGGGAGGTTTACCAGCCTATAGACAGCCGGTTCGCTACCCTCCACATGGGAGGGTGATGGGGCGTTAAAGATAGAAAGGAGAGAGGGAAGAGAGATAAACACAGCACATTAGGCAGCACATGCACGCACTAGCTTAGAATGGGTGGACGTAAAAGGAAGGAGGCATTTCTTTGGGCATGGCTCGTACCGCCAACAGACATGGTCCTCCAAAAAAGCATTTATAAGTCTAGAAATGGTAGCTTGACTTCAGACGTAAGCTCTGACATTATTTGAAGTTGCTTGATTTCACGCCGAAATACGTCAAACTTTTCACCGGTGGTTCGGCGAAGGTCAGATTGATCGATGAGGTAAAAAACTAAAAAGTCAGCGTAGCGAAACACTTTCACTGTGCTTGTCTGATCACTGTTAGCCATAAGACTTCTGTCATACCACGCAAATAAAAGACCACTAAGAACTGGAGCTAAACATGAGCAAATGCCCACTTCTTCCCGCTGAGTGTAAGAGGTGTCCTTGTGAATTATAAAGGTCGAATGTGAATGAAAGCGCAGTAGCTCCATAAACCTGTGAACATGGATTCCACATGCATTCTGAAACTTGTTGCAGCCATAACGCTGAATGCACTGGCTAACATCATCGCAGACAAGGTCATGGGGTAAAAAAATAAAACAAGTCGTTGACATCAACAGTGTTAGCATGCCCTAGATTTTTTCTCATTGCTGTGAAACTAGTTATTTAGAGTTGACTGATATGACTGGCTCTTGATAAGGTAGGCTGTCTGGCGTATGTATGTGTGAATTTGCTGATGCTGCCTGGTTGCGCGCAGATTCTGTTTTCCTATATATTGCAGTTGGTTTACAATACACTTTGGTTGTTAGTTCAGCGCTCTGTTCTGATCTCCTCTATCCCCTCCTGTCGTTTGTGCTGTTAAGCACTTTCTACGCCTACCATGCAGCACCAACCAACCCAATCAAGCACTTTGTTACAAAAAAATACCACGTGACAAACCTGATCGCACACCGGTGCGCATGTTGATTATAGTGCTCCCTAACGTTGCTCGTACGAACGACCTTAGATCAGCCCGATTTCTGTTTCAACTGGGCTGTAACAATCGTGGTGGCTTTGCGACGAACACGTTTTGCTATCAGCCCCAAAAGCGAGAACCGCTGTGACTCCTTATCGCTGTCATGAGCCGCTGCGAGAGAGCGTATTGTTCACACGCGGAGCGTTACAGAGTACCAAAATCACGGCGCACGTCGGCACGCCAGTGGGGTCACAACGTGGTATTTTGAAGATGATATAGTCTTCTTTTTTAATTTCGCGGGAAGTTGTTATTAGCTGAAAAGCACTAATAATTAACAGATATAATGCTCAAAACTGGCTATAGTCACGCGTTTTGCAAGGCGATCAACAACTTTCTTATCCAAATTTTATATCCATCTGGGTTCCTTCAAAAGTTAGGTAATTAAACAGATCAAATTAAACAAGATTTTAGAACACAAAAATAGTCTGACTATGTTTAGGCAACGGTGAGAAACATGCATTTAGTCGCGTCGTATTTGCGTGTGTCTGCATATTTTTAAACTCTGGCTAAATATTGCTGGGGCACGTTGTATATTTATTAAAATGAAGTTTTCTTGAAGTGTCTCTCTCTCTCTCTCAGACACAAACACACACACACACACACAACATATATATGGTTCAGTGCTTTCAATTATCACATACATTATAATTTTTCAAGTGATTTATGTATTTTCATTCAATTAATTTTCGGCTTACCGGTAGGCTTTTTTAAGTTTCCTACAATTACAACCATTCAGTGGTGGTTATATTTGTGGCAGCATGCACATTTGGGCCCTGTTAACCATCTTATATTGATTTAGGGAGTAGAAAAACGCGTATGCAGGACTGTTCAGAAACGTGACTATCAGCACAACGCTCGTGTTTCCAGTTAATGTCTTTACTGGCCACGCTGTTCTCTGCTGTTTCTCATGCTAGTACCAGCAGCACAGCAACGTTGACGCTGTCTGCAAATTTTATTTTTGAGTTTGCTGTCACGCAGGTTCAGCTGATCCCACGCGTCCTGCCAACCGGTTTGAGGCCAAGCAGGGCGAATGTCCACCTATATATGGTGCATTTCATGCGTTTTATCCCGCTTGGTTAGGTACCCGCCTATGGCCAACATGTTGAAACACTGGGTTTCGGTACCAAGGCCCAAATGAGGGTACTGTCTTGATCTCAGCAAAGAAGCCTTCGTTTCTATGAACATGCTTCGCACTGCGTCAAAAGATTGCTCACCGATGGGTCACTTAGTCATCCTTTTTTGAGTGGAACGGATCACTGACTCCGGTTATTTCTAAAAAGCGGAAATCGTCAAAGGTAGAGTTATTGGTCGGGCACGCGTGCTGCGTACTCAGCACATGTATGTGTGTGCGAAAATGGTTTTCTTCATGATTGCTTAAGCGTTTGATAGCAAACCCACCACGCACATGTTTCTGTGCAAGATATCCGCCCATCCTACTTTTTTTTATCATCTCCCAGCTTAAAGCATGTAGACGTTTGAGAACATGGGTCACTCCTATAAAACCTTGAAGCATCGCTGATATACTGCGAGGCTAAAAGGCATGAGTATTACTTACGTACCTTCTGGTAAGCCTGTCGTATGATCTCTCGTTGGCGAGTGTATCAGAAGATCGTACGGATGAGCCAAACGCCAGCTGCCCTTTGTTTTTCCATCAGGCGAGAGCTGTGGTGTCCAGTCACAGAAGGAGCTTTCGAAATTGCAGCTCAAACGATAGTCCCCTGAAAGGGACATGATTGTTAATGATTTCTTCCCGTGCAGCTCGTATCTATCAAACGTTAAGTACGTTAAAATTTGCCGTTCCACGTCTAGCACTGCTTCAGCTATAACAACCTGCAGCCCAGGGGTGTTGCCATATTTGTTTGTTTTTTTTTTGGGGGGGGGGAGCGGTGCTCAATTATACTTCACGCATGTTCGTCTGTGCACTGTATGAGTAGGTCTATATATACGAAACCAAATTGCGAAACTTTGGAGGGGGCTACTCCCCAACATCCCCATTGGCTATGCCACTATATCAGTTCTGCAAAATTTTAGAGGCTCGCACAATAGATATTACGCCGTAATCAACGTATTGAGCCTGTGCCTGAGGGAACAAGTTATCTAGTGTAAGGCATCTTGCAGTATGAACAAAAAAAAAAGCCCCGCCATGGTGGTCTAGTGGCTAAGGTACTCGGCTGCTGACCCGAAGGTCGCGGGATCAAATCCCGGCTGCAGCGGCTGCATTTACGATGGAGGCGGAAATGTTGTAGGCCCGTGTGCCCAGATTTGGGTGCCCGTTAAAGAACCCCAGGTGGTCAAATTTCCGAAACCCTCCACTAGGGTGTCTCTCACAACCATATAGTGGTTTTGGGACGTTAAACCCCACATTTCAATCAATCAATGAACAAAAAAGAGGGGAGATGACCAGCATAATACCAACCGATTGAGCGGACCGAAATAACATTCACTGGTATGTTTGTTTCTTTTTTAGTTCGCGTTTAGACATTCAAATCAGTGCAGATAACTTCAGCCTAATGGAATGATTCATGGAGTTGTCAACTTTTTTTTTACGTGACTTTACTACACCCACTTAAAGGTTCAGTCGTGTGATAGAGGTATGTCACCGGCAAGATGTTCAACAACAGATGTCACCCACTCAGCATATGGAAAGATATTTGTCACCGTATTTTACGCAGATCCTTATCTGGCTCATCGGTGGCGGCGTAACATTCGTGGGCCTATCGCAAATCACAGATAATATGCGTAAACAACTGCTGACGTGTGCTATCTTGAAAGTGAAGCGTTATGCCTACTTCAAAATGTTTTTTCTCGTCTCTTTCTATCATCTTCTTCATTCTTCTGCTCTTCCAATTTATCGTTCTCTCCTCTTCCCCTCAAGCTTTCCACGCCTCACGTGGTAATGCACTTTCCCCGGGAAACGTTATCTCTCCAGCGAACAGCGTGATTTGGCGATATCATTTGACTGTATAACGTCAACCCGGCACAATTATCTAATGGTTTGGCATGACTTAGCGATGATATAACGACATTCGAAGTTTTGTGATGCCTGCAGACAACTAAGAGTATGGTTTTTTGGCTCGTTGCTTAAGCCCATTTTTAAAAATCATATGGACTAGAGTCATGTACAAGGCAAACAAGTGATAACGCCAGAGCACAATGTATGTTCCGTGGGTATTCCCACTCCATTCGCCAGCAGTGTTTTGGTAAAGGGGACACGCAAGAAACTTTAAGACTTTCTCTTTATTACAAGGCAGAACCTGGGTGAAGCGTTGCCTACTCACCGCAGCGTTCTTCATCACTGTTGTCCCCGCAGTCATCGACATAATTGCACACCTCTTCCTTCTTTACGCAAGCTCCATTCGAACAGTGGAAATCGATATCAGAGCAACTGTTCCCTTGAGCTGACGGTAGTAAAAGTTGAAAGTGAACAAATATTAGAGCGCGTATATCGGCTGTCTTTCATTTACTGAATATAACGTCACATGGTTTCTCTGCTTGAGCTCACTCTGATATAAAAAAAATTGAGGGAACTAATATAAATATAAAATGTGAACCAGCAGTGTAGCCCTCTAGCAGCGGAGTTCTTGGAGGGCTCTGCACCAAACCGTTTATTCATAATTTTTGGAATACCCCGAACTCCCGCTTATCACCGACAATCATCCACACACAAAACGACACCTCACCGGCAATAACCATGGATAGCGGGATCTATATTATTCACGCATTTTTTCATGGCTTTTCTTCTGTTGTTATTTGATGTGGCTGCAAACACACGCACTCACTCACTTCGGGACATGAAATCTAGTTCATTTACGCATCTTTAGATTAGTTTTTATACTGCTCCTTGGGGATGCTAGTTTTTTGTTGTATGCAGACACGAAAAACTTAGACCAAATAGTTGTAAAGCTTCCTGTAATGTGGGTCCTTCAAGATTACCACACTTATTATGCAATACTTCTAGAACTTTTCTTAATATCATCAAGGAGTATCTAAATGCAGAATGCCCTACTTGTTTGAGAAAAGGTAGATTACACCGGATCCACCATTTATTCTTTTTACCTGCAGTTAGCAGAAATGCCAGTGGGTTTTTTTCTCGCAAGACTCACCTGGCAATGCACAGTTATTATATCTGATATCATCCACGGCAAACACAGATAGAGACTGTGGGTACTGATCACTGATGAAGTAAAACTGAAAAAAAAAGAAACAAACAGTTTTTAAACTGTAGTTTCCCGATCGGGGAAACCTCGAGACACCCATTGCCCATTGCTGGGGCTGGTAGCGGTAAACATTTATTGCCCGTTTATTTACAGAAAGCTTGTTCGGACAACTACCTGCTAGGGGGTCAACTATCTTTTAAATATAGCTGGATTTCCTTTGCTGTTGGAGCTCCAAAATGGACGTGGCCACTATCATGCGACTCCTGACAATGACTTGTTTCGACGGATGGAGCAGCTGAGCAGGGCCACATGACGGTGCTCTCGGGTTGTATGGGGGCTTATGAAAGGATTGAGTTGGCATGTTTCATGTTGGAACAACCTGAGAGGTGGAAAACTGTCCAGGGCTCAGGAGGACATGACACAGGCTCACTAAAGTTGCCCGCTGTTGATGATAGATGACCTTCGTTCTTATTGTTCTATAGCGCATTGAGGAAATGGAAATTTGGAGCACAATAACATTTCACGAGTACTTTTGTGAGAAAGCACCTCACCTGGTATAACGAGTAGAAAACGTTCTACCCGCGATTAGTAGCGCGCGAGCGGAGTGATCAACGTGTCTGAAATAGTGATCAAATGAGCTGGCCAATCTTTTGTTGGGAGGGCACATGTTATAGGCTCTCTCCGCCTGTTGGACTAGGTGTCAAATGCTGAAGAAGAAAGCAAACGCCCCGCCTGTTTTTGACGTGAGGAGGGAGGGGGTTGGTCGAGCAGGAACTGTGAATATTGAATTTAGGGGTGCGCTATCTCGCTATCTCGACAGCCATGAGCGGCTGGCGGCTCGTATACCCTTCTACGTGCTGCATTCTCAACGCAAAATGACTGTGTATAAAATGTCCCTGGAGCACCCATATTTTTTTGCACGACCTTTTTGTAGGGTTTGGTGAGACGGAATCCAAAAACGTTACAACTTGTTGCTATTGCTTGAACCTTGCGATGAAAGATTGAATATTTTGCTGTTTTACCGTAACAGTATTGCTACGGTGAAACGGACTAAATTCTATTACTTAAACAAACACTGAAGCAAAGCACATCAATTCCGTTAAAAGCGAAGCTCAAGAAAAACACATAGATTCCGTTAATAAAAACAAATACAAGGCAAACTAAATATAGGGAACATTCGACTCGTATTTATTGAAAGAAAGTAGCACCACCACGCTAAATACACGAGTTATCCTTGTTTGAACAGCTCCAAAGCATCCGGAAGAGGAAACACTATGCCTGTTTTTTTGTTGTTTTTTTTTATCGGGTGAAGGAGAATGAATGGGCAGCAGAGTAGGAGGGGAGGATGCGCCGCTCAAGCAGTAGTTGTGAACTTTTATAGAAAAAAAATTGGGGACCCTTAAGCTTTGCCTTTAAGAATTAAACGCAATAGCGAAATCCAGGCCCTAGTGCACCCTTCAACCGCTAAGTGCATACTTATTAATGTGTTCTGTTAAACACACACACACACACACAAACACACACAGGCACACACAAACTCACACACAGGCACACACACACACAGACACACACACACACACACACGCGCGCGCGCACGCACGCACGCACGCACACACACACACACACACACACACACACACACACACACACACACACACACACACACACACACACACACACACACACACACACACACACACACACACACACACACACACACACACACACCAAAGAATGAGTCGCATGAATGAGTCGCAGGAATGAGTCGCATGAATCCATGAGTCCAAAGAATGAGTCGCATGGCCTCCAAGATACACGCCGCGTGCTCGCCATTTCAGAAACCATAGTCTCCCAATGCCTCACAAATGGCAGCACATTATCTCCCGTTTGCTGCTTGCTTGATGAACGCTTCCGGAAAGGCATGATATGTTTTCCGCTAGATGGACATAGTCGTTCACTTTTAGAGCTGGTTGAAAGTTCCTGTGTGTTTTAGCGGCGATGCCGACCCGGCCTTTTTCAACGTAGTTTGAGGGCCTCCCAAATGCGCCTACAAATCGCCGAATGGGCTCATTTTCGTCGTGACACTTTTTGAACAAATTGCGTTAAGAAGACTGCTTCCACTACATGGCATTTAGGTAACGTTTTTTATCCAAAGCACCTTCAAGTGACATCGTGGCTTTGTTGTAGGACACCTGCTGGCCAAGCGAACGGCCCGGGTTCGATCCTCAAAGGAACTGAAAATGATATTTATTATTTTATTTGCTGTTTTCTCGACTTTTCGCTCACGGACATTTTTTCGCTCACAACCAAAGGTGCCGACGCGACGGCGGAATTTCTTTGACATGAGCTCTCTATTGCTATCGCGTTAAAATGGCACAGACGTGTACAATAGCCTACGCGCTCTCTCGACAGACCTCCGCAAGTGACTCGTATAACATACGGGCCATCGTCTCACCGCTTATTTCGCGTTCAATTGATAGACAGCACAAAAACACTTGGTACTCTAAAGCGGCCATATTCCTTTATTTCTGGATTGCGTAGAGTTCCGTGGGATCGTTTGCAATAGAATTACTCACTAATATGACTTTGAAAAGCATCAACTTTGTTGCTATTGCATTCATTCCTACACGGGGGAATTGATTAAAAATTAAAAGAAGATAAAAGTGAGCCCCGTAACTGTCTTTCAGGGAGAGGACACCTCAACAGTAGCTCACGAGGGATGGGGTAGAGAAGGGATTAAAAGGATAGAATAGGTACAGAGATAGAGAGGAAAGAGAAAACAAGGCTCAGTGACAGGGAGCGACGGAAGTAAGGAGAAGACTGGAAAGATGGACATGGTTGCAGGAGTCCTAGGACGAGGCACCACTGGCGAGAGCTCTTGTCGGTGGCAGGAGGTGGCGTAGGCCTAATCTATTCAGCCAGAGCTACGCTGTCGTCGTCGTAGAGGACAGGCGTCAGGAGGAGGCGTTGGACCAACCCAGTTGGCCAGAGCTGCACTGTCATCGGAGATCGCGAGTGCACAACCGGTCGGCACGAAATCCAGCCAGCCAGTCCATCATTTCTACGCCCTTGTTGCGGCAGTGTAGTTCTTTTGGCGTTAAGAGACGTCAAACGATTCCGCTATCACTTGATATGGCTGGAAGTTAACGCTTTAATTACGTGGAAGACACTGATAAAGTCAGACTCATTTCAAGTGTGCGTGACTATCGATTATATGTAAACGCCGGTATGAAAATATATAAATAACAAATATCAAGAAATTGGACTGCTACACATGAACACCCTCCCATTATAAAAAATGAAAAATGTCGCATATAGGGTTACTTGTCGCCACCCCATTTTAAAAGGGACTCCAGCAAAAGAATTATATTATTCATCGTTATTATCATCATCATCCTACTCCACTCATATGCCGTGGAAAGCAATATAGCACGTGCTCTAGAGCACCGAATACTGCATGAATATCAATCGCTGCTGTGTTAACCGTAATGTAGGGCTCTAATTTCACCCTCTGAGTACTGTTACGTCACAGTGGTAGCAATAAAAAAGTGTCCTACGCTGATTTCCTGTGAGTAGCGCCCGATTTCTACAACAGCTTTGTTCCAGGTGTTTCCTTCTGGCTTGTCACTTAAGGCGTCAATATCCCACACTTGAAAATGATAACCACTGGCTATCATGTTAAGGGTGACATCCATTTCCTGGCCTGGGAAAAAGAAAAAAAAACAACGAAGGTTGAAATAAATGCTTGTTGAATACAGCAGCTTCCTCGCTTTTCTGTCATAAAAGTAAAGATTCATCAAAGTTGTATAAAAACAATGATGGTTTTTAATGAGGTGAAGCCTTTAGTGTTGGATTTTCTAAAAAAAAAACATGCCTGCAAATAAAGCTTTATTTTCTAGCACAAATAGGCTCGTTACCACGTTTTTAGGAAATAAAGTATTACGACGTTTAACACCATCAGAAAGTAGATCAAGCTCCAAAAGGTAAAGCAATCGATATAACCAATACAGGAATGATAAATAGCGTAAATTATTTTTCATCATCCACTACCATGTCTCGAAAAATATAGCAGAATGCACTATGTCACTCTGTAGTGTACATACACAAAAATACTGCGCAACAAAAACAGGGGCGCCTGCCACTGTGAACAAGACAACGATGCACTTAGGTGCAAAAACAAAAGAAACCACATAAAACACTGATGAAATATGAAACAGTATTCAAATGAATATGTATTACTACTACAATTTCTGTCACCAATAAAAAAAATACCAACTCACCACATTGCATACGCATTAGAGGCCAAAACGTGAAACACCAAAGTGCATTAAAATTGAGCTTCATGAAGTCGTATTCGAGAAGCTGTCGTAGATAAGCATAACTTCCACATTCCCCATATTTACACATTGTTTTGACATTGGCAACTTGCACAAAGTTTTTTGAAGACGATAGTCTTTCTTGGGGACCTTCGATGCAAAAATTTTGGTCTGTCTGTCTGTACACTTGTCTGTTTGTCCGCCCTTAACAGTACCCTACACGGCACCAGACGATACCCCTAACGGCCCACCCCATCCGCAGCACCCACCAATATTCCTCAAGATTCAGCGTTCATACTTGTGTGATTGTAAACTAAAAAGCAATTATCGCGCATATCTGAGGCACCATAACAACACGCCAATATTTTGTATCTGTGTCTTTGTACTAGAGAAGGCACACATAAGTAATTCTAAGGACCATAGCCTTTATCCCGCTGCGCTGACATTAGAACGTGATGCTCAAAAAAGGTAAGTGTTTTCGATTTGAAGGCGACACGGTGGTGGCACCTAACCATCGCTTTGCGTTGTACACCTTATCACCTCTGAGACGGGCGTGGACACCGCGAGCTTCTTTTTCTAAGATAACTGCCAGATAGCGCTCATGTCTCACGTGGGACGTCACTTGATGCGCTCGTTCGCCTTCGCTGCACGCTCGAGGCACTCCAACTCAGCGCCTCCAGAATACCATTCCCCGTTTTTCTTGGGCAGGACATGAAATAGACGTTTTGTTATGTCTCTCTAGACGCAAGACTATCGTCTTTCGACGACATTTGCAGTGTAACGTGTAGATATTGCAGTGTAACGAGTAGATACGGGGCCAATTTTTTATCCTAGTTTCACTTCTGTTACTTCTTGATAAAAGTAATAATTACCGCCACGATACATCAATCGCGGAGAAGCTTTTATGGTTTGCGCATTTATTGGGGATGGCCAATATACAAAAACCGGCGCCAGTGAATCTGCGGAACTATGACCCGCGAAGGTTACAAGATGAATTCGTAACTGTAAGCGACGTTTTCTAATAATAAATGCTCTTAAGATTGTGGGCTCGTTGACGTTTGTGATGTGGCAATTTTATCTTATATCAAGGTGTCTTTCTATTTCAAAAGGCATTGCACAGTGCAAAAAAAACAAAAAAACAACCAAACCAACAAAGCAAAAACAAAGAAAAAATAAAGGCAGAAGAAAAGAAACAACGAAACGAAAAAAGAAACAAAGAGGAAAAGAAAGGAAGAAAGAAGGGAAGAAACAGAGAGAAACAAGGAAACAAAGTAAAAGAGCAATAAACCATATGTCTCGTGCGAACGCGCTACGTTTCGCTGACACCACTTTACCAACTCGCAACTCCATAAAATGCTCCCTATACGGCCAACACTGGTAGAAAGAACAATGACGCCTGTACTTAACAGGGTCGATGCGGTACTTTCGCACGGCTCCGTGCTGAAGTTTTTTTTTTTAATTGTAGCGTCGGATCATGTTGCTTTTTCAAAGACGAAAGGGCGTTGATGGCGGACGACCTTATTTTCATCGACATTAAGAGTTTGATAGGTGAAACAGCGAAAATAGTTGCGCTGTGCGCGCAAATATCGAGCCTTTTCGGCGAACGACATCAGATTTACTTCAAGTTGAAGAATTCGCATAGCGAGCCCGAGGTTGAAAAAGCAACTGCTCAAGCGTAGTGGGCTTCTCGAAAAGGTGCTAGCACTTTTGCGCTGCGTTGCTACACTGCTACAGACAAGGCTTCACAGTGTTCGAGTTAACCATACGCTGCGAGTCGTGCTGCTGATTGCGTGTATCTCATTTAGTTTCGTTGTCCCGTCAAAAGCCGAATACGCATGCCCTTCACGCTGATTAAAGAGCGATGTTATGCCTGGGCCAGTGTATTTGAGATTAGGCATATCTTAGTTTCAGTTGTAATAGGAGTGCTCTTCTCCGTTCGCCAACCCATGTTATTAGGTTTCTAATGAACAACGTCGTGTGCCTACAAAGATTCGATTATTCGTGTTGACAGTAGTGAATACTCAAAGCAGATATATACACGCACACTACGTATACTACAAAAGAACGGACGTAATGTATGAACACACGAAGACACATACGTGCATGCTACGCACATGCGGCTTTTGTGCGCGCATTTTTGTGCGTGTTGTCATACACGCATGCGAAATAAAAAAAATGTTCGGGAGAAGGATTACAGCAGCCTAATTTGAGAATGGGTAGCACTGCGTCTTGCGCAGAAAACAAGTAGTCCTACATACAAAAAGTACACACATGTTAGACAACAAATTTTCTAAAGCGATTGCTAATATAAACGAATCTATACTCCGTGTTTAGATGATCCACAATATTGATATGAAATTCAGAGATGCTAAATGATTACATACTCACCGAACATAATCAAGCCGTCTGGAACAAAATCATTAGAAAAAACTATCGTGATGTCTGCGACCGCCTTTTCAGTGCGTAAGTTGCTGACTTGCGCCGTTCTCCATCACGCGCCGTCTGCATTCATTTGGCAGCGACACAGCGATACGTTGCCATTTTTCCACCACGATGCCGCGCATCACAGCACACTGTAATGGTGACATCAATTTTTTTTTCTTCCGGCTCCCGCGCGTGACGTGGCGAAAAGAAAAGAACTACATGCGGCCGCTTCTCAACGTGCGCAATGTGGTAACACGTCTGCTTTCAAGGTTGACCCCGTTAGCGCCGTTTCTAGGCGCGGCCGCTAGGTGACAAGCGCTCAGTTTGAGTCGCGAATAGAGCAAGGCCTCCTAATTTTTCTCCATATGTCTACTGATAAAATTGTTTAGAGATGTAATGTGGTGCTACTATGCGTTCTGAGGTGTAGCAGAGTTATCCTTCTATTCTGGTACGCAAAAGAACGCCCAGCATTCCGCACTGCTCAAGTGTACGAATAAGGGTCGAAGAAAATTCTACAGCATCCAGTATGCGAGCTATTATACACACATATGCCTGTAAAATAGAAAGCTCGCTAGAAATATTTTCTGATATTTTAGGAACAAACCTTGACGACATGATGTTGTTGCGAGGTATAGTATATGCAAACGCGCCGCTGAAGCAACATATTGCAATGTTAAGAAAAATCAAAGGAAGGATCGTAATAGAAGTACCAGATGCTGTCAGCCATTTTGGTGTAACCGTAGCCTTCTTAGAGATGTAAAATACTGGCTGTAAAAATTGTTTACCTATTCGCCCCCCCCTAAAAGCCCCCATCTTTTGGGAGCATGACGGCACTTATCTCTGAACAAAATGCAATTTCACAACTAAATGAATAGACAACGTGATTTCACTCTCCTCTGATGATCTTCGTTAACCACACTCACTGCGTACAATGAACCACCTGTTTGTGAAAGTCCTCAAACTGTTGATGACACCAACACCCAGCTATTTGCGATTTTCGGCAAGAATTAAAAGTGCATGGTCTGTTCCACCTATATTTACACGAAAAACACACTATACAAGAATAATTCAGTACTAAAGAAGCCCTAGAAGTACTAAAGAAGCTCTAAATGTCGCCGTCTCTAAGCTCCGCTCACCACCAGCGACAACGATTTTGCATGGTGTGTGTGACGTCATGTGTAGAACGGAGCACAGCTATTTTCTTCTATTGAAGTTCAAACGCTGCAAACGACTCCACTCTCAGTATTGCAGTCGCTCGCACAGGAAGAAGCTTGTTACATCACTGCTCACCAGCGCGCCAATGTGGCTGGATTATTAGGCACCTGGCGTATTTACAAAATTTTATATATATATATATATATATATATAGATATATATATATATAAATATATATATATATATATATATATTATGTGCCTCATTAGATGCACTTTAGTTTTGCTAGTATGTTTCTGAACGCAAAAAGATTGACACATAACATACATATAGGATTATCGAAAACTGGATTTTTGAATTGAAAGAAGGTGAAGAGTGGGGTTCAGCGACGAAATAGCTGTCTCGTGCGAGAATACTACAATCGCGACGCTTGCGAGAGATGGGGGTAAAATTAAGGGAAGAATTAGATGGCAGTGGGTGGCACGGAGAAAGGTAACAGAAGAATAGCAGCAGACAAAAAAAGAATTTCTTCGCCATCGGTTCTGCAGGATTAGTCGAAGTGGTTTAAGGGAGATAGCTCAGTTGCAAAGCATTGATGAAGTTGACGACTGTGCGCAAAAGACAGCGTACACGATGGACCGGTTCTACCGGGAGGGGAATGTGATCCACTGTAGAAAACAACAGCTCCAGCTGCTTATAAAGCGCGCGATCGCTTCGTGGTGGCCGGAGAGGGCAAAACAGGAGAGAAGATAATGTACCATGGTTTATCTTCAACCACAGTCACTGCCGCAGGGCAAGGGTGCACTGCATAGGCAATGTCGGCGATCAGCAGGCCAGGCGGAGCCCGTTAGGGGTGTGAAGAGAAGCGGGCACTCCTTCCTTGTACGTACCTTGCGGTAGATGGCGTCGTGGAGAGCTAGCAGCCATGAGCTGGTCAGGATAATTTCGGACGAGCTCGTGCCGAAGGCTACGCTGCTGAGTTCGCGAAATCCGCGAACGTCGACAATAAAGCCGCTGGGTCACGTAGTGTCTTTACAAGGTCGTTGAAAGCTTCGTTTCCTGCGATGAAAACGTGAGATGGAATCCATCGAAAGACCACGTCAGAGCTGTGATTGCGCAGGCTGTGCAGCGACGACGTGACAAGTATAGTGAGTGAGGTGCGTGATCCTCCTTTGTGATCTATCGGAGGGCAGATCTCGAGTCCGTGAAGATAGCCGCGTGTGAGAGTTCACTGATGAGGTCTGCAGCGAGGTGGATCCCTACCAGTTCAGCCGTTGGGGGCGAGGCGTGGTAGGGAAGCCGGCATTGGCCCTTCACTGCAAGCGGTGGTGCCCTGCAGTCAGCGGCCACGGTGTGGTCCGTAGAATGTAGGCATCCGTGAAAAACTGTGTCCTACCGGCTAGGTCTCGGTCCACTAGCGAACCAAGCGACTCTACTGGGAGCTCGAAATCAATAGGAGTGGTACACTTTGGTGAGATTGCTGCACAGGGGAACCTCATGTGCACTGTCCACGACTTTAGAGTCCAACGTGTGAAATAGGTATCCCGTACGTGAGTCATGCAGTGCACGCAGTTGGAAAAGGATGGTAGACCGTCCGATGGACTATTTAGGCCCTCGAGGTGGTAGAGCACGCGCAGTTCACTATGTGATTGACGCCAGCCAGGCGTCGGTCTCCGCAAGTGTAGCAGTGACTCTCGAGCCGCGCGGGAGTTTGTGGTATATGTGGAGCACTCAATGATATACAGCATCGACAGCATACCACTGTACCGTGCTGAGACTACGCAGGGGACGCTTGTAGTGGAACTTCGTCATCGCTTGAACTCGTAGATATTCACCGCGAAGGAGGCAGAGCATTTGGTTCCTCGCACGCGAGTCCGCCACAATGCACCCTCAACATGGCATGTTTCAATACGCACGCAGCTCTCTGTCGAATTCCACCTAAGTCTGTGGTTTTTCATTACGCCCAGGTAGCGAATGTGAGTCTTCCATGCGTGCGCGGGTTGACGAGGAGGGCCTCTGTTTTGGCGACCTAGATGCGCAGTCCTATGCCAGCTATGAACCCCGCAATGACTTCTAGGGCATTCTGAGCACTTAAGAACGTTGGCGAGCCATTAAGTGGGACCACCGACATATAAGGCGAAGTCTTCCACGTAAATTACTATGTGCAAAGTGAAGTCATCTTGTTTCGCAAGGCACTAGGTGAGAGGTGCTAGAGCCAAGTTTAAAAAATGACGGCATATTCACAGGGTGAATGATGGAGACTTCAGTGAAACTTCTCTTGGGCATAGTTCGTTCATGATCGTAGAAGTACTTTTAGAGCGCAATCAACTCTGGTTGCAATTTTGTGTGTGTGTGTGTGTGCGTGCGTGCGTGTGCGTGTGCGTGTGTGTGTTTTCAATTGCGTGGCACATGTGTGGTATGCCTGCCTTGGAGGTGTGTATGCTGTCACAGAACGAGCGCTCAAAAACAGCGCGCCGCCAAATTCCCGCGACGAAGCGCCGGAATGACGCCGTGAGGTCAAAAGAAAAAGAAAAAAAAGAAAACAAGCTCCCGGGGAGCGCGACTCTCTCCCCTCGGAAGCGTGGCTTCGCCGACGAACCTCCTCACCCCACATCGGCGGCCGAGCAAGCACTCGAAATTTCTAGAAGGAAAGGGGCGGGGTCATGCCGGGTTGAGTCATCCGTTGCGGACCTTCTCGCCCTCTCCCCAGCCATCGCTGCGCATCGCGCCGACGAAATGGCGAGAACTTTCTGGAATCGCGCGCAGAAGGTATTTAACCGAGCAGCGGAGATGAGAGATCAGGAGAACACGGAAGTTAGCGCCAGAGCACGTAGGGATTCCGCCGTGTAGTCGGTGAAGGTTTTGTCCGTAGCGACAAAGCAGGAGAAGAAGAAGAGGATTTCCACCTGAAGGGTGAAGGCTCGAGCTACAGGCAAGAGCGTGTGTCTACCGCTATCGAGCGAAGACGCGTGGCAACAGCTGCGCGTGTGAAGCCGACGTGTTTCCGGCGAAGAAGTTTGAAGCTTGGATGGTGGCCAATTGAAGACGTGAGGTTTTCTGGAAGAGAAATTTCGGGGGCTGCGGAACGACAACAACGCGGGACCTTGAGTGAGTTTTTCTCGGAAGAGTATCATCCAGGTTTTTGTTCCAAGAACTTTGGACTGAATAGGTTTTCTATCTCTTTAGTCTTTAAGTATCTTGGTTGTTCAATGCATGCGACTGCATTGTAGTGCGTATTGTTGTCTGTGTCCCTTGTTTCGAGTGTGGCTGATTGTACTTTGTAGTACGTTGTTTGATTGGTGGCATATTGTATGCAACTATTGTAAAGTGTGCATACTTGTGTATTGCTTTCGATCTGCCATTATTGAGAATATAATTTTGTTTTGTTTATCAACTCTCGGCTCTGGCTTGTTCTTTGGGCCACAGCCGGTGTCCGCTGGCGCGCCAAAAAGGACCACTTCTAAATTGTCCACACTTTCGTGGTGCGGTTCGGGAGCCGATACTTCGGTCCTTGGAATTAGCCCGGCGATCGCCTCCCGAATTAACGGGACCTGCGTGACATATGCATTGACTTTTCTGAAATAAAATCAGTAGTAAGTCAGCACTTGTGTGTAGCGCGCTTCTGCTCGCACGGCCTCACGGCAGGGTCCCTTATTCGATCGCAATCCGCCACCGCCATGCGCCAACGATGCTCAGCAGCCTGTTTCATCCTCCGCCGCCGTGCCTCTGAATCAGTGAACTGATGTCAACCCAAGGAGGGGTGTTATTTCTAGATTGACCCTAAAAACTCCCTGGATTGCAAGAAAAATCCCTAGATTATGCTTTATTGCCATTATTCAGGCTATTTATCTCTCAACAATGTATCATAATAGTGTACTTTGTGGCCAGGTTCTTCTCAATTTTGTTAAAAGTAAAAAATCACCATTAACCACCTTCTAAGGTCTTTTTGCACACGTTCAGTGGAATTGCATACGAAGTGCTTACAAATAGCACCTGTAGGCACCGAGAAAGATTTGCATGATAAATTTACGTTGCAGACCCATTGAAGACATGGAAGTTATCTTACGGGCCAACAGCAATTTTGTAGTGCCTTTCTTGTAGTCGCAGTTTGACAGCTGCTCTTAATTTTGCACAATTGCAATCTGTGTTGCAATAATTTTAGTAGATGTAAGTGGGCACTCTATGGCTGATAGCTGCGCCTCTCCCTCTGTACTTTCTATCAGCTCCCGGTTCGGCGAAATCTATTAGTCACTTTTTCGCTTTCATGCAGAGGGCATGACGGAAAAATGAAACACCCTAACAGTATTCTTGTCTTTTTTTCATTACACCGTTTCCACAATATCGAACTCGTATGCTCCGTACTACCTTACCAAATCTTGAGTCCTACGTTCGCTCTGTTCTTCTATAATATTTCTGGTTATTTTGCTTGGCAGTGTGTGAAATCTTGACGCGTGTTTATGTGCTATACCACACAAAAATTTTCTTTCACAGTGCAGCAATCACTGATGGAGCTCATGATATGCGCGTGCTTAACTCTTAGACTAAAGAGTTTGATTTTCCCCAGTATTCATACAATAATATATTCGCGTTATCAAACTGCCATCGCCTTCACACGGTCTATAAAAAAACCAAGGCCCTCCTAAAAACAATAAACAGAATGTATTCTAATCATTTTTTACTGCCTTTCTAACCCTAATAACTGCCCCGCCGTGGTGGTCTAGTGGCTAAGGTACTCGGCTACTGACCCGCAGGTCGCGGGTTCAACTCCCGGCTGCGGCAGCTGCATTTCCGATGGAGGCGGAAATGTTGCAGGCCCGTGTGCTCAGATTTGAGTGCACGTTAAAGAACCCCAGGCGGTCGAAATTTCCGGAGCCCTCCACTACGGCGTCTCTCATAATAATATGGTGGTTTTGGGACGTTAAACCCCACATACCAATCAATTTCAAACCCTAATAATTTTTACAGCCTTTCCAGTTCAAAGAGCGTGATCACTTAGTAATGCCTTTAAATAGGCCGCGCAATGTCAATTTCCCAAAGCCTTACAAAAATCCTTAGATTCAACAAAAAAAAAAACGCCAAATACCAAAGAATGTTGAAAATCCCTAGATATAGCGATGAATTCCTAGGGTTGGCCTCACTGTTCTGAAATCGCGCACGCGCCAACACGGCGCTTGGATGGATGGATGGATGAATGGATGGATGGATGGATGGATGGATGGATGGATGGATGGATGGATGGATGGATGGATATGGCTGTACCCTTTAGATCGGGCAGTGGCTAGCGCCACCAAGCCGTAATACCTAATGAACCAAAAACTAGATTTATTTTTTCCCTTAAATAGTAAAGTTGAGGATTCGTACTTGGAAGTGAAGGGTTTAATTTTCACTCGTGCCTTGACTTTAGCCACATATCATATAACCTCCTTCTAGTTAATTCTACCCCCTTAAAGTCCATTTCAACCTCCCTGTCCCTAAACCCTAGTGCTTTGAAAAACTCTGCGCCATCATACTGAACTATAGGGTGAAGCCCTTTGTAGAACATTATCAAGTGTTCGGAAAATTCTTCTTCCTCTCTACACGCACTGCATACCGTGCCTACCGCTTCGTATTTGGCCCGATATGTCTTCGTTCGCAATACTCCCGTCCTGGCCTCAAACAGTAGAGAACTACCCCGAGTATTATCATAGATATTTTCCTTGGCAATTTTCTGCCTATATGTTCGATAGATCTCTAGTGCGGACTTCCTAATCAAGCCAATTCTCCACATATCGGTCTCAGCTTCCTTCACCTTCTTCTTAACCGATAATTCTTTTTGGTTTGACCTCCTGGTGTTGTCCAAGTGTTTACCAGTCAATTTTCTGGTTCACTTCCGCCATTTTGTATCGACATTCTTCATGTACAAGTAGCTGAACACCTCCCTAGCCCAACGCTCTTTCCCCATTTTTCTCAATCGCTTCTCAAATTTTATCTTGCTGGTAGCTTCCCTGCCCTCAAATGATGTCCATCCCATATCACCTTGTACTCCCTGATTTGGTGTATTCGCGTGAGCTCCTAAGGCACGCCTATCTATTCCACGTTCCTTAATTTCTAATCTTGCTTGAACTTCTCATGCACAAGACCACATTGCCGAACGTCAGACTAGGAACCATGACCCCTTTCCATATTCCTCTCACAACATCATACCTATTGTAATCCCACAGTGTCCTGTTTTTCATTACCGCTGCATTCCTGTTACCTTTCGTCGACACGTATATTTCGTGTTCCCTCAAGTACTCGGCCCCATTGCTCATCCATACGCCCAAATATTTAAACTCATCTGTTATCTCTTGCGTGACCTCCAGTAATTTAAGCTCAATACCTTGATTGTCATTAAAAATCATGACTGCTGATTTTTCCTTACTAAATCTGAAATCTAACCTATCTCCCTCATTACCGCAGATGTCCACCAATCTCTGCCAATCTTCCTTGTTGTCGACCATCAGCACTATATGATCTGCGTACATCAATGCTGGCAATGCCTGTTCATTGAGTTTTCCTTGTTTGACGAAAGAGAGGTTGAAGCCCAGTCCACTTCCCTCTAATTTGGCCTCTAATTCTTGTAGGTACATCATGAATATTAAGGGTGACAGGTGACACCCTTGCCTAAGCCCCCGTTTTACCACTGCAGGCTTGGATACCTGTTTTTCCCACCTTAAATTACCTTGTTACCCTTACAGATATCCTTTAAAAGATTAGTGCCTTCATCTTCCCCGCCTAGTATGTCCAGTACCACCCACAATTTCTCTTGAACCACGCTATCGTACGCTCCCTTGATATCCAAAAATGCTAGCCACAGGGGCCTGTGTTCCTTTTCTGCTATTTCGATGCACTGCGTCAGTGAGAACAGATTTTCTTCCAACCTCCTGTGTTTCTGAAACCCATTCTGCAGTTCCACCAGCACCCCCTCATCTTCTATCCATACCTGCAGTATTTCCTTTATAATCTCCATCGCCAGCCTGTAGACCACTGATGTCACTGTTATAGGACGGTAGTTGTTTATGTCAGCTTTGTCCCCCTTTCCTTTATAGATCATGCTCATCCTGCTAAGTTTCCATCCATCGGGAACTTCTCCATCGATTATTATTTTGCTCACTGCCTCTCTTGAAGCCTGCTTCGACTTCGGACCTAATGTCTTTATCAGCATATTTGAAATTCCCTCTGGGCCTGTTGATGTACTACTAAGATCCCTTTTCTCAGCCCTTTCCCACTCTTGTTGTGAAAATGGAGCCATTGCGCCACTTTATTCATCCTTGTCTATTGTGGTGCATAAAGTACCTCTTTGTTGAAATTTTTCTGTCAATCTTGTTCTTATATATTCAATAGCTTCGTCCCCGTCTAGCCTAGCACCTTAAGCTGTAGTTATAAACCTCTGCTCTAGGCTCGCTCTCATTTCTTAGGGAGTTTAGATGGTTCAAAAATTTCGCAGCTGCGTTTCTATCTTTTTTATGTACTTCTGCCAGCCACTAAGCTCCCTTTCTTCTATACTTTTCATTGATCAGAAGGGATACATCCCTTCTACAGCTTAGAAAGATTTCCCTTTTTCTTTCAACATCATCTGTCGGTTCACCACACTGGTTAGCATGTCTGTGTTCCCAAGATGCTTCCTGACGTTTTGCTAAGGCTCTCCTAACTTCCTCATCCCACCAACTTTTCGGTATGTGTCTTCTTTTCCGGGGTGACTTGTCACGTGCCTTAGCAAGCTCTAGCTCAGTCTAATTAGATTTGTGTATGTCCACACTGTTTTATTATCCTCAGTGATTACTTTCTCAATTAGTTTAGTGACTATTTCGACTTGCCTTTCTGAATAAAAAGTTTCCTGTAGTTGCTCATCTTGTCTCCTTCCCACTTTCACTGCTCTTCCAAAACTTAGCTTGATACGTTTTTGATCACTACCCAGACTTCTGGAGCCACCTTCATCTATGTGCATTCCCTTGAGCTTATGATACATCCTATGTGACATCAGTGCGTAATCTATTGTCGACTGCAGCCTTCCTTCCTCCCATGTTATTTGCCCTTCACACTTCTCGGTACTGTTGCAAATGATCAAATGAAGCCTTTCACACATATCCATGATCATTTTGCCTGTCGGGTCGGTATACCCATCTATATATTCTATGTGTGCATTCATATCTCTTAGTATAATTATCTCGCACTCTCCTCCTAACTCCTGAATGTCCTTTGATATACACTCTACCATTGCCTGGTTTTCCTCTTTGGCCTTTGCTCCCATCCACAAGTACACAAAACCAAGGAGCGTCATTTGCCTTGCCATTTTTCCTTTTAGCCATAAATGTTCCTTGCACTCCTGCTTGACCCTTTGCCAGTCTGTACTTTTATGAATTAATGCCCCAATACCACCCCCCTTTTCTGCTGCCTTCTGTTCTGTTACAATATTGCCATGCGTAGTCCGCATTGTTAGGAGGTTGTTCTATGTCCCTGAGATGGGTTTCTACAAAACCGTATACCATCGGCCTTTCCTCCCTTAGCTGTTCTTCTATCTCTTCCCACTTCAGCCTGTTCCTACCACCCTGCATGTTAATATACCCTATGTCTGAATTGGCTCGGCGCTCGTGGCTACGTCTATTTCTGCCCCGGACTCTACCTATCTTAGATACTGGTGCCACTGTGGAATCGTATCTGTCCAGACCACCGGTCAAAGAGTCTCCCTGGCTGTTTTCCTCGTTACTAGCTATCCTTCACCCTGAAGGGACTGCTCACCCCACAAAAAAGCTACTGCGCGTTCTGCAAGTCACCAACCCACCTCATGATCTTGCCGCCCATGGAAGTGAATTCTGTCTAGTTGAAAATCACCCCACCTTTGCACATCTCTGTTTACTTCCACCACCTCAAAGCCTTTCTCTCGACTCATCCACCATATCTCTTGGTTTGCGTTGACAACCGCTCTTTGCAGGTTGCTATCACGCACCTGTACCTCCGATATTGTGCGTATCGCTACCTGTACCTGAGGAGAAGTGGCGCGCATGTCATCGACGCCTTTTGCCAGTGTAGTTGCTAGTCCTGCTGTATCTTCATTTAAGACATCGTTTAAACCGCCTGAAATTATCACGAGGTTTCATCTATCAGCTGCAGTTTTGAGTTTTGCGTTCGCTTGCCTCATGACTGCTCCAGCTTGCGTCCTGGGAACGCGCCTACTGCAACCCTCTTGTCACTTCTTACCCTCTCTTTGATGGCTTCTGTGCATCGATATAAATTCGAGTCCCCGGCGATTATCACATGTTGTGACTTTTCAGCTGGAGCGTCCTGCACCTGGGGTTACGTGCACCTGTGGCGCCGGCTGCTTTGTCCCCTCCCTGCCCCACCACTACTTCGCTGAAGCTGGGCCTTGCGACAACTGAACTGGCTGAACCTGTTTTTTCAAACTTGCTTGCTCTTTCTTCTCCACAGTGCTGGTTGCCAGTTACCTACTGTTCTCTCCGTAGGCCGCTTCTCTGTTTACCTTGGCTAGTGCTTCCTCGGCGGACTTCAGCTTTTCTCCCTTGGCCCTCGTTTTCTCTTGCCGTGTCGCCAACACATTCTCGAGCTCGGTGATTCTCATCAACAGGTCACTCTGGGTAACCATAATTTGCTCCATTCTTTCCTCAACCATACATTGCCTACACTTCGCGTCAACCTCTTCTCCTTCCTCGTCTACAATTGAGTCCACTTTCAAACCAACCCAACATCCTGAACACTTCGCAGTCTTTTTAACCATGTCTTTCCGAGACCAATTGTCCGTACGACTTGTCTCACTCGATAATTACAAAACTCGAGCCCTGCCCTACGAAAAAGTGAAAGTCTAAGCTCTACTACAAAAATTTGCGCGTTCAATGTATGTGCACCTCCCCCACGGGGTGGCAAAAGAAAACGAAAAACAACAAAAAACAAAAAATCAAACACACACATGCACAAACTAATGAATACCTGGGGACTGACCCCCGAAAAGCCGTACAACAAAATAAGTGCTACAGGGATTTTAATTGCTGTCCTATACTTATAAAGACAAGCTCAAAACACGCAAAAGAACTTATCTGCGCAGTCGATCGGGAGCGCTCAAAAAAACACGTCCATCCACCGTGACAGTTCGAACCGAACTTTCGTACTACAGAGCGCCCCCTGGCGTATGGCACCACCGAAGAACACGTGGGCGTAGTAGCGCGATCGTCTCTCTCTTCTTCCGTACATGTGACATCAAGCCTTCTTTTCTACAAGTAACGCCCTTTAGTGTCGTACCGTTTGCATTTTTCAGCGTATAGTACAAGTACCACCGTCTATGGCCGGTTCAAAGGTTAACGCTGGGTGGTTACCCAGAACGGGGACGTACAAGCCACGCCATAAAAGCTTCGCCCCTAAAAGAAACGGTCTTGGTGTGCCCCTTTGTGGTACTCCGGTGGTGAATGGGTGGGGCACACATTCGGCATTCCCCACACGGGGCATCTGTGAACAGTCGGCGAAGAAGGCATCGATGTAGCACAGAAGTTTGCCCTGCACACTAAGTGCACAGACCACCGTGATGATCGTAGCGTGGGGGAGATATAGTCAAATGCTGACTGCACATCGAGCAGAAGTATCACGGCTGTCCCTGCTTGTGTAGTGCTTGCTCCAGGGTGCCAACAAACCCGGTGATGGCGTCAGCCGCACCGCAAATAGAGCGAAAGCAGTATTGTGGCAGTGGTAAGATGCCGCTCGTAGTGGCTATTCATTGGAGGTGATTAAGCGCCATTGTTTTCATGGTTTTTTCTGGTATCGATACGAGGGATATATGCCGGTCAGTAGCAATGCTGTGTGGTGATTTTTCACGCTTCAAAACCGGCAAAACCGTCAGGTATCTGGGTGAGAGTCACTGCTGAAGACCTCGTTGAAGGCAACGAGAGGGAAATGGCGCTGCGAAATTCTCGTCAGTGTCATCTATCGGCGAGCCGTGCGCATTCGACAGCATTGCTCTGGCGTGGTCTGAGCTGTATGCTCTCGACAACGCACGATCTGCCATTGGACGGCATATCATGATTTTGAGGCCCACTGTACGTTTTCATTTTTAGACGTGAAGTAGGTACTTATTTATAGCCTGTAACCTCCAGGAAACAGATAAAAACTTACACAGTTTGAAGGAGGCATTTATGTGGTGGACATAGTGCCAGAAAAATGTACTCACTTGATGCGCGTCGGTTGGTTTTTATATGTGCGGCCAAGCTTTCACACAGTTGTGGTTCAGGATCGTTATACCTGCCATATATTTGTCAATCGGTGCTTGACATATTCTCAAGCGAACACCGCCTAATATTAGCTCTCTATATGCATACATGGCCAAAAGAAGCGCGATCGTTCCAGCTACGCTGGCATAGAGTTAATAACCTGGATGCGGTTTTTTTTTGTCATGGAGATTTTTCAATTTTAGGCAATGAGAATTACAAGAACAATGTATTATAAAGAAGAGAACAGCTGCTATGTGCCTGTTAGGTCGTTTCTGAAATGTGCGAGATTGATCGGCTGCATAAGGGAAAGTGACAACTAAAACTCTGCATTATGGTTACAAAAATGTAATTTATGATCCGGTGAGTCAGCTTAGCAATGAGGCATTCAGTACAGCAGCTTCAGTACTTTGATACCATGATTAGAAGAACGTCAATTTTCTTTTGTATTCCAAACACTTTTGTGGAAAATTAGTGTTCATGTGTGGCATTGACCGAATGGGAATGATAAAGTTGCACTTACCATCGATGAACGCGTAGTTGTAGTAAAATGAGAGAGTGCATAATTTGTTTGTATTCCTTATCACGGGAGAATCAAGTCCTGCGGGTGCCGAATAATCATCCTTCTTCTTCCCGTTCGTTCGAAGCAGGAGGTAATGTCCTAGAAATGAAGAAACCTTGTAAATAACTATTTAGTTTGGCCGTCATGAATGCTGCAGGATTCTCAAAAACTTTTGGAAATAGAAAGAGTGAAGCCGCATGCATACGTCACTTGTCAATCATATCTTCAAAATATAACCTCTCTAAACAATGCGTGAAACTCAGCTTCTGTAACTGAACACATGCGCACATTCATCCTTCAGGAGCACATCTTTCACTTTAGAGAGCCGAGGACAAACACGTTCAAGTGATCTACGGGGCACACATTTCCTACATCATCACGAAGTACAGCATTTGATTTGTCATCAAACTGAAAACACCTAGTCCCTCCTGCCGAAGTGTGGCGCGTAGCAATGAAGAGCACGGGAAACTCGGAGGTAATTCGAGCGTTACACGAGGCCTGTTACCTCAGCAGCGACTCGGTAGAATGTACTACAACAATAGTGTTTGTGTATATTAATTGAAAATATGAATGACCCTGTTAGTAATTGTCTAACTTTTTATTGAACGGGAGCGAGGCCTCCACGTTGTCATACATCCACTTACAACCTAACTTGAAAACATGTTGTTACGAGGAGAAAATACATTTTGTCTCAAAACAATATCCTAACAAGCAGGCAGCATGCACATGTAGGCATAAATTTGACAATGTTAACGGAGAGAAAGTGTCAGGCGATCCTGTAGGACTGGCGTTGCACACCAAGTTAGCATCTCCGTACCTGCTAACATTACAGCGCAAGTGTAACTCCACATTGACCGTATGCATTGCCGTGAGTATAACGGCAGCTAGGTACCTCTCAAATGATGTAATGATGGTCTAAGCAACGCAACGATCACGTGAGTGCATTCAGCATGACTGCTTGCGCCAACCCTACCACATGGCTGTATCCACGCGACAATTGAGTTGTCACCTGACCTGGCGCAGCTGCCTGGCTACGGGAAACCTGAGAATCGATTCACTATGTCAGGCTTCTGACAAAGGACGAGGCCAGCAGACAACTGTGGCAAAAGCGTACACCAACGCCTTTCATCACATTTGATATATCAAGTCAACATAGCTCACTGGGTGGTCCATAATAAGAACTTGTCGCAGCAGGCTACTTCGTGTGTAGTGGATGGAATCATCATTTTAGCACTAAAAGCATACACACATGGAAGACAACAAGACAAAACCTTTTCTGTGTTTGTCTTTTTAGCGCAAAAGTATTCATCGTCCCGCTGGACCGTAAGTTCTTAAGTGAAGCTTGTAAATATTGAAATTATGTCATGAATTTTATACAGCAGCGTAATCCTGACCATTCGTGAAAAACCATTCCCAAGTTGCCAATGCTTATCAGGAATGGCTGATTTGGTTGTTTCTTGCTTTGAAGATATTGCAACAGCACGCGTAATAGGCAGATGCAGATGTCTATATCTAGGAGATTACATGGTAAGGACATTAGCTTGCACCTTGAAAAACCGAGTACTTGAGACCACGAGCGAAGGACAAAGGCAGGTGGTTATTTCTCTACCATTCAACACACGCAAATAACCGGACAAGGGTGAGTGGAGCGGAGCGTAGAAAACAATTATCTTGCATTGCCATCAATTTTGTTAGTACCATGCCTACAAACCGCGGTTCTCAACTCTCCATCCTGATACAGATGCTTCATAATGTAACTCGAAGCACTCACCGTGTCGACTTCCATCTGATCCGGTCTGAGGGGAGTTTTCGACGCTTCCGATTGCTTCGCGACGCCATGAAGTAGGGCCCATGTTCGTCAAGGAGTGGTTCTTCCAGCCACAAGAGCTTTCGTTGAAGTCGCACTGACCGCAATCTTTCTCGTCAGCGCCGTCATCGCAGTCCGTCACAAAGTCACAGACTCGCTCAATATTAATGGTCTTGTTTCCGCAGTAAAACCCCTCGTTTGAACGCGCTGCACAGAAAACCCGTATCAGAAAACACTTGAGTTTCGGACAATTAAGTTCACTGCTAACGCTTCGTCCTCAGATAATAACTCTCAGAATGAAATAGGATTGAGGGAACTAGAGGATTGATTTCGTTCATTTAAAACGTTTATCTTGTACGGCAACTGAATCAGTACGTAACGACGTAGTTAAGTTTTCGTGTTTTTTAGATGGCTGCGAAAGGAAATCAGCACTCATAAGGATTCTTTGTTAGTGTTTAGTGCATATTATAAACAAACTAGTTTCTGCAACGCTAAGACGAACTTAAGCATTGGCAAAATTCGGCTTTAAAAT
Source organism: Rhipicephalus microplus (assembly GCF_013339725.1). Lineage (NCBI taxonomy): Eukaryota > Metazoa > Arthropoda > Arachnida > Ixodida > Ixodidae > Rhipicephalus > Rhipicephalus microplus. The sequence continues at coordinate 107,673,397 of NC_051169.1, forward strand.
TCTTATATGACAAGTTGAGTGGCTGAAGTCTCCAACACTAACTTTGTACGTTGGTGGTTTTCTCAGTTGCTTGGACAAGCAAGCGAATTCATTTAGTAAATGATTACTTTTCTGCGAGTGATGTGCTTACGTTTGTGTCTTAAAGTATGAGTAATTCGACTGTTTGTCACATTGAATTAACACATGCACTAAAATGGTCTTTGTTTTCTTGGGGAAGTATATTTCAGCGTGACAACTTTGCTACAAGACTGTGCTTATCCCTGTATCAAACATCTAATCGAATATAAAACTTCGGAAAGACACAAGTTGAGGCGAAGGCACAACCTTGAATACAAGCAAAATTTGTGAATAGAAGCAGAAGCAGCAAACAGCTACGTCGAAGGTTATCGCTTGTATAGTACCTTTTGGTTTGTACGCTTTTATTTGTTCGACCACTTACTCAGTTCTTCGCACGCCGTCTCGCTGACTGATACGTCGTCAATAGCTACGAAGCCTTTCGGATTGAGTCCTGACACTGCGGAAATGGGATCATCCTAGAAAAGAAATGCGGCAACATGGAAATTCAGACAGCGTGTGTTTGATGAAGAGTTGTATAGTTCGTGGTTCTGAAGCGTTAGTTTCTTCAAAGGTGCATGTTGCCCTGATTGGAAAGAGAGTAGTACACTGAGAGAGAAAATGTTACTTTTTATAAAGTATATGTCAATGGTCAGCACGCGCATCTTCTTCACCACTGATTACTGCGCACTTCGAGCTAGCGGAGTCCTTATGTACGTGGTGCACCATACATACATGAATAGTCTTGGCTTTGATTCACCATTCAAGTTTGAAAAAAAAATCACTATATACGCTTCTTTTAATTATTTAGTTATTTCGGTGGTCGAAGCGTATTTAAAGCGCACAATATGTGAGTGCTATATCTTCGTTTGTCACCGCTAGGCGTCGACGCGCATCTCAAGTTCCAAGGTTATTTGACCACAACGTGCAGTAAGCCAACCTGTGAACTCATAGGTGGCTTGTTTCACGGCAAAAGCTGTTATGAAAGCACAACTCGGGTCATGCGCGGCGCCTTAGTTGTCCTCCGCTGCTGTCGCCACCGCCAAAGCCAGTGTCGGTAACCACATCGCACGAAATGAAAAAGAAAAAAAAAACTAGCAGCAATGACACAGTGGGGCTCGAACACGCGTTCACTGCTTGCCAACGCAGTATTCTAACACTGAGCTACGCCCTTGCTTCGGACTTTTTGGCAAACTTGCCTTAGGCTGGTTTGCTGTTGGGAAAGCAAAGAAAGAGGCAGGCCGGTGAGGCGATGACTCGGCAAAGACCGAATGGTAGCGGTTTCATCACTCTTGTTTTACCCAGGGACTCTACCACTCCTTACGTCCACAGTATGTGTTCGAGTTTCATTGGTAGAAGGCTAGTATGACGAGCCATACAGAACCTGGATGCTAAAAGATCTTCTTTCACTTTCCTCGCTTCTTCCTCCCCTTTCAAGGACGGCCCATACGTCGTGTAACAATGTGTGTGTGTGTGTGCGTGTGCGTGTGTGTGTGTGAGTGTTTGGGTGTTACATTGCGTGTTTGGGCAAAACAGTGAGCAACACGCAGCAGTAATATTGATGTCGCCAAATTGAATGAACAGTGCACCTAATACAAACGTATCGTTGTGATAGCTTTGTAAAAATATATTTCACAAATAAGAAAACCTGTGGGAAGCAGCCAGATAAAAAAATTATGTAAAGTAGCGTGCAAATAATGCTGAAAACCATTCATGTCCAGTCGTTCTGACATATGGTAATATTTATTTTATGTATTTTTTATTTTTGCCACCAACCACTGCAGTTTCTCTTTCTCTACCACAAGGTGTACCATGAATAATAGAAAATGATTTACCTGAAATTTCAGCCAAGATAATGGTGTGTGACATTGCGTGTACGTATCAGTACACAATGAAATATAGCGGGCATTGGTCATCCTGCTGACCTCGCATAAGTGGCGCGTTCCCCAGACAGGCTGGAGGTACTCCATTAAGTACTCACCCAGATTGTCAGAAGCCGAGCTTGATAATGCTTCCATGTGCCGTTTGAACTTGGAACTCTTTCGCCCTGCACATAGAGCTGTACGCCATCAGGGAGATTTGGCATGTAGTACCATAAGTATACGCATTGGTATCGGTTTGTATCCAGCAGTGTTAGTGATGTGCTATTCCCTTTCGTGCCCGTGTTCTTGAAGAGAAGGTAGTAGCCTGTAAAATAGAAATCGTTCTTTCAGCAGCATGAAAGTAAGCGGAGTACCAGGAAGACCCATTTCAATCTCGTCCAGGAGGCTATATCGTACACAGATACTATGCGAGCTGGCCTTATCACCACCTTTATTCGTGTTTTCATTATCATACGTCACCACTCTTTATTTTTTTTTTCTCTTTTCTCTCGTTCACAGCAGCAAGTCAGAGCGTGCGAGCTCTGGCTGACCTCTCTATTTTCTACAAAAGCATAACTCTTTCACCACAGGACAGGATGCAATGAAAGGGGCCTTTTTAAGTGTGGCTTCAGCCAAGGCTTTATATATTGAATTGGCCTATCGCCTGTTCTTGTAGCCTTACCAGTAGCTTCATTCTTTCTCCGCTTTTTGGCCCTTTTTAGGAGTCATCTGCCTTTGTAAGGCCGAGTGAATCTAGGCAACTTGGCGTTAGCTTTTGGGTGTAACCATTTTTTCTCCATTGAAAAACAAACACTCTGCACACCTTCAATACCACGGTCCTCCGTCTTCACCGATGTTTGCTTCTCATTCTTTTTCCAATTCATAACATACTCCAATAAATTGCGCTCATCGTCCATAAGCCTAGTGTGTTACAAGATAGCTATAAGAGAAGCTCTGAAGGATGGTGGCTTGATTCTCACAGACTTGTTGAACCTTCAGTTTTTCAGGGCACTTCATTAGGTACGTGAAAAAGAGAACCCGGCAATGACGTTGCTTAGAATTGTTTGCTTTCACTGTGGCTGTTCAAAGCACACCTCAGCAGTGCGTTATTGGCGTTTGCTTGTTCATAATTCAATTGAGTGATATCAATACATACAGGCCTTTACTTTTGAGATTTGCTTCTCGACTGGTGAAGCCTTAGAATGATCTCCTTTCGTTGATAACTTTCCGTTGATTCTACTGGGCCCAAATGTACATAGATCCGTTACTAAGGCATCTTTTTTCATAAGGCGTAATATTTAACGTTCTTCTGTCTTTCGGCACAGTAAACGTCGAGCTGAGCCGTTCACTAAACAGGCGACGTCATCATCTTTCTTTCTTGTCCTCTCTTGTGTTTCACTTTTGCACACACACAGTCGTACAGCTCATTCTCATTCCAAGCTCTTGCCAATAATATTTGCCGGTGTACGCGCTTCGTAAAATGTTCATTACAACCAAGCTTAGTGGTTAATACGCACAAGAGCTGCGTGGTGCACACACTACTGTCACAGCTGCTCCTTGAACACAGTGTGTATTACCTGCTGCCTGTTGTCATCGTGACTTTAGTACTTTCATTATTTCGTAATTGTGGAAACTGTTCCTCTCCAAAAACACACATTACCCAGAACAAGAAGCTACATATAGTGTCTTTATTTTTTTCCTTATGTTCGTTGATGCGTGAGCGTAGCTACCAGCCTGTAGTAGATCAAAAATTGCTACTTGCCAACTAGACATCATCCCACCTTGAGGAGAACTCACCGTCTTCACTCTGCGTCGTGTGGTCTCGGGGCAGCTCGGTAAAGGATCCCGCCCGCACCACCTCGAATGCCGCCTGTGGTGGCATGGCATCTACAGAAAGTACAACGAATCTACTGAGCAATTATTGAGATGTCCGTTTCAGACAAAACCACACCACAGGAACTAATCACACTTTTCAGGATTCTAGTGAGGCAGTTTTTTATAGGTTGGAGGGTTAGTTCAGCCGTACTTATTATTGTACGGTATTCTGTGAATATATATATATATATATATATATATATATATATATATATATATATATATATATATATATATATATATATATATATATATATATATGATAAACTTCGAGAATAGTGCTGTATAGGAAACAAAACAACAAAAAATGGAAATCGATGGTATGCGAACACGATTGAGAAATGCCGATATGTCACTTTAAAAGCAGCGCAACATTACGAAGTGGAGGTAAATGATGCCGAACATGACTACCATGTCATGATTATCATGTTTGGATGTGTCGCTTACCTTCTTCATATATTGACGTCACGTGATACCAAATTTAGTATATGTAGAGCTAGCGAAATGGCCGTGAGCACGCTATGAGCGTGGTAGGTTGCCATGTTCTTGCATGACACGCGTCTCAGGATTATCATGTTTGCACCAGTCATATAGTTTGTCATCCAACAACGTTACGTAACACCAATTCGGGTATATGTGGAGCTAGCAAAACGGCCGCGAGCGCATCATGAAGGGCCCAATATACACCAAAGTAGCGTTGACGCACGCATACGCTGGGGACAGTGACGCTACGTTAGTAAAACGCGAGCACTCTATAGTCTGACGCCAGCCGCGACAAGCGTCCTTCGGCGCGGCCCGACGGCAAGCGGCGCCAAATGCGACATGCTGCATTTTGCGACGATTCTTCACCCAGACAATGTTGCGTCTCCCCCTTTTTGTGACGAAGGGACACCGGACGCGCTGCAACGCGCATGCGTCAAAACAACGCAGCGCGGCGCACGCCTGCGAGTATATAGCAGGACCGGCGCATGGCATGGTAACGCCGGCGTGACGCGACAAAATGAACGCCGGTGAGCACGCGCACAATTGGATTGGATTGGATAAACTTTTATTTGGTCCTCCAAAACACAGATCACTGTGTTGCGGGCAGCTCCCACGTAGGGACTGAGATGCCAAGCTCCTCAGCCGCCTCGCGGGCCTGGTGGACAGCCCAGAGCTGATCTGCCAAGGATGAGCTGCGGATTGCCGCCTCCCATCTGGCAGAGGTGATGTGCGATAAATGAGCGAATTTGGTGCACTGCCAGAGCATGTGTTCTAATGAAGCTATTTCCCCACAATGTGGACAAAGATTACTTGGATATAGGTCAGGGTACATGATGCGTAACATTTTCAAAGTAGGGTACATCCGCGTTTGCAAAAGCCTTAATGTAAGTGCTTGGGGCCGGGTTATATTTTTGTGAGGTGGAGGAAAAATCCTTCTAGACAGGTAGAAATGTTTAGTGAGCTCGTTATATGTTGTAAGAATCTCCCGGTTATCCCCTTCACCGCTAGAACGCATCCCCGGGGAGGCGCGGTTGGAGAGTTCTCGCGCCACCTCGTGTGCTGCTTCGTTGAGATTGGGAGGGGAATCGTTGATTTGTCCAAGGTGAGCTGAGAACCAAATCAGAAGATGATGTGTTATGTTCTTGCCTTGCAGTATTTTTAGCGTTTGTTCACAGACCGTCCCCTTGGCGAACGCCCGTAGTGCTGCCATGGAATCACTGTAGACCACTTCAATGTTATCCATCTTGAGTGCTAAGGCGATGGCCACTTGTTCCGCAATGATTGGGTCTTTCGTCCTGACCGTCGCTGAGTTGACGACATGGCCAGCCCCATCGACTACCACTGCCACAAACGCTTTCCCATTGGCGTAGGAAGCCGCGTCAACAATTACGACCCCTCGTTCCTCGTTTGAGACTTGACGAAGTATAGTCCTGGCCCTCGCTACTCTTCTTCCGACGTCGTGTTCTGGATGCATGTTTCTCGGTATAGGAGATACCGTGATAGTCTCCCTGATGTTGTCAGGGATATCATTGTAATTGCGTCTGATTGCTATTGGGTTTTGGCCCAGCTCCTGCAGGATCATTCTCCCCGACCTTGTAGTAGATAACCTTGAAAACTGTGCTCTCTCTTGGGCTTCTGCTATTTCTTCGAGCGTGTTGTGTATGCCAAGCTCAAGCAGACGCTCGGTGCTGGTATGTAATGGTAGGCCCAGGACCTTCTTGATAACTTTCCTGAGGAGCACATTCAGTGTCTCGGACTCTGCTCTTGACCAGTTGTGCATTGCTGCCTCGTATGTGAAGTGACTTAGAACAAACGCATGCATCAACCTGGTGAGGTTGTCTTCCTTGATCCCATTTCTTTTGTTGGCCACTCTGCGTATGAGGTGCACCGCACTGTCTATTTTCCGAGTTAACTTGGCTATAGATTTGCTGTTGGCGCCGGTAGACTCTATCAGCATTCCCAGGACTTTGATGGAGTCGACCTTCTGGATGGCATCCCCTTGATTTGTACGGTGATGGATGTCTATCTGGTTTAACGGCTTCCATCCCCTGGGCTTTGGTCCCCGGCGTGCAGTCCGATAAAGCAAAAGTTCTGACTTACTCGAGGAGCACTTGAGCCCGCAAGGGCGAAGGTAGTCTTCTACGGTGTCAATCGCCTCTTGCAGAGCGCTCTCAATCTGCCCCTCACTTCCACCTGTGCACCAGATGGTAATGTCATCTGCGTAGATGCTGTGCTTCAATCCTTCAATGCTCGATAATTTCTTTGACAGTCCAATCATGGCAATGTTAAACAGCATTGGTGAAATCACTGCCCCTTGTGGCGTGCCCCTTGCTTCTAGTTCGATTTCTGCGGTCTCGATATCTGCAATCTTCATCACGGCTTTCCGATCTGTAAAAAAGGACCATACGTAGTCATAGAAGGCTTTCCCTAGACCAAGCTTGGAAATTGCTTCGAGTGTGAATGAATGGTGGATGTTGTCAAACGCTTTTTCTAGATCTAGGCACAGAATGGCTCTCACGTCTCTGGTTTTATTGTCAATGACCTGGTGTTTGATAAGCTTCAATGCATCTTGTGTGGATAGCCCTGCCCTGAATTCAACCATATTGTGTGTATATATGTTGTTATCTTCCAAGTACTTGTTTATCCTGTGCAGTATGGCATGTTCTGCGACCTTGCCGATACATGATGTCAAGGATATTGGCCTCATGTTGTCCAAGTTAGGGGGCTTTCCTGGCTTAGGAATAAGGATCGTGCTGGCCAGCTTCCACTGCTCTGGCACCCTGCCTTCTTTCCATGCTGAATTGATCATATCCCTCAGGGTTTCAATTGAATCGTCATCAAGGTTACGCAGGGCCTTGTTTGATATACCGTCCGGACCAGGGGCCGACCTGCCATTGAGATCATGCAAGGCACTTCTGATCTCCTCGATGTTAAAGTCGCCCTCAAGACCTGGATTTGGCGTGCCCTGGTACTGTCTACTTGGTTGTGCCAATCCTCTTTTGATTGGGAGGTACTTATGCACGAGCTGCTGGACAACTTGCTGTTCTGTAGTGCGCCCTATCTCTTTATGCAAAATTCGAGCGATGACATGCTTTTGATTTGTTTTGGTGGTGTTTTCGTTGAGGAGATGCTTTAACATATTCCATGTCTTGCCATTGCGCATCTGACCATCGACGGAGTTGCAGATTTCGTCCCATTGCTGCCTCGATAGTGCGCGACAGTGTTCCTCGACTGATCTGTTTACCTCAGCTATCTTCTTCCTCAGTCTTCGGTTCAGGCGCTGACCCTTCCAACGGTTCAGTAGTGCTTGCTTTGCCTCAAGAAGATGAGCAAGCCGGCTATCCATTCTTTCAACCGGAAGATCTGTGGTAATGGTGGAGGAGACGGATTCGATGTCATCTTTAATCTGTTTGACCCACTGCTCCAAGCCTTGTCTGTGGCCAACTTGTTCCCTTTCCATCCTAATCTTCCTGAACTTATCCCACTCTGTGAAGTGGAATTCTCTCTGCTTTTTACGCTCCACGGAGAAGGTAGTGGCAAGAATGCAGTGGTCACTCCCTAGGTCTACAGCAAGGTTCATCCACTGGGCCTTCTTGATGTTCCTTACAAATGTAAGGTCCGGGGTGGAATCCCTGCAGCAAGATGTACCAAGCCTTGTTGGTAGGCTGGGGTCTGTGATTAGGGTGAGATCAAGTTCACTGGCACTTTGCCAAAGTCGATTTCCTTTCCCAGTGTTGTACTTGTAACCCCATGTATGATGAGGGGCGTTGAAATCACCTGCTATGACGAGTGGACATTCCCCGGCGATATTAACAGCTTTCTTTAGAACCGTCTTGAACCCTTGATTTTGTTCCTTTGGACTGCTGTATATATTAAGAATGAAAATGCTCTGACGGTTGCTGGTACCCGGCACGATCTCTACCAAGACGTGTTCCAATCGGCCTGCTTCTATCTTGAGGTCATGGGTTACGTGCGTTAGTTTGTTGCATACGAAGGTGCAGACTCCCCTCCCTTCAGTATCCCCTATTACAGGCCGGAATCCAGGCAACGTTGCTTGCGGTGAAAGGGTCTCTTGTAATAATATAATATGAGGCTTTTTTTGGCTGCTCCTGATATACTGCTGCAGGGTTGCCTTCTTTTTAAGGTAACCTCTACAGTTCCATTGCCAGATACGAAATGCTTCACGTAGCGCTGCCATCATGGTTATTACATGGGTGGCCAGAGCCTGATGCTGCACCTGTCGACAGGTTTGGTACCACTAGTATTGGTGGCCGAAGGGGTGAGCTTGGTGCATGAGGAGGCCTTGCTGTGTTGTGCAGATATGATTCGACCTTTGTAATGCGCAAAGTCATATGCTCTTCCAGTGCCGCCACGCTTGATTGTAGCGTACCCATCTGCTCGCTAAGATTGGCTACTACTTTGCTGAGCGTGTCAAACACCTCTTTCATATCTGACATGGTCGTTTGGTTGGCTTCCACGTGTTCTGCCATGACTGCCCTCTTTTTCGCGGTTCTCGAGTCCCCCACGTTTTCAGCCACAGGGACATCAACTGGCTGAGGCATTGGCTGTGAAGATTGCGCGCTGGTTAGCTTAGTGAGAAGAATTTTTATTTCCTTTAACTCAGCTGATAGCCTCTCATTTGATTTTGTAAGTCTCGCGTTTTCTTGCTCTAGCTGTGCAATTATATCATGCTCTGGCAGATTACCTGTCATCACCTCTGCCCCGCCGTTGCGCACTCGCTCAGCCCAGCTGCCTTTCGAAGTAACTGCAGGCGTCCTCCCCGGATGTGAAGCCGTGATCTCGAACTGAACGCCAGGTAGCTGGCCGTTCGGGTGCCGCCCAGGCTGATCCCGACCCTGATGGTGACCTTGAGAACACGAGCGCCCCCGTGATTGGGAGCGGGCCTTGGGTCTAGAACCTCTTCTGGAACGCGACCTCCCCTGGAGTGGGGCCGCCTTTCCTGTTCTTGTGTAGTCTGGATGCTCTGGGTCCCGTAGCCTGGAATAAGCTGCTTGTCATTGATGTCTGGACTCGATGTGATTGATGCGTCCCGGGCTTCTGCGGCTGCTCGCGATCTTTCCCAACGTCTGCGTCTGACGACGTATGGCACTAAGAACCTGTTCTTGCACTCCTTGTCTGCTGTGGGATGGTGACCGTCGCACAGCTTGCATCTTGGATTGCACTGGTGCAGGCTATCTGGGTTCTTGATTTCGCAGCCTCTGCAGATTGTTTCAGCTGGGTTCGGACAGACGTCAGCCCGATGTCCCAGCTTTCCGCAGACGTAACAAATATCGATGTTCTTGCGGTAACACTTCAAAAGTGAAGGTCCATATCTCACGAATCTGGGCACCTTGTGTCCTTCGAACGCTATGATGATTGTCCCGGTGTCCTTGATTCTCTTCGCCTGCAGCGCGAGCGGGTTGTTCGCGTTCACAATCTTTCGGGTCAAAATGTCCTGAGTATCGCTTACGGGGATCCCGCGAATCACTCCTTTACAAGTGTCGTGGGGTGCCGCGGCGTACGCGCTAACCTCGAAAACTTTGCCTCCAATGTCAATTTGCTTGACCTTGAGGTATCTTGAAGCTCTGTCTTGGTCCAGAGTGCTTGCCACCATAATGTTCTGCTGCAAGTTGGAACAGATGATGTCCTGCATGGCCTCTTCCTCTTTGACGCCGGCCGCCAGTACTATCGCGTCTGCCACGGCTCCAGTGCCAATTCTCGAGATATTTAATCCTCCACGTGGTCGTAGCACAATTTTGCTGAAGTCCTTAGGTAGTGGCGGCATGCGTCCAGCTCGCACGATTGTATGCTTGGTGTCATACCTACTACGACTGGCTCGAGCGTCTCCCGCAACGCCGGCCTCGGTCGAACCCTTGGCAGCAGGAACGCTAACCGCGGCTTGCTTATTCCTTGAGCGTCTCGTTTCGGCTTCCTTCCAACCCATTTCTTCCGTGCAATCCTCTGGAGAGATGTCCTCTCCATCTACTTGGTATTCCATTCTCAGTTGCAGATACTGGAACGCGCAGAGCGTTGAGTCGCGTTGGCGCCGGGCCGGCACATCGGCGACAATCGCCTCCTTGGTTAGGCTCGAATCTCCTGGTGGCGTTGCCGTGTAAAAATGTCCCAAAAAACGGTTTAAAAGTCCACTCACCGGCACAAGGGTGGTATCTGCTGATTTCTTAAGAACTTAGGCACACGATGAGAGTAAAAAATCGGCGACAAATTCGTGAATACCACAGGAAAGCATTCTTGAAAGCAGGAGCCGATCTTCGCGCGTCCGCACTGGTCGGCACCTAGAGCGTCTCCTCACGCGCACAATGTCACGTCGAAATGTATTGGCGCCTTGACTGTGGCATGTAGTCATGTTCTCATTTGCCACGCATCTGATGGTTATCATTTTTGCACCAAATCGGCACCAAGTTACTGAATTACCAAAAGTACCAAATTTGGCATATGTGGAGCTAGCGAAAGGCCGCAAGTGCATCATGAGAATGTCATGCAGTCATGTTGTTACATGACACGCATGTCATCATTACCTTGTTTGGATGTGTCATTTACCTATGTCGTCCGTTCGCGTCGCACAATACCGAGTTTGGTACATGTTAAGCTAGCGAAACGGCCGGGGGCTATCATGAACGTAGCATGTTCATTTCGTTACATTACACGCATCTCATGTTTATCATGTTTGCACCAGTATCATGCCTTCGTCATCTACCATACCCCGTACTACCAAATTCGGTACAAGTGAAGCTAGCCAAACGGCCGCGAGTGCATCATTAGTGTGGCATGTAGTCATGTTCTTACATGACACGCGTGTCAAGATTATCATGTTTGCACCAGTCACATACTTTCATCATCGTTCCCGTACTGTAATACCAAATTCGGTGTATGTGACGCTAGCGATACGGCCGCAAGCGCATCATGAGCGTGGCATGTAGTCTTGTTGTTACAAGACACGCATGTCATGATTTTCATGTTAGAGTCTGTCGCTTGTGTTCGCCATGCAATCATGCCATACTATACCAGTTTTACAACATGCAATGTTAACGAAACCACCGCAAGAGCTGCAGGACTATGAAATGTAAATCATCACAATTATGACATACATGTCATGATTTTCATGTTATGACTAGTCAAATATGTTCTTCGTAAACATGTCATGCCATACCAAGTTTTGATATCGATAACATTTTGAAACGGCCAGGAATGGTAAAAGACGTAGGCGGCAATATAGATAGATAGATACGCTTGAAGTCGCCGAAGTTCGCTAAGAAATGCTTCGCATATAAAACCCCACCTCCCCAAAGGGAATTTTCAGGACATGCGAATGCATTTTTTTTTGCGCCGGGAGAGGGTACCCTTATCGTCAGACATTAGCCTTTACCGACTTCTGCCCTCGCTTTGAGAGGCGTCCAGCCAGCGAACAGTCGAGAGTGAGGCGCGCTTCACTCCATCGGACAGGAGAGTGGGGCACAGAAAGGAGAGAGAGTGAACGGCGAGAGAAGGAGCGGTGAAGCGCTTCACTTGTCATTGTGCCTGATCGCCATAATGTCAACGTCTTATCAATACAAACGCTACACAAGTGCTGGCAGCACAAACGCTACAAACGCGTTTCAGACACACTGCATTTAGGCGGTGGCAAGTCACGTTCAAGTCAGAGAGCTGGGCGCTCCGGTTGCTATATGGCGAGGATAAGCGCACGCGCCCGCAGCTGTTCATGACAGGTGCCGGCGCCGCAGCGTGACGTTGTGGGGGCTCCGGTTGCAAGGGACGCACGCGCCCATAGCCGTCGCTATGGGAGATGGTGGTGGACGACTGACATAGCCTAACTAAGATTTGCATTTACATTGCGAAAATTGAAATATATACCGCTAAAGGGAACCATGTGTAGATGCAGAGCAGTGGACGCTAACGCCTACACTGACAGCGACATTGACGCTGGTGCACATCAAGCGAAAATCAGTTAAAGACTTTCTTCACTTAAGCCCTAACGCCCAATCCAGTGCCTACCAATGAGGGGTAGCCGCTGAGCGGTTGTGCAGTTCAAGCAGTCGGTGCTTTACTAGCAGACGCTGCGTGCGTCGACCTTGCGAGGCGAGAGAGGGGGAGGGGGGCGACAGTTTTGCTGGTGTCTTCCTTGGCCAGCACGAGACGTGAGCTTGCGCAGGGGGGTGTACAGAGGGACAGCGTTACACCAGCAAGTGAAAGAGAGTCTTCCCATCTAATAGAAAAATCACTGCCCAAGCACTCCGTACAAATGGTTAACCAGCGAAAGCTGAAACATGTGGCCCCAGTGTCTGGCAGTGGATTCAACCCGACTTGACACTGAAGGGTTTGACAATGACAGGTGGCGTGTTCGTGCTTCTTAATGAGATTAGACACACCTTTCACCCCGGTTTACCACAGTGTTTATTTAACATGCCGCACATTGTGTCTCACTCGAGAACATTCATAGCGGAGAGGGAGAGAATTATTTTATTAGGGAGCCCGAGAAGTTTGCCTGGGTATTTACCAGATATGTACTCCAGCTAGTGGGTGATGATTATGATATATATATATATATATATATATATATATATATATATATATATGTATATATATATATATATATATATATCTGATGGGATGTAATACGTGATTAAATGTGTTCCGCAATCCGTTATTCACTGTGGTTGTTCGCCAACCACAGGTGGTCACAGACGTCGCGGTTGAAGGCAATGTACCGCTGCTTAAACTCCCACTGAACGGAGTGTTCTCTCTGGCGAACGCGCGAGCACAATCATCACATTGACGCCACAACGCCACACTGTTACAAGCGTCTGACATCGCGAGCCCACTATCTATCTATCTATCTATCTATCTATCTATCTATCTATCTATCTATCTATCTATCTATCTATCTATCTATCTATCTATCTATCTATCTATCTATCTATCTATCTATCTATCTATCTATCTATCTATCTATCTATCTATCTATCTATCTATGATTTTTGATTTGTGGGGTTTAACGTCCCAAAACCACCATATGATTATGAGAGACGCCGTAGTGGAGGGCTCCGGAAATTTTGACCACCTGGGGTTCTTTAACGTGCACCCAAATCTGAGCACACGGGCCTCGACATTTCCGCCTCCATCGGAAATGCAGCCGCCGCAGCCGGGATTTGAACCCGCGACCTGCGGGTCAGCAGCCGAGTACCTTAGCCACTAGACCACCGTGGCGGGGCGTCTATCTATCTATCTATCTATCTATCTATCTATCTATCTATCTATCTATCTATCTATCTATCTATCTATCTATCTATCTATCTATCTATCTATCTATCTATCTATCTATCTATCTATCTATCTATCTATCTATCTATCTATCTATCTATCTATCTATCTATCTATCTATCTATCTATCTATCTATCTATCTATCTATCTTCTTCTCCGGTGAGGGAGTGCGTTACCGGCAGTGGTAACCGGTGAGGCCGCACCCCAGGACCCTTAGTTCAGTTTCATCACCACGCGGATTTTTTGTGTCATATTATGCCATACCAAGTTTGGTATTCACATCATTATCGAAACGGCGAGGAAAGGTAAAAGTCGTAGGTGGATAGATAGATAGATAGATAGATAGATAGATAGATAGATAGATAGATAGATAGATAGATAGATAGATAGATACGCTCTATGTCGCCGAAGTTCGCTAAGAAATGTTTCGCATTTAAGAACTGACTGCTCGCGGTGCACAACCGTTCACTGGCACGCCTTGTATATAGGCACTGATTCTCGACCTACAAGGCAATGTTGGTAAAATTTATCTTGTGCGTTGTTGAGCAACAAGCAATCGCAGATCCCACGTAGAGTGAGAGTCGATGATACGCGAAGCACGAATGAGGAAGGCTGATATGTCACTTTAAAAACATCACAACTTTCTGGAGGCGTAGGTAACTTATGCCGTACACGACTTTTATATCAAGAATATTATGTTTAGACGTGTCGTTTGCCTTCGGCGTCTATTCACGTCACGTGACAGCAAATTTGTTATATGAGGAGCTACCGAACGGCCGCCAGCGTGCTATGAGCATTGCATGTAGTCATGTTTTACATGACACGCATGCAATGATTATCATGTTTGGACATGTCATTTACCTTTGTCGTCTATATGCGCCACGTAATACCAAATTTGGTAAATTTGGCATGTGTGCAGCTATCGAAATGGCCTCAAGCGTGATAAAAGCGTAGCATGTAGTCGTGTTTTACATGACACGCTTGCCGATATTAATGTTGTTTGGAATGTAATTTACCTTCGCTGTCCATTCACATTCGCGTAATAGCGAATTTGGTGTATGTGAAGCTAGCGAAAAGGCAGCGAGCGCCACATGAGCGTGGTATTTTGTGTTCTGACATGACGCGCGTGTCATGATTATCAAGTTTGCACAAGTCAGATACCTTCGCCATTCATTGACGTCACGTAGTACCAAAATTGGTAAATGTGAAGCTAGCGATTGGTACATGTGAATTTGTACATGTGAAGTAAATTGGTACATGTGAAGCTAGCGTATCATGTGTGCGTCTATTCAAGTGGTTAGATGACACGCATGCCATGACTTCATGTTAGAGTCGGTGGCTTGTGTTCGCAATGCAGGCATGTCATACCATACCAGTTTTGCAACATGGCATGTGAAAGAAACCACCGCAAGAGCTGAAAGACCATGAAATGTAAAAATTGACAATCATCACATACATTTCGTGAGTCACTTACGCCCGTCATACAGTCATGTTATGCCATAATAATTTTGGTATCGATACCATTATAGCAACGGCCAGAACAACTACAGGTCATAGGTGGCTAGACAGATAGATAGATAGATAGATAGATAGATAGATAGATAGATAGATAGATAGATAGATAGATAGATAGATAGATAGATAGATAGATAGATAGATAGATAGATAGATAGATAGATAGATAGACAGATAGATAGATAGATAGATAGATAGATAGATAGATAGATAGATAGATAGATAGATAGATAGATAGATAGATAGATACGCTTAAAGTCACCGAAGTTTGATAAAAATTCTTTGCATCTAAAAACTTGCAGCGTGCGCGATAGGCAATAGCAGACGGTGGGCCTCTGCATTCAATCCGTGACTTCTATATCTCTCATAGCCCATTAGTAGCCATTGGCATGTTTCGCCAGCTTGCGCCTCCATGGGTTTCTCTCCCGCGTATTGCTGCGAGGATCGCCAGCGTCAACACCGCTGGCAGTGTCAGGGTTTGCGCCAGCACAAGCTCAACGACATAAACTATCTTTGGCTCAAGCAACACATCTCTCCGCTGTTTCGCATCCACACATCGTTTCCTTTAGTGGACGATAGTGTCATTTTTTTGTACTACTTTCTTCAATTAAGGAGAACGGTAAGATGTCCCGAGTTCTTCTTAGATTGATTGATACGTGGGGTTTAACGTCCCAAAACCACTATATGATTATGAGAGACGCCGTAGTGAAGGGCTCCGGTAAATTTAGACCCCCTGGGGTTCTTTAACGTGCACCCAAATCTGAGCACACGGGCCTACAACGTTTCCACCTCCATCGGAAATGCAGCCGCCGCAGCCGGGATTCGAGCCCACGCCCTGCGGGTCAGCAGCCGAGTACCTTAGCCACTAGACCATCGCGGCGGGGCGAGTTCTTCGAAGAGCTTTAAATTGCTGCTGATAGAACCAATGTAGAAAGAGGCCTCTGAGACTAGTCGTTTACTTATAAGGACAGTAAAGGTTTATGTTAAGCTGGTGTTGATTGCTGAAATAGTGGTCTAGACACCTATTTGTGCTACTTTTGTGCCAAGAAGGTGTTTATTTTAAAACCAAATTGCGATTAATGGTCCGCAGCGCGTTCGCACACTTCAGATTACCCGCCTCGAGTAGAACCTTTCAGGTCACTGCTGCCGTTCACAACGTTCCCGACTTTACTGCGTGACCGTTACGCTATCAGCAGTAGAACGAAAGTAGTGAGAGCCACAGCAGCAAAGGAGGCCATTGGACAATTTTCTGCCATGGCCTTCGGAATGACGGGCGTGCTTGGTTCATTTGGGGCTCGCTAGATTGCATGACCTGTCCAGTTTAACCAAGCGAAAATTGAACTTTAGAGCTTCTCGTGCCATTTCTTATAGTAACATCATGCGTTTTTTTTCGATGAATCAAAAAGAAACAAACAGGCAGCATTTTATTACGTCCCTTGAATGCACGAAAGGTTCTTTAATTAGAGCAGCTGGTTCTTTTAGTAGTAAATAATTGTGGGCGGTAATTCTAACGTCGTCGGAATTATTTTGCGAATGTCATACATCTGTTCTTGTGCAGTTACATTAATGGCTCGGTAAGTACGGCACTACTGTTGTAAATATTATACTTTTGATTGATTGATTGATATGTGGGGTTTAACGTCCCAAAACCACTATATGGTTATGAGAGACGCCGTAGTGGAGGGCTCCGGAAATTTAGACCACCTGGGGTTCTTTAACGTGCACCCAAATCTGAGCACACGGGCCTACAACATTTCCGCCTCCATCGGAAATGCAGCCGCCGCAGCCGGGATACGAACCCAATTTTATACTTTTAAACGTTGTTATACTTTGAGCTTTTACTTCAACCTAAATTGTTATTTGAACTTTTTTATTTGAGCTTTTTGTTCTTTTGTTTTGTGCCCTTGCCAGATTTATATAGGAGCTGTCAATTGTGAAAATGATTTATTGCCATGTTTCTGTGTTTACTCTTTCTGCTGTCACTGCAAGTAGCGCCTGAACGTATATACCTTTTGTTTCCAAATAAAGCCTGATTGAAAGCTAATTAATGCTTGCCTGCATCCACCCTTGTCACTTATTTATTTATTTATTTATTTGAAATACCTTTCATGGCAACATGGGCATTGAGTAAGGGGGGCTTTACAAAAAAATTTTATACACCAAAGGTATAAACCCAAATTCACCTGAAGAAGCAAAATATGTTATGAAAGATTAGAACAATGTTAAACAGATACGATCAAAATTCTACAAAGGGCAAATGATACAAGAACCAGCAGAAAGGGTAACAATAAAAAGTGAAACACACGTTGTGTTGTATATTATAAGGTGTAATAAAATACCAACAGTAATACAAGTGATTCAAGGAATACTTTTCACGAAAAAAAAAGGGGGGGGGGGGAGATGAAGACTACAATTTGTTACCCATTGCACATGACACTGCGCAAACACCCGAACAAAAGCACTGATTATTACGTGCGACATCTTAGGCAGAACGTGGTCTTCCGGAGATATGCACGTTGAGAGATTGCCTGAATTTTGCCGAGTTAGTTTCTCCCACTATATTATCAGGTAAGCGTTTCCATTGGCATATGGCTCGCGGAATGGCGGAATAGTTGAAGGCGTCATTAGAACCGTAAAGTCGCGTGAAACTTAGATTATTATGTATTCTACGAGATCTGTGTGTTGTTGCCTCTACGCCATTACAACAACTGATTAGGGAGTACCAACGATCCCGATCTGCCACACTTCTGAGTTATACTTCTAACAATACTACCGCCAGCAGCAACAATGAAAATCAAGCTAGTGTCATTCAAAACAGTCTACATAGGCAAACCGGGTAACAAAGGCACCCACAAGAGAGCTCAACGACTCGTACGCCGTGTGGTGGTGCATCTTTGGACCACGACAGACAAGCAATTTAACCAATCTTCACCTTTCACGAAGTCACGCAGCACTACATGCTGACAAAGCAAACAAAACCACCGCCGCACCCAAATAAACAACGTTGGACGATTCTCTTGGGGTGATTTAAAACCAACCCATTCTCTTCCCAGTATATCTATCGACAATTCTACCAAGCCCTCTTCACATATACTTGTACACTTTGCATTACACATATTGTGACCCTGGACCACATCATCTGTGGATGCACAAACGAAGCACCCCAGAATAGTGACCGTCAATTCTTCTACTCCACACAAGTTCGTGAAATTTTAGAAGAACGTAATACTACAACCAGTGTGAAGAAATTAGTTAAGATGAACTTCTTTACGTGTAAGGAGTCATAATTGTATTTTTACTACAAATATTTCTTTTGTGTCTTTTGTACATCACATGAAAATTGCTCTTTTTTTTAAAGGTATTTCTTTGTGGTACTTAGTAGTTCTGTCAGAAATTTTGCATGGTTTCAGTTTTTATATATATTTTTTATCTTCCTAGTGCAAATTTAGGATTACTGTAATGCGTTATTTTAAAATGTATGTTTCGACTTTGGTATACTTTTCTGAATTTGAATTTTGTGTCCCCTCATTCAAAGGAAAGAATGAAATTTGTGTCGTTGTTCCACTTCACCTGAGCAAATGTATGGGTGGAGGGACCTTAGTCAGGCAGAGGTAACCTGCCTTTAGTCCCTCCAATCTAGGAAATTTTTTTTTGTCTGAACAAACCATGAATAAACTGTGAATGAATAAATGAATGAATGAATGAAAACGGCGCCTGGAAGAGAACCCTCCCGACTACAAGCTAGGATGGTGAGCTCTGGGCCATCAAACGCCTTGACAAGGTGGTGGCCAGGCATGAGCTGACAGGCATCTCCATTTTGGAAAATACCCGCTTTCCAAAAAAGTTGTCACTACCACTGCTCTCCAAACACGCGCAGCAATACAAAACTATGATGGGTGCATCCGTGAAGATACTAAATGCCGCATTATATGATGCAACCATCACATTATGAGGAACAACATCGCCAACTACTCGCAGGACTAAATTCTTCTAACATCGTAAACATGAAGTCACTTGACCTAACTAACGTAAACACGCATTAAAATATAGGTTAAAATCACAGAACACCTAGCCACGTGATTATAGTTTTCCAAATATGACGTAAAAATCAATCACCTGACTGAAAATCACGTAACTACTCTGGCAAAAAAATTATATAACGTCACGGAACAACTAGCATCACGACTAAAGTATACCACAACACTTTTTAAAATCTTTTCAACGCTCTTGAAGAGTAAGTGTACCACATCGGCATTAACTTTTATTTGTCATATGCCACATGAAATGCGACATTCGTGAGACAGGTAGAGTGCCTCCTAAAATTATTATTATTGCATAAATTGCCATTTTTTTTCAGGCGCTAAAATATGCTCTCTCATGACTTTGGACTTACCTTTCTTGAGAACGTCCCAAAGCAGGCATTCATCCTCGAATGTGCAGTATTCTTTGAAAAAAAAAAACGAAGGAAAAAAGCAAAAATGGGCGTTAAATAAGCAAGGTATCTTAGCAGTGCTCCTGTAGTCTCTCTAAAAAATTCAATGTCTCTGTTTGAATAAAAAAAATTTGAATGCTCACTGTTCCTATTGTTTAGTGTGCCTATTAGCTCAATGGTTTCTTGTCGCAAGAAGATTGGCGCATCACGTTCTCATGCTTCGTAGTAGCATATGATTTGCACCTGCTCAACTGTATAGTCAACGTAACATACCTCCAACTCTGCTTTGTTTTTTTTTTCGTAGTGTGTGGCAGTGGGCGCAAAAAAAAATTTACAAAGCTGCTAGTCTGAAAATAAAATGCAAGTATGTTCAAACGAAGTACATAGGACATCTTTATCAAGTCTAGCAAAAATTTTAAAAGCCTTGCTGAGGTGTCTTACAGTGGTTTAACGTATTCTACTTCGGTAGCCAAGCTATCAAGGTACGAAATGTTGCAACATTTAAAAGAGAACTATTCCACACAAGCTACATGCCACACCAACATCGTACACCGTATATTACATCTGTTAACGGAGCATACTTTGGGTAAGCAAATGCAATAATAACATATGGGATATTACGTCCCAAAACAACGATTGATTACGAGACACAGTGAAGTGGAGGTCTCCAAAAATTTCAACAATGTGGTGTTCTTTAACTTGCACTGACATCACACAAAGCACAGGCCTCTACCATTTTGCCCTCACTGAAGTGCAATCGCCAATACCGGGATGGTACCCGCGATCTTAGGGTCAGCAGTCAAGCACCCTAGCCACTGTTTTACCGTGGCGTGCCTGTGAGTGAATGTAGTACATATGCCAACACACCATCATTCATCGTGTGCTAATTTTGACCAACGCCATTTCAGGGTAATGTTGACACCAAAATTGCTCTTCAACATGGATTTAACAAAGTTAGAGTTGTCACTGGTTGTCTTACCGAATGGCGGACACTGTCCTTCAGCAAACTCAACGTCGTCTACCATAATGCCAGACTGTGCGGTGAATGCCCCTATTGCCAAACCTTCAAAGACGAGCTGTAAAAAAATATGTAAACTTCGTGTTATGTGTAAATGTATAAAATATGCTTTGTGATAGCTTTATAGGTTTCAACTGCTCTGATACATTGTACAAAAACTAAAAGAAATGTGTGGACAAATCTGCAGCTACGTTAAAATTAATGGCAGTAAATGCTTACAAGCAGTGTTCATTCTTAAGGGAAGTTGCTATAAATAGGTCCTCCGATGAACAAATGCTTTAAAAACACTGCCAGGTGAGTTACGCTAAAGAATCACGAGAACGTTCTATATAACGGCATTAAAACATTTTCCCACTGTGACATTTTTTGTAAACGGCAGGCGCTGCGCATTTCATCCTTTTCAAACGTCGCGTCAGCTTCATTACAGTACTTCAGATGAAGACCATAAATATTCTCGTACGAGCTTTACTGCTAGCCATAAAACTTATTCTGGGACTCGGAGAGTGAAGTTTGCAATGTCGTACCATTGTGAAACACCGTCTCATTCAAAACCTAATATTCTTGGATAACGAAGGATATCCGAGAAAATTATTATCGGTTTCATGTCTGTCAGAGTTTCGGCAGCCTATTCCACAGTTTTCAAATATTTCCCGCCAGAGTGTGTTTCCGCTTTTGCTGAACAAAAGGTGGCTCTGTGTTTCGCAGCGGGTGTTAGCATTAACGAAATTTGTCTATTTATAAAGCCATCCGCCTCGAATATCCCGGCAACCCCAGTGGGCAGAATAAAATCTGAAGAACACGAACAGAGCATTAAGGTTCTGGTTCCCGATTCATGCTATTGAAGTCACGAGATCTCCCTTCTGCAGTACGTACTCATATAATGAGTTGTGAGCGAATATGTTTTCGGTTTACTTGTTCGCCCACAGTACAGCTGCAACAGAACTTGTCTGCCAATTTTCTGAAGTACTTGTCTTAGGTCTCGCTGGGCTAACTCGCCCATTGAAAGCAAAGTCTGCAACAATAGGGCTATATTTCTTTGTTCTCGGGTAACACGTCTCTGCGATATCTTCCGCATACTTCTCCCCAAGCACGTGAAGAATTTCACTACTTGTTGGATAAAGAAATTCTGATTGCCATTAGATCATTCTGTGTGAGAACATTTGGCACGAGGTATTACAACATTTGCTTAGCACGGGTCTTTGTGTAGAGCAAGCGCACACCTTACGTTTGTAAATGTGGATATTCTTCCAACAAGATAATACTTAAATCAAGAATCTCGTAATTGCTCATGCAATTACGAGAGTGTGATTTGTAAATTGTGCTGGTTGAAATTTAGCAGTTTCCTGCTATAAAGTACCTAACAAAAATGGACTCACGTTCCATGATGTGCTTGAAGTTACAGTTACGGTACGTGCCCTCCACTGGCCGTCTTGCGCATGCGAACCTACGGACACCAGAGGATCGCTTAGCGCTCTTTCTGTCGTAAATCTGCAAAAATAAAGCATAGAAAAGTTTTTAAGAGGCCTGCATTGTTTTATTTAATACGGGGAAAGATTAGTTTTACGCAACGTTATGACTAGTGAACCGCCAGCTACACGAGAAACTGCGTAGTGTCATAACAGAGTCAATTTAGACCTTAAAATGGCATGTGAGGGTTGGTTCCTATATGGCGCCTAAAAATGTTCGACATTAAAAGCATGGTGAGAGCGCAAGTAAACACGACACACAGGAAGAGGCACAGCAAGGGGTGTTTAGTTGCCCTCTCACGATGGTTTCCTTGTCAAAGCACCAAATCGCCCAACAGTCACCTCTATTGAAAAAAATGTTGTGGACAAAGTCAGACTAATGTTAAATAACTGACACTAGCTGAAGTAGTTCGAAAACTTTCACTACCGCATTTACAATGTATTACTCTGCTTTATGTTTCCGCTGTTAATTCAGAGAGTTGCAATGTCTTTCTGCCTCAAATACTTAATTTATTTCCTAATATTTATGCGTAGTGCGCTGACCGATGTCGTAATTCTTCGACTGGGGTATAAACGCAATGATGTTCTTTATCTATTTAAGAATTTAACCATCAACCTTAGAGACAATTTAGCCTGATTAAGTTTGTTCTTAGGCGTGGTTGAGTTTTCGAAGTTCAATTTATGGCGTTTTTTTTTCTCGTTCCGCTTCACCACAAGTGCAGATCTGTTTTTAAACTAAACTGGGAAGCTAAGAGTTGAAACTCGTCATCTCCCTACACAGAAGGGCAGATATCTGAAGCTGCACTAACCTGTATACATTCAGTCGGCTACTGATGCCATAGCCGCTCCACCAGAAAGTAATGCAGGTGGCGTCAGTGGGTGGACGCCTTTCCATAAAGACCCTGGACACAGGATTGTGCGAGTGGACTTCCGTCGTGTTTAGGTACAAGTAGCGCCCTGGAATGGGAGCGCATATTCAATGCATGATTTATTCCTTGTCCCATGGTAAAATGCACTGAAGTGTTGATTTCAGGAACCAGGTGATTGCACAAATAAGTCGCACGAACGACTTTGTTTTTAACGGTCCAGTGTAGTAATCTAACATTGAAAAGTTGTAATACAATAAATAATTATTCATTGGGTAAGCAATCATGCGAGCCTTTTTTAAAATAACGCCACAATGTGCCTATTTCACATTTATCTTTGACATACATTGTTTTTGATGTACTTCAGCATATATAATACACTTTCGTGTGTATTTCCTTTAATGGCCTTTGTTAGGATGCACAACGACTTTCCTGGCCTTTTTTTTTCTTTTAAAGCATGTTATAATGCTTAGAAATTACTAATTCCATCAGCTATATGAACTGTCATATTAAAAAAAAATTCTACGACAAGGTTTCATCTATGTGCTGTGTGCATTTCTTCCCGTATAAAAGAAAGAATTCTGGTCCTATTCTTGTGATGTTATCACAAAGGTTGTCGCAGTTCGCTAGGGGCACAAGTATTAGGAAATATTGTAGGCGAGTGTGCGATGCTATAATTCAGAAGCTATGGAGCCGAGCTGGACTGCCCACGTGATAGCTTGGCCCTTGGTAATGTCACGTTCTTTTTTTTTTTTTTGCAAACTTCATGTAGGCTGGTCTCCTAGGGAATCTTTCTGGGGCCAAGTTAAAACAACTTGACGAGAAGGCAGAAAACAAGTGCAAGGAAGAGCTCGCTTGTGAAAATACCAACCAAGCAAACGAAACGTTCTGGAGCAGCATTGTGTTCTTACCGTTCATATTCTTGGTCGTGTGGTCTGGAAAGCCTACATGCAAGGCACGACGAACTTCCCAGGTGTCGTAGCTGTTCGGACCTGGTGTCACCTGGCACGAAGATCCAACTTCCCAGGAGCAAAAGTCTTCACGAGGGAGGCAATATGCAAGCGCACCACACGATGTGTAGCAAACGTAATAGTACAGAGCTCGTGTTTTCACGCAACAGCGTTTTGACACTTCAACTGGTGTTTTGAGAAACCGTATACTGTGGTTTTAATTTAATGCTTGTGGATAACAGTATATTGAACTACCAGACCTGAAGTTTTTTCCTATTTAATAAAATCTCCATATGCTAGTGGTTAAAAAACGTTTATTCTGGGTTATGTGGAAACTATGAAAACCTAGGAACATGCAGCATCGTGTGGCAGATGCTGAAGCAGGAAAACGATAGACATAAGACATGCAAGCAGCTACTCTTTATAGCAATCAGCATATCAAGAAATTTAAGAGCGATAAATTTGTAATTCCTTTTGGCAGCAATTACGTGTATTACAGTGAAGTGAAAACAAATCACAGCAAATAAACGAAGTAAAAATGATGAGTGGGCAAAGCTCCAGCAGGTCATTCAGAAAACCGTCAATTACTCGTACATAGCCCACTCGAACATGCAAATGAGTGACAAGACGTGTGTATAGTATATACAACTTTATTTTAAAGGTCGAATGAGGCATTAGGACAGGGACTTCGTTTGCCCTTCATTAGGACTGCCTTATGATCAGTGAAACGCAGATCCAAGAGGTCTTGGATGGGATGTAAGCTGAAGTTCACATAGAAAATGTCTAGGCAGGTCACCCAGGTAGTTGTTGGTTATTTATATATGAAATGCATCTCAGAGCATATCACGATGTCTAATGCTGCACAAGCTAGTTGTCATTCATGATACCTACATTAATGTCACCAGCCAGTATGAAGGAGCCGTTCTTGTATATTCTAACATAGTCTAGAATTGCTATGGCAATGTATTTTTCTAGGCTGCCTCGTCGGACATTCGGGGCCAGGTACATTGTTATTATAACGGGTTCATTTGACAGTTTTATCGCAGCGTGTTCACCGTTCTGACTCTGTTTGGCTTTTAGTGGTTTGAGATTCAAAGGTGTCGCTAATTTGCATGTTCGAGAGGACAAAGTAAACAAAATGTTTTACAGATGTATAGCAGGTACCTCACTTATCAGCAGAATAATGAATGGCGTAGAGACATAGTGAGCACTTCGTCGTCACCGCCATCATCATGACGTATAGTAGGCACTTCGCATGTGCTGTGCCGTGATGGCAGAAAGAGAATGCATGGCCTGGAATGCGCAAGTCCTTCATCGGCATTGGCGTCAGCGTCATCATCAACGAAGGACGACGGCAGGAATGGCTCGACCTAAAGGAGCTTCGTGCCTAAAGAACTTTCTTGCCGAGCTCGATCACTGAATGACTCACTCAGAATGTGACGAGATAGATCTTTTTTTTTCAAGGGATAAGCAAAGTGCCATTGGTGTCATAACGGTATTACCCCTCTTAGCCCCACAGGCTCGTCGCGATATACATTCTGCATTACTTCTTCATTCCTACCTTCACTGAAGCAGCGGAAGTCATGGGCCAGCAGGGTTCACCTAAAGTGAGCTTTCAGTTAGGAAAGGAGCGCGGATACCTTCCGTGTTTGAATATTTGTTAAGGTCATGGTTTAATGTGCAAATCCCCTTGCCGCAATGATGTATGGCGAGCGCGCTTGCAGGAAAACAAACGCCTTGATTTTTTTTTTATTCATAGTGGCCTAAGAGCCACTCTCTGTCAACCCCAAGCCATTTCATCGCGTTTTCTGTATTCTTCACGAGTCGGATGGAGAGCAAAAAAAAGTGTATCTGTCTATTGAAATGGCATGTCAAGTAATGACAATCCACATAACTGTTCATGTAACGAGAACGCGCGCTTCAGCTTAATTATTTTGTGCAGTGCTAAAGAAAATTCTGTGCAGTCTCATTCTCTGTGTGAACTTTCGCAAGTGACCTTTCATACCAGCAGTTTGTACCGCAAGACATGGCCATATGGAACTATAATACAAGTATGAAAACTACCTCAAGGCGCAAAATTACTTAGGTGTGAAGCGTTTCCTATGTCTTTCGTCAAAAGCTTCTTGATAAGTGAAACTTCAGCTGAACGGCAAAGACACTTGCTTGCTTACCTCTTTGTGGGCATGATCCAGTGTAGACGCTTATGTCATCCAAAGCAACTAGGCCAGCTTCCATGTAGAACGAAAGCTGAAGCTGATGCAAAAAGGTGGGTAGTTCCATTTGTAATAACTTGTACGCGTGCTTAAAATATGCAATTGAAGACATATTGCCCACCCTAATGAGCATAAGTCAAATACCACAAAGTGGTACATCCTTACACAGGCATCTTTCATAGGCGCAAAGTCAATGTTCAATGTGCTTGGCATAGCAAAGTATCCCACGACCAATGGAATCGCAAAAAACCCGTATGTATTTAAAAGACAACTTGTGCAGTGACATTAGTGCACTCACCAAGGACTGAATAAATGTCCCGTTCGCACCTTATCAAAGTGATTTAGCTACTTAAATTGCAACAAACAGCAAAATTTGAAAAAAAAAGATGAACAATAAAGTATTCGCATAATTTAGTACGGAACCATAGCAATTTACGCCTAATACAGGATGCAGAATGCCTAATCGGACAAGTTGTACTGCTTCTCCGGCCTATGAACAGAAAGTGTAAGCTCGAATGAAACTTAACGACCAGCGAAAATCAAAAGTACTTCATGCAAACCAAATCAGTACCAGAAGAATATATGCATGCTTATGCTATATGTGTTGGTTGATTATTTCAACCTGCTTGGGCATATCCTGTTGACCTTCCCTGGCTTTGAAAAAGTCCACGTCAATAAATCTGCGAAACTCTGCCATAAAATTAAAAAAACAACCCGGGAGTAAAAGACGTACACACGTACCTTGAATTTGCCCTCTGGCCTCTTGAAGTCGACGAGTACATGGTCCCACTGGTGGCTGTGTCGAGTGATGGTGCCGAACAGGCGGTCGGCATCAGACCGCACATCAAGACTGTGGAGAAGAATAACGTCTATTTGCAATACTAGGCATGGAAAGCAATGCTAGTTCTTGAACAACGGAGAATCTTGCTGCAAGCAAAAAATATTTTGCCTCACGCACACACGTAGAACCAGAATGGCTATGAATCAAATGGCTATGGTCGAAAGGGCAACCAGAACACACATCATTTACGTTGGACACATTTATGGGCAATGCTAGAATATGATGTCTGTACTATAATGGAGCTTCAAGTTTATGCTTCCCCTGAGACAAGCTGCGAGAGCTGTAGGTGAGGTCGCCAATTCCGCGCCACATATTGCTGGGTCAGCGTAAAACAACACGTCGTAAATATAGGACTGAATAGTCATGTACACAGTGAAGATTACTACAGAAGAGATCACCAAGAACTACTACCATTCACCTTATAAATACTTGAAGCCCATGCACGCATGTGAACTACCGCATGGAAACTTGTGAACGCAAGATGTTCAGCCCATGAGACCGCACTTAAGGTGCAGCCGCGTTATAACTGGCACTACAAAACATCGCGTCAAGTACTGTTCTCTTCATAAACCTCTCGAAGCCTCCAGGGTGCATGACAGACGGAGTAGTAGCGCCAGTGTTTGCACAGATAAAAAATTAGCAGATCCCTTGTACAGCGGAAATCGATGATATGCGATGCACGAATTAGAAATGCTAATGTGTCAATTTAAAATCCGCCCAACGTTACCAGATGGAGGTGAATAATGCCGTACATCACTTCCGTGTCATGTTTATAATGTTTGGATGTGTCGCTTACCTTCGTCATCTATTCACATCAGGTGATACCAAACTTAGTATATGTGGAGCTAGCAAAACGGCCGCGAGCACGCTATGAGCGTAATATGTTGTCGTGCTCTTACATGACTTGCGTGTCATGATTATCATGTTTGCACCAATCATATATTTTGTCATTTATTTACATCACCTAACACCAAATTTGGTATATGTAGAGCTAATAAAACGGCCGCGAGCGCATCATGAAGAACCCAATATACTACAATGTAGCGTTGTCGCGCCTGCACGGTGGACACAGCGACGCTACGTTAGCAAAACGCAAGCACTCTACGGTCTGACGCCAGGTGCGACCATCGTCCTTCGGCGCGGCCTGACGGCAACCGGCGCGAAATGCGGCATGCTGCATGTCGCGCCGATGCGTTACCTAGACAAAACTACGTCTCTCTTTTTTCGTGATGGAGGGAAACCGAACGCACCGAAACGCGCATGCGTCAAAAAAACACAGCGCGGCGCGTGCCTGCGAGTATATGGCAGGACCAACACCTGGCGTGGCAACGCCGGCATGACGCGACGAAATGAACGCTGGCGAGCACGTGCACCTCGTCACGTTGAAATGTCTTGGCGCCTTGGCTGCGGCATGTAATCATGTTCCCACATGACACGCGTCTCATGCTTATAATGTTGGCACCAGTCACATACCTTCCTCATCCATTAGCGTCACGTAATACCAAACTTGGCATATGTGAAGCTGGCGCAACGGCCGTGAGTGCATCAACAGTTTGGCATGTAATCATGTTACATGACGCGCATGTGATGATTATCATGTTTGGATACGTCATTTACCTATGTCGTCCATTCGCGTCACGTAATACTGAGTTTGGTACATGTGAAGCTAGCGAAATGGCCACGAGCACATCATGAGCGTAGCATGTAGTCATGTTGTTGCATGACACGCATCTCAGGTTTGTCATATCCGCACCAGTATTATACATTCGTCATCCATTCACCTCTCGTAATAACAAATTTGGTATATGTGACGCTAGCGAAACGGCCGCGAGCGCATCATGAGTGTGGCATGTAGTCCTGTTGTTACATGACACGCATCTCATGATCATCATGTTTACACCAATCACATACCTTTGTCAGCCATTCACGTATTGCAATACAAAATTTGGTATATGTGACGCAAGCGAAACGGCCGCAATCGCATCATGAGCGTGGCATGTAGTCATGTTACATGACACGCGTCATGATTTTCATGTTAGGGTTTGTCCCTTGCGTTCGCCATGAAATCATGCCATAAAATACCAATTTCACAATATGCCATGTGAACGTCTACCCTAACTGTTTGAACGTGGTTTGTTTTTTCTGGTGTCTGATTATTTTCTATTGATAGTGTGTTCTGTATTTTTTGTTGTAGAAATTATTCATAAAGTTTTATATATTCAGTAATCATCTGTTGTCTAATCTTTCTTTTTTGACGTTGATATGGACATAAGAACTAATAATAAAGCAAATACCTTATAAGCAAGAAATAAAGAGAGCGGCCTTACACTGAGCAAAATGTTCAGTGACTGGTGGAGAGTTGCTGTTTTGATATTCATCTTTCACAACAGCGCAGTTCTTACGTCACCAGTTATGTCGGAAAGTGTTCGTGCTAAATGATGAACAATGTTTTAAGCTCCTGTACCTTTACATCACATTGTTCACCAGAAGAACGAATAAGTACTTGATATTTCATTAATATTATCACCATTGTGGCGTAATGTAATCAGTACTTGTGACAAAAAATGAGAAACATGGTTTGCTACCTTTTACGTGAAATATATTTGACAACGTGAATTAATTTTAGTACAAAACATAGAAATACTTGCTTGACATGTTGTGCGTGGGCGGTAAACGTCCAAAAACTGAGGCAGGCTCCACCGGTGGCGTTAACGTCTAAATCGGGGCTGTTGAGAACCGCGTGCTGTGCTTCGACGTCTTTGTGTGTGGCAAATGCAAATCGCCCTATAAAAGAAAGGAAATATGCATTTATTCGCTGCTGCAAAACACTTTACAAAACACGAGCATGTAACTACCTTTAGTAATAAGCGTTTCTGTTACTATTATAATACAACCGAAACGTATATACAACGTACGCGCAAATATTTCCTCTTTTTCTTTATTGTTGGTGAGCTCAAAATGCTCATTCGGGTAGCTTGACGCTCAGCTATCTCATCACACTGCTGTCAACAATCGGTCGTTTGCGCGTTGAACTGGAAACAACGAAGGCAGCATGTTGTCAGTCGGCAGGGTCTCGGTCGTCCGGCTCATGACGTCACATGCAGTGCACGCTTATTGGTAGAGGCTCATGTGCATCCGTCTTTGGCGGGAAAAGCTGCTGTCTTCCAAAATTTCACCCAGCTATACTATAGATGTCAACGCGACATGGCGGCTGTATCATAGGAGTACATACGTAATGTCAGCACTGCAACTACAACTGACGTTTCACGAACATTAGGTCTATTTAAGAAGTAGTCATGAGACCAGGCGTGGCTTGTGGTAGAATTCTGTATTGTCCCGCAGAATGCTGGAATTCGATTCCTGCTGTGACCCTGACACTCATTCTATGCATTCGTTGGATCAACGCTGCCGATGTCAGCTTTCTTTAACGCTCACGCGTTATTTATCCATGTGTGTTCTCGGCGTTCCTGGGTCGATATTAAGTGGCAATCACCTGTGGCACATACCCACATACCGGTCGCTCATACTCGCCCACGGCTATGGATCTGTTTAGTGCCAAGTTTTGGTTGATGTACGTGACGGGACTGGGACATTATTCATGTCTTGACCTGCGCGCCATATTCGTCAAACCATCATACCTTCCCATACTAATTTTGGTTTTCGTAAAGTTAAGGGAGCGATCAAGAGAGCAGCCAGACTTAAGCGGATTTATGGATGGATGGATGGATGGATGGATGGATAAATGGATGGATGGACGGACCGACGGATGGACGGATGGATGGATGGATGGATGGATGGATGGATGGATGGATGGATGGATGGATGGATGGATGGATGGATGGATGGATGGATGATGGATGGATGGATGGATGGATGATGGATGGTAGGGGGCATGCGGCGGATTGACTGACTGCAAGTCAAGACGTCCATGTGGTATGGTGGCTTATTTTCCGTCTGCCGAGCTGCGGCGGCACGCGAGTGCGGGCCGCCGCCACGAGAGAGTAAGAAAAGAGAGGAGGAAAGCGTACAAAGGGGGATGTTTTACGTATATAAAAAAGCAGATTGTAAGAGATGACACACGGAGTAATGTTGAGGGCACATAGTTTATGTTATGGGGGGGGGTGCGGAGGCGCGTGTTCAGACGCTCACCACAGGTGCCCCCCCCCCTTCCGACAGAGGAAGCCGAAGTGACTAACGATTAGTTAGAACCAGTGAACGCGGCGAGCCGGAGGTACTTCGTGTTGGTCGTAAAGATCTGCAGGCGCTGTAAGGGGACACGTAGCAGATACTGTAATGCAACATACCGGGCCGTCTACGTATGCTGGCTTCAGCTGCTCGAGTGCGACTACATCGCGCTTTCCATTAAGGTCCACGATGAACATTGGGGAACGCCATTCGAGTACACGGAAGGGCCTGAGATAATGTGGTTGCAGGTGACTGCGTACGGGGCCGTAGTGCATGAACACATGCGTCGCTTTGTATAGATCTGCAGTTGAGTATACAGTCCGTGAGTGGCTTGCTCGCGTTGGCTGTGGTCGAAGGTTCCGGAAAATATCACGCAGTTTGTCAACGTACTCACTTGGTGTGGGCGAATAGTCTGGTTTAGTGGCGTCAAAGAAATCTGCCGGTAAATGAAGAGGGGCTCTATAAACAAGCTCAGTACTGGCGCACAAAACGCCTTTCTTGAACGCAGATCGAATTTCTAACAGCATGAGCGGGAGAGCCACTTGGCCATAGGACCGTGTCCTGTAAGCGCTGCTTTCAGGTGACCACGGAAACGTTCTACGAGCCCGTTTGTTTGTGTATGGTAAGAGGCAGTTCGCAGTCGCGCTACTCCCAGCAGCTTGAGGAGGTTCTTGAAAAGAGACGACTCGAACTGGCGGCCGTGGTCAGAGGTTATTGTTGTGGGGCAGTCAAATCACGCCACCCAAGTAGAGATGATAGAATCGGCCATTGTAGGAGCTGTGATGTCAGGGATAGGCGTAGCCTCCGGCCATCGGGTGAAGCGGTCAACACAAGTCAATAATTACCGGTAACATTGCCAACGGGGAAGGGGGCCAACGATGTCGATGTGGACCACTGCGAAACGTTGATCAGTCTGCAGGAAACGCTGAAGGGGGGGGGGGGTGTGCTGGGTAACGTTGTACTTTGGCTAACTGACATGGTGTTCACGCACGTACCCAGCCGCGAATGTTAGCATTCATGCGGCACCAGAAGATGCGTGATTTGATCATCCTTTGAGAGTCACGAATTCCCGAGTGTGAAAGGTTGTGCAAAGAATCGAAGACTGTCTTGCGGAAAGGAATAAGCAAATACGGTCTCGATGTACCTGTAGAAGTATCACATATAATTGACACGTCTTAAATGGAAACTGTATCCAGCTTCAGTTATGTTTGCGTATCTCGTAGGTGAGATAGTCTGAGTAGTCTGTCTGTGCTTTTGCCAGCTGATGTAAATCGATTAAATAGGACGACGAAACTGACGTTTTGGAACGACTGCGCGTCACAGCGTCCACGCGGCTAAGTGCGTCAGCAGGAGTGTTGTCCACGCTGTTGTTGTGCCGGACATTCGTCGTGAATTCTGAGATGAAGGCTAGTGTTCGCACTTCCCGTGGCGTATACAGTGATGCAGTATGACCCATTGAGTAGGTGAGCGACTTGTGATCAGTGAAAACTGTGAGTATTCAGCCATCGAGAAGGTGGCGAAAGTGACGTGCTGCCAGGTAGATGGCTAGAACTTCCCGACCGAAAACACTGTATTGTGTTTCAGAATGAGTCATGTGTTTTGAGAAGAACGCAAGAGGTTGCCTTGCACCGTTGACATTCTGCTGTGGAACAGCTTCTACCGCTGTGTTGGAAGCGTCGGTCATGAGTGCCAGCGGGCAACCTGGTTGTGGGTTGGCGAGTTGGGTGGCTTTGGCCAAGGTGTGCTTGACGGCATTAAATGCATCATCCACCACAGTGT
The DNA here is from genome assembly GCF_013339725.1 of Rhipicephalus microplus. Classification (NCBI taxonomy): domain Eukaryota; kingdom Metazoa; phylum Arthropoda; class Arachnida; order Ixodida; family Ixodidae; genus Rhipicephalus; species Rhipicephalus microplus. The sequence goes on from NC_051169.1 coordinate 107,706,213, forward strand.
CCCATTTTAGTGCTTTCGCTGAGTGCTTGCCGCAAAGCATACGGTCTAAGGGTTCCAGCAGCGTGACGTAGTTTCTCATAAAGCGTCGTTAAAAGTATACAAGCCCAAGAAACTGGCGGAGCTTTGTGGTTGATGATGGTTTGGGAAACTCGATGATGGCTTGCACTTTGTGAGGACGTGTCGGATTTCATTGGTGTCCAAGTAGTGACCAAGTAATTCAAGGGCGTGTTGCTCTAATTGGCTCTTTTCCGTGTTGATTATTACGCCATTTGTGGAGAGGCGTTGGAAGAGCTGGCGCAGGTGGTGCAAGTGTTCTTCGGGCGAAGAATTCGAAACTAGGATGTCATCAACGTATGCAAATACGATACGCAGTCCACGCACAACAGAATAGATGAAACGCTGAAAAGTCTGCTCAGCATTTCGAAGTCTGAATGAGATTCGGATGAATTCAAAAAGTTTGGATGGTGTTGTGACTGCTGTTTTTGAAATGTCTTCATCCGCTACGGGAACTTGGTGACAGCCACGGACTAGATCAATTTTGGGAAAGATGGTTGTGCCATGGAGAGCTGAAGTGAAGTCTTGTATGTTGGGCAGTGGGTGCCGGTCCAGAACGGTCTTGGTATTCAGAGATCGGAAATCCCCGCATGGCCTCCAATTTCCAGACTTCTTGGGGACAAGATGAAGGGGAGGTGCCCAGCTGCTTGAGGAGGGTCTGATGATGCCGAGTTCCAGCATGTGTTTGCATTCCGAATGGGCCACCTTGAGTTTGTCTAAAACTAGACGTCGCAGTCGAGAAAACACAGGTGGTCTTGATGTGACAATGTGATGTCGAATGTCATAGCACACTGGTTGAGTCCAGATCGATGGTGATGTAAGCTGAGGAAACTCTTCTAGCAGGTCTGCAAACGGCTCTTTGGCAACTGTGACGCATGAGAGTGCCAAATTTGTAGCTGCGCACACCGCGAGTTCGTGAATGGAGAGTTTAGTTGCGGAGTCTATTAAGCGCTTTCTCTTGACATCGACTAGGAGTCTATGCTGGTTTAGGAAGTTAGCACCAATTATTGCAGAACCACCATCAGCAACCAAAAACACCCACCGGAAGATTCTTTGAAGCCCCAAGTTGAGCGTTACGGAACGTTGCCGTTACACGGGGATGTGTGTCCCGTTGACAGGTTTGAGGTGAAACAGTACAGTGAAAGTGCGTTCTGCTTTTGTCATTGGGAGGACACTCACTTGGGCTCCTGTGTTGATAGGAAAATTCTGTCTGGTAGTTCGGTCGAAGATGTGAAAAAGATGTTAAGATGTCTTGGCGCTGACTGCTTGTTTCTGCTAGTGGTCGGTCGTTGAGTCTTCCGACCATGTGCAAGGTAAAACGCAGCAGCGGGAATTTTCACCAAAAGGCGATGGTAAAAGCACATTCGTGGACTGGGGGAGGCTCTTCGCTCTCGTCGGCAAAGATCGGGTGGCGGAGAACGATGACGTTGGTTTTCACGACGTGCGGATGGCTCTGGGTTAGTTGCTGCCACGATGAGATATTCCAGCCGAGCACAAAGGCCGTCAACATCGGAGGGGCCAGTGGAAAAGAGTGCAGGGCTAGGTGGCTAGGAAGGGGTGGCAGGAGTGGTCGGTGGTGTCGAATGCATTGGTGTAGTAATGGAGGCAAATGGGAAACTTGGGGTCGATACTTACATAACTTTATCGGCCGGCGCAGCCAGTGATGTCGAATCCATGGCTATGGCTGTCGAAAGCACCATTTCGACCTGGGACGGCAGTCGCTGGAGAAAAAGTTCACGTAGCACTGCAGTGTCCGTAGTGGTTGCACTAGTGCCCAGAAGCTTCGTCATTCGCCGCAAAAGCTGGCTTGGACGTCGGTCTCCAAGCTCCTCTGCGGACAGTAGCTGCTATATTCTGGTTCTCTCCGACGCAGCGGTCCTTTATAGGATGCCTGCTTGACCTGGTGGTATGGTCTTGCCGGGGGATGGTTGCGAAACGAGGTAATCCTGTCGATTACCTCTTCTGCAGCTGTAGAGGCGAGTGCGCTGACCACGTGGTAAAATTGCCGCTTTTGTGAGGTGATTCTTGATAGCTGGAATTGAGATTCCACTTGCAGAAACCACACGGCAGGGTTACATACTAAGTGTGGCGGAAGACATCAAGTGACGGTGGAAACGGCCGCCCTGGATGTATTGGTCTCTGGCATCGTTTGGTTGGGGGTGGGTGTATGAACATGAAGCTCCATTTTGGAAGGCCCATGCGTTGGTGTCCGATCTTAGTCAGTCGTGAGATGGGCGGCTCTATGTTACATAGGTGTGTTTAACAAAGCTGGGTAAGCAATCGTGGAGGGCATAGGGCGGATTGAATGACTGCGAGACAAGACGTCCGTGCGGTATGGTTGTTTATTTTCCGTCTGCTGAGCTGCAGCGGTAAGTGAGTGCTGGCCGCCACAAGAGGTGGAAGGAAAGAAAGAAGGAGGAAAGCGTACAAGGAAGGATTTTTTTACGTATATACAAAAGCACAGTGTAAGAGAGGACACACAGGGTAAACTTGGGGGCACATAGTTTATGTTACGTGGGGGTGCGGAGGTACGTGTTTCTACGCTCACCATAAGCAAGATAGATACAGACAGACAGACAGACAGACAGACAGACAGACAGACAGACAGACAGACAGACAGACAGACAGATAGATAGATAGATAGATAGATAGATAGATAGATAGATAGATAGATAGATAGATAGATAAACAGACAGACAGACAGACAGACAGACAGATAGATAGGTAGATAGATAGATAGATAGATAAATAGATAGATAGATAGATAGATAGATAGATAGATAGATAGATAGACGTAGGTGCCAAACGTGCTTGCAGTACACGAAAAAAATACTTCCCAGTTAAAATTCTTTTCTTTAATCAAGGCGAGGGCCTTAAATGCTTAATCCATCAGCATAGGCGGCGTCAACAGGAGGGATGTAAAATATTATCACGTGATTACATTCCCACTTAGCGCGTTCCTGTGTTTAAGCTAAGACACGTATTACGTTCAGCCACGCTTGTGGTCCTTGCAGTGTAGGCTGTGAAAGACTGACGCTAACACGTGAGCTTCTCTTGTTCATTTGCTGCTAAAATATTTTTTTTCAGAGACAGCTCCCAGAGAAGAGAGCATATCAAGCTGCATTTTTCTTCACCTCGTTCAAAATATTTTTCATAACTGTACCACGAATAAATGTTTCACCAGTATTTGGTCTCAAGACATGAGACCAAGCATCTATATAGAGGAATCTTACTGCTATACCCCACTACTCTGAGGGGTTTACATTTCGTTCATTCGTTAACATATAGGAATTGACATTCCCATATTTTTGATCTGAAGTTCCAATGTCAAGCATAGTGCAGTGACCACATATGGCGGCAATGGTATGAAAGCACTATACTGTAATTGCAAATGTTTTAGTAAATTACGTCGGACACAAGTGACAATTGATATTTCGAGCTGACCTCTGTACTTCTTGGTGGTGTGATCGAAGCGTGGAAAGCCTGGCATCTTGTTTGCGTAATCGTTGAGCGCCCATTTGACGGGGAAGTTTCCCGACTTCCATCCACACATGGTTCCGTCATCGAAAGTACACCGTACTGAAATGGATAGATTTACGGAATACAATTATAAATTATTATTTTATCACAAACGTAGTTGCAACCCGTACCTATACACATTAAATTTCTAGATTGAAAACGATTTACGTAATATAGTGTGGGTAGTTTTATTGTTCAGACTGCTGGGCAAAAACAGCCTGACTAGTTATAAATGATAATTCGTTTGAAATTACCATACACGACGTTCGTCTTGTTCCAAGCTTCCAAATGCGCAGTGATGCGTTAACTGAATGGAAACGTACACGTGGTCTGCAAGGCTGTATGAAGTTTTTTTGCGTGATGTCTTCCACCACATCGATGCTCTTCTTGTAATATGTACCTATGCAATGGGTCTCGGATAATTTCTCAAGCCCGGCCGAGATGGTAGACAATCATCAGGATCGGCTCAATTAATTGTGGTGGCACGGTCAAAACCGATGGCTTCTTTTGCACACACACTCATATAAGCACCTTATTAAGCTAAACTGGCTTCTGTGGTAACAACGTTCACATTCAGCGCAGAATTATAATGTAGGCAAGTTCTAAACAATATTTGAATAAAGTTTTATTCACCCTAATAAACAAAGAAAAGTCATATGTTTTATTTATATATGCTTGCACATTGTGGGGCTTGTCCTAATTTTACCGCCATCGCTGCAGCGGCCCCACATGGCTCCCATTTGCGTAAATTTAGAAACCAACAAACAACAAAGACATAAATGAATGAATAAATATATAATTAATAACCTGTTTGCCTATTGCGAATAAAGGACAAGTTTGGCTTCTGCGAATGCGTTCCTGGCTGATAAACTTTCTTTCTTGCTCTCTTTTTGTTTCTTTCCACCTTCCTTCCCTTTTGTTCTTTATTCTCTTTCTCTTTTTTTTCTTTCCATCTTTTTTCGTCATTGCAATGCACAGTGCTTCCTTCTAACGTCGGCAATCTTTCTGGGCATTAGACCTTCACTACGTGCTTAGCAGTTCAACTTTTTTTTTTCGAAGGATAATGAACATGATTTGTTCATACAAGGCGAAAAATAGAAGTGACAACGTGAAATGACATCACATTTAAACAAAAGGTCACAGTTTAGCATTCTAAACCTGTGATCGCCGACACGTCCACAATCGAGACAGCATAAATTGGTGGAAAACAGCACACACGTATACTGTAGTAGTCTTGGTCTAGTTAGAGATACGAGGTGGTAACTGTAACCACCCAATATGGTGACGCCAAAAACCTCCTGAAGTAGTCCAAAGGCTTCCTGGAATTGCATGGAGCGACTTCTGGTGCTAGTTACAGGCTGCGGGAGTAACGCGAATGGCATATTGACGCGCATCCTAGAGAATTCATCACGAAATTACTTATCTGAGCATTCCAGCTCGGATTAGAAGAAAGTTATTGAGAAAAAAAAACAACAAAGATACTGCCGCACAAGGATAATTTGTACCAGTCACACCAAAAAACTACACCACGTAGCGACCAAAACAAAAAAAAAGTTGCATCATCAAGAAGCACCATATTCTGGCAATATAGCTACAAATCTTGCTGTCATTTAAAGTTTATGTCATTACGTCAATCATTATTTTTTGATGACTGTTACTCTAGCCTTCCGCCCACCCCCATTTTCCACTCCTAATGCTGGTTGGTGATAATTACAACTTTCTCAAGGTAACGGCTTATATAGAATCTGCACTCACCGGGAGAATCAACGTCCTTCGTTGGCTTGATACCTGAAATAGAAAATGCATAGAACCCGATAACGTCAGAGTGTTCAACACTAGCAATTATGTACTCATTATAATTGTGTCTATTGAAAAAAAAACACGAGCCTTTCAACAAAAAAAATTATTCGCTTCGTTCATAGCGAGGGTCGCGTTTGGGCAGACTTGATGTCTTCGGTAGCATGGGAGGAATAATTGGTCAGCTGCTATCTCGTAATAAGATCGCAGTCTACATGACACTGAAAAGCGAAAAAGACCATTCCACACCCCCGCCATAATGGAAACGTGTGGCGCTGACTGACGCTTAAATGCACATACATACCTTATAGAGTGGATGCATGACCCCCGCCTCAGTTCGGTAGTAAAGCATCTGACGTGTTATTCGAAAGGCGGAGGTTTTCTTTTCTTCCACTTTTCCTTCTTCGCATATACATTAGAGTTAGTTCTAACAGCATCCCGCACACTTTCTTTGACATTTTCTAGATTTACCTATTTTGTGAATTACAGGAGAAAAAAGAGCCCTTTAATTGAAAAAAAAAGTGAATAGTTTGCATTCATGGTCAACATCGCGTTGATAACGTGTTGGGGGGCTAGACTTTTCACTCTGCAGCTGGCTCGAGTGTCGCTGGTGGTGTTGGCGTCTTCTTCGCGATGTAGGCTGCCTTGACGGCTTGATGGGGTGTCCGGTACGTGAAAAGAACAGCACCTCCACCAGTTGTCAACGAGTCGTGACGTCGACGAAGGGAGCCAGCTGTAGTTCGAAGACCACACTGCTTGTTCGGCCAAACCTGTGACCTGTCAGAGAAAGGTCAGATTACAGGGATACAAACTTAACTGGCACTGAGAGCGGCGAAGTAAGTGTAGTCCGTCGATGAACTGACAAGCGGTGAAGCACGTCTGCATTTATACATTTGCCGTCGAATATTCCAGCGTTATCGCTGGCTGCCGCGCAAGTTCAGGAATAATCTGCATGTTGACATTGCCCGCCTAATCTTAAAAAAAAATGATCTACTTTGGCCTCGAAGCTTTGTGAACACTGCACACATGGTTTGCGCTGAACATTACGATAACAAAACACGGAGAAGGAGTGTGACAATATACAAAAAAAGGGCGCTCGGTGCACGAGATCGCCACTGGTTTCCTCGAAACCCTTCCGCAAACGTACGGACTACGCTCCACGGCAAAACTTGGGGTCATTAACCGACACGCATGTGCCTTCAAGACACCGCTGGAATGTTGTCCCTGAGGAAGGAGTGAAGTCGGTTTCGAAACTTCGGGGTTTGACGTGTTTTCCCGTACCTTCCTGTTGTTGGAGTTCAGTTTTTCTCAGTGCAGCGCATGTTCTGAATAGTTTTTTTATTCAGAGCTTGTACGTGACCATTCTGTAGAGAACTGCGATACGTTACCCCTGTCAATTCATACCTTCCTGAAACTTTGTGTCCACTATCAAACATACATGTTCATAGCGCCTCTTTTCCATCTTACACAAACAAAACCCCTTAACGGCTTTTTTTTTTTACGTAAGTGAGCGAATTCACTGCGCATATGTGTTTTATTTTGGTAAGCCATTCTTGTTACAGCACTTACAACATCCGGTAGCAATTAATTAATTAATTATTATTTATTATATTTATGTGTGGAAATATGTGACCTCGGTCTCAGTTTTTGAATAGAAATAGGTACGTGCAAAGTAAATTTATGTGCGAGGGCCGCGGCAACGCATACATTTCTTTGCGAGCCATGTTTGTGGGAAGAATAAGTCCTGATTACCTGCGTTCATGCGTTTGACATCCACAGATGCGATGGCCATGGTACCATTGGTGCCATCACCTCGAGTCACAAGCACTGACAACTGGCAGCGTGTGCCTCGTTTCAGTCCCAAGTTCAAGACACTCCATTGAAGCACCCTCTGAAGTTGTCTTGTAAATTGGGCTTCGGGGTCCTTCGGATTGGATGCGTTTCCAAAGCAAGAGACGGAGAGGTTGGCCGAAGTTATGTCTGCATAGTGGCAGAAGCAAAATGATCACGTTATGAAACCTCGTTCTGCAAAATATGAAGTTCGTTTCACGGTCTTTAACGAGTCTAAGCTACTTTACGGCGTGTGTTCCCAAAGCATTTAAAATCTTGTTTGACACATTTTCTTGAGAAAAAGGAATGCCAATGGAAAGAATGTTGTCGTACGTAGCAGCTGGTCACAAAAAAGGAAATCGTAATATTCAAAAGAAAACTAGCAAAAAATTTATACCTTTCGTAATTCCTTTACTCTGGGCTTTTTATTCCCACGTCTGAATACAAAACTTAGGCTACATAATCAAATAAATAACAAAGAAAAAAGGCAAAACAAGTTCACATTTGAGGAGGTTGTGAAAATATAAAAAAAACATTACTGTGTCAGTACTCTAGGCTACAGGCTGAACCTCGAGAGCATTGTCATAAATTCATAGGACATGCCAAGTTTGAAAGATAATGCACTTGAATGACTGAGCGCTACATATGTGGTTGAGATGAACCTTCTTATTGCCTTCGTAATACACCTTGCACGTGACCAGCCGCAATTTACACTATCAAGCTCAGATTCAGGATTAGGTCTAGTTAGCAATTCGAGCAAATTCAGAAGACCTTAGTCCTAAAAAGAGCTAATGAATAGGCTCTAACTTGTTCAAAACGCTAAAACAAGCTCCCTGATTTGTGCGTAAGGCGGTGGTGGTCACGATTCGCAAATATTCTGCCACTGTGCGCCACGCAGACACAACATTTCAGAATACAATCCCACGTCCCTCTACTGCACAGGACTAGTCTCTATTGCCCGCAAGGACGTAATCTTGCACAGGCAATGTTCCTACCACTGGCCTTGTTAATTTGTTTCTTCACACTACGAAACAACGTCTGAACCCAACGGAAGTACAGTTTGAGCCGTTTAGACCATTTTGATGTTTCCGTGCTGCCATCTACAGAGTTTATATAGCCACGAAACTATTGAAACAATGAGTTTTGCCAGAAAAAAATAACAAAGTTATGATATTAAAAGGTATCTCAAAGCTTTGCAGCTAGGGGAAAGAACATATGCCATCGCATACTTGTTTACCTCGCACCTCTAGCACTGCACTGCCTCGACGCGTGCCGCTCTGACACGAGGGACACGTAGACGAAGCATTGCTTGATCGTTGGCTGCATGACGATGACGTGATCGCTGACGTCGTGCTATGCTGACGAAGTGACCACGGGGAAGAGACAGTGCTACGCCTAATTCTCTTTGCTGCCGAAAAAGGTGGAAAGGCCCTGATAGAGACCGAAACCAGCCGAAGCTGGCTGTTGTACAGTTTATAAGTTCCTCCTTAGGGCACTTACTAGGCGAATTTCTGTGACATCCTATTCAGACTCTGCAAAAGCGCTGTTATTACTTCAACACAATATTTTCACGGTGAGTTTATTTACTCGCGTTTCAAATTACCCCTTCAACTTTGTCATTTCAATAAATCATGCCTGCAGCGAGTGATTAAAGTTATCCTAGTCATCTAGCTGCACGTGTAGCAGAAATCTTGGCACTCGGCTTTATTACAACTAGGCTGAACGCACGTGCACATGTGAAAGGAAGCCATAAATAAGATTTTTTTTCTTTATTGATATTATATATTAGGAGCTGTTGGCGCACAATTATGGCGCCGGCTACTCCTTAGCCCTTGAGTGAAACTTGAACACGTATCTTAGAGTAAAACATACAAAGCTGTCCATAGAAAAAAAAAAAGAACACTCGGGCACAGATACGCGAAGACACACCTAAAGGTACATATCACAACAAAATGATTAGGAAATGTTCAAAAGTCAATGAATAAAGTCTCTGATAATGTCCCTCGTTAATATTCGGTCCAGCCAGCACGAAATAAGGTCTCTGTTATCAGCTACGCAAGATCACAAAAAGAAAATGAACCATAAAATCGCTTCTTGGAGGAGAAAAAATGTTTCTTTAAGGAATATGACTCACCTGGTCCACTTCGGTAATACCGGATTGAGAGCTCAGTTTTGTCATAAAGAACATCAAACAGAGGGCTAAGGAGCTTCACTAACTTGGCTGCCGCTGGTATAGTACCATATGTTTGCCCAGTAGTGTCCGATCTGCCCGTTGTCAGGTCCAGGTAAGCGAATGGACGGGAGTCTGCGATTTGCCGACATAAGAAATGCGCATTCGGTCTTGTTGCCAACGAAAGCGGTTAAACACATTTTTTCCCAAAATATATGAGAGGGCACCACTCAGCCTGTGGCAACAAAAACACGTTTTTTTTGCTTATTCACAGTATATTTCTAGTTGGGAAGTTTTCTTCAATACAAGATGAAGTGGTGAAATTGGTTGTAATTCTATACTCTTCAAATTTCTATTCAGCGATGAAATACTATCAGGTCACAATTTTTTGGGCATGATAGGGCCTCTTTAGAAATTCGCAGCGTAATTAATTGTTTTTTTTGCATTTATTGAGTAAGATAAAAACAACATACAGATGAAGAATCCCTTAGTCTAAGGTTGTACTGGAATCCTCAACCAATTCAAAAGGGAAGTTTGCATACATGTAGCCTTCAAGACTGCATTTCAGTTCACAGTGAGAATAACCGTTCTGTAGCACTATACCAAAAAGTCAATATTGATAAATAATATTTCCCTTCTCTGGAGTTCTTTTTTTTTTTGCTGAACGAAATATTTCAACCTAACAAACAAGGGTTCTGTTGTGGTGTAATGTAATAAGAATTGAACGGTCAAATATATATTAGGCAGCATAAAATTATTAGGCAAAATAAAGTTGATTCATAGTAAGTTTGATGTATCCGCATCGGCGCAAATGACGAGGCATCAACACGCTTTTAAAATTGTGCTAACGCCTGTATTAGAGCACTGCAGGCACTGATTCTTTTGGTCCGGGCCTGCCGGCAGGCCAAATAGGGACGTGCTGCGGCCCGCCCAAGCCCGGCCAGGTGCCTTTAGGTATGGCACGTGCCCGACCCGGTTCCGGAGGATTAGGGTCTGGCCAAACTCGGCCCTGCGCTTTTCAACTAATTATAGCTTCAACATAAAGGACATGTGCTCCAGTTCCTGGTTATTGTAAATGTACAAGCCTTACACAAAATATTTTGTTAAGAGTGCCGTAAGAACGTGTGACTGTGCCACGAGTTTGACTGGTATTGCTGTATTTAATCAAATACGCCCATAAAACTTGCGAAATCAATGCAATGCAGTGTGAGTGGAGGCCTAGCGGGCTGTTTAAGCGCTAGCAATGTGATCTTAATATTGCATTGCAAAGGACTACAAAATAGAACGACCACACGAAGTAGAAATAGGGCTAGCGTTAATCGTTTGAGTATATATACCTTGCTGATGAGCTGGAGCTGATCAGTTCAGTAAAAACTGGAGACTGCATTCTGCAAACTTTGTTGCACAATGCAAGGAGAGGCGGGAAAAACGCACTTCAAACAGCTTCCTAAGAGGAATTCGCCAGTCTGGGAAGTGTAACATAAATTGAAGCAGTCGTTTAGACTACGCAAGCAAGTGCCCCGATGTATAAACTACGTTTTAGCTTAAAAAAAAGATGTCCTGCCAAACACTCATTTTCGAGGCTACCATTACATTGCGATAGATGTGTCAAGGCGCGCCACACACGCCTCACGTCTTAAAACAAGATTGGACTAAAGGCTTCCTAGCAAGCGGCTTCTGAGCTCCGTCGAACGTGGTGCATAGGGTGTCCGGAGCGCAATACCGATGCACCGCGTTAGCGACCGGAGCGTGTGACAAGAAGCGAAAGATTCTCACCTAGTCACCAAGGGCTGACAGGTGGCTCGCAAATGGGGCTGTAGCCCTGGAATTTGGGGCGACGTGGCATACCGATGAAATCAAAATGCTCGACGCCCTTGTGCTGTGTGATGTCAGCGCACACTCTAAATACCAACAGTCCTCCATTATATACGGTGTAGTTTAGGGACAATAAACTCCACACACAAACAGTAACTCAACTTTAGCATAAGCGCACCACTACTCACATCTATTAAACCCGCACCAACGACGCGCCTGACTCAGATCCAAGTCGGTACCCAAGCTCGAAGCTCATGGGCGCTAGTCCGCGTTTTCGGGCCAGCCGGCACCCGTGCAGGGCTCTAACTTAGAAAGAAGTATTTCGAGGCGTCACATGTGAAGCTGATACTACTGACTTCCCAGCTTCCGTGCGAGAAAACAAAAGTGACAGCTATGCAGCAAAAGAGAAGCAAAGAACGCGATAGCAACAACTTGGATGGTCACGCGCAGATTGGAAAGCAGATCAACACGTGCTCCAGATTTGTCACGCACAAATGACACACGAAACGTACTCACAGGTACAGATGCAGCGAATAAGTGTCTCAATTGTTACTTAGCTTTGTCTTAAAAGTGCGCGCTTGTCACAAACGGAGACTACAATGATTGCAGTGACCTGTTTGCGTCCGGTAACTACAACATAATTGCTCCAAGTAAAGCCAGAGGCCAGCCAAGACGTACGATCCTCCCCTTCTTCCCACCGGAGAGATTAAGGGCGCGCGAGGGAGGTTCGCTCCCCTTCTCTAAGCGGCGCAAAGAACGCGTGGCTGATTGGAGCGCGTGCCACCGTGCGTTGTGGCGACGAAGTGACGCGCACTCATTGTGCCATCTTGCTGGTAATGCTGAAAACACGGAAACCCCCCTCCCCCCCTAAGATGCCAGTTATCAATGGTAAGTGGTAGATATAAATAGCTTGCCGTTTGAACGGTGAAGTACATGCTCCTCCGTGGTGATGTGGCAACGCACGCTCATTGCACTATCTTGCTGGCAATGCTGAAAACACGATAATTCAAGCCGTGATGCCCGTGAGCAGCGGTAAGTGGTAGATCTAAATAGCTTGCCGTTTGAACGGTGAAGGATGTGCTCTTTGGTGGCTCAGTGGTTAACGCCTCGCGCTCACGATAAAGAGGACCATAGTTCGTTTCCGCGCGCTGGAGTCTTCCCGTTCTTTTTTTTGCATTTTCATAAATATAGGTACGTGTACACATACGGTGAGTGACACCGACGTCGATGCTGACGCCGGTGGCAATATCCAGCCGAGAGTGTTCATATAAGTGTTATCGCATTAAAACCTGAGCAGTTGCAATTTCGGTGCCTTGGTCTGGTGCGCAGGTACACTAACGCAGACAAGGAAATACGTGGTATCCCTCGTGCTGGAGGAGGATTGCCGATTGTGAAGCACAGTCCCAGCCACTCTGTGAAAAAGGTGAGATGAACGAGCAAAGTGAAAGCCTCAACTGACTTGTCAGACACAGTTGTTGAAGAGCGCGGTATGTGCCGCAGAAATGAGCGTGACTTATCTGGCATCACCATAAAAACAAGCTTCAGTCGAAATCAACCTCATGAATTCGGCAAGGCACCTTAGTACGTGTCAATGGTTAAAACTTGTTAGAGAAAAGCTATATACAGGTGTAATGTCGGGCGCGGAGTCACTTTGAAAATCTCATATTGCGTCGTAGAAGCTAATGTAACACATATGTACACTCTCGTTCCGCTCAATTAACTTGTTTGAGTGTAGTGTTGTTTCAACTTTCTTCTGTTACTAAAGTGTACCACCTGTTGAGCCTTTTTCTCATTAAGCCCAAAACTTTCGATGCCTCATGAAACATGACATTTCACCGTTGAAGACAACCGTTCGGCGGCGTCAGGGACAAGTGATTGAAAAGAATGATCATGTGAAGACGTCACCACTTGATGTCATTGTGATGCCACAAATCGCAATAATTTTTGAAGTCATCATGACGCCGAAAAGTCTAACGTGACATTGAATGACAACACATGATGCTTTGTAGTGACCTCCTCTGAGCGGCGAACAAAACGTGCGTGCGAACAAAACAAAGCGTCGGACTTCAAGAGAAGAGAGTGAAAACGAGCCATGGCTTCACGGCTCGTGTTTGCGGCTCAGGTTATGCCCTAGAGCTAAGGCTCCACGTAATTCACACTGCTTAGTGGAAAGTAGCGGGTTTTTTCTCTAGTTGCATAAACATATTTAGTTTTTTTTAGTTCACTTGTTTCAATGATGAAGACCAACCGAAAGTCTTTCAGCGGGTCGCATATAAGGTGGAAATAATAAGCGTTGTGCGACTGAACTAGACGCACATCTGCTCAAGCGTTATCGTTCTAATTTTTGCGAAACTCGTTCACGCCACGTCACACAACCTAAAAACCCAGCAATGTGCAAACTGCTGACCACGAGAAACAGCAAACTATGGCAGCATAGTCGCCGCAATTCATACGCGCTTTCTACATCGACTCACATCATACCTTCTTGTCGAGGCACAGCTGGCTGAAGTTTAGGATTCTCGTAACGGCCTGTTCCTACGAGCCAGCGAAGGTCTCTCTGGAATTTGTTCACGTAGCCGCAGAGGCCATCGGTGAATGTGCAGTGGGCAAGATGGCGGCATGGCTCTGGCCTCAGAACGACGTCGTCTAGGCTGATTGATGTTGGCCCACTCTCTGGAAACGTTGCGCGGAACACGACCTAGATAAAAGCAAGAGGGAAGTAGTGAGTGGACAATACCAAAAGAAATACCGTAATGTTTGTTTCTACCTTATGGTGGAGCAACTCAGTTCAAGATATATATTTCTTAGTGTTTCGCAGCGAAGTGTATGATTTTTGTTGGTCCTTTGCGTTTTTTTTAAACACTTAGTGTTTTTCGGGGAGTAGTGAAAGAATGATTCACCACTTTATTTCGTAGCGGAAGACCTAATGAACGCAAATGAGTAATGAATTAGACCCTGCGTAGTGTATTTGTGCGCGCGCGCGTGTGTATGAGAGAGCGCGTGCGTGCGTGCGTGCAAATTTTCCGTGAAGGAGGTTTACCACAGAGGGATGACAAGAGCGGAGGTGGTGGTGGCAGCGGTGGACAACCAGGTCACCACAATTGGCTATTCGATCATTCCAGCGACTATATGCGGCGCGACGGTAGGTCGAAATGGCGGACGAGACGATGGTGCTGAGGCGATCTCGCAAGTGTGCGCGTCTCAGGCAGCAAAGCTCGCCAGACCCTCTAGTTTCACTGCAGACCACACTTTCTCTGTCGAAAGAGACGCATAGATGTTTGAATGAAAACGAAGCAGCACCGGTCACAGTATTTGCATGGCCGCTTGATTAAAAAAAGAAAGAAAAGAAAAGGTGTGGCCTGTTGCATGCCACCGAAGCAGCGTCTCGAAACCCTCGCGCCTGCTCTGCATCACAGAAGCTTGCACTTTCCACTGGTATAAATTACAATTCACAAAAGCACTAGGAGGCAGGCGCGTAGACAGAATGTTTTTTTTTTTTGGGGGGGGGGGGGGCACTTTGATTTCGGGAGGGGCATCCCCTAGAGGCCATTTTTCGCTTTATATGCCATGGCGCAAAACATTTGCGGGGGAGGTGGGGGGTACCCCAGACTACGCCCTTGCTTGGAAGGTACTGAAAAAAACTTACCACATTGCAAATGCAATCACATATAATTCAGAGTGTACAAGAACATTCGGAGGCCTCAAATATCCCCGCCACGTGTGTAGTCCATAGTGCTCCGAACCTTTATCAAGCATTTCTCTTCCAAAAACCACTCAAACCAACGCTAGCACTGATCGTCATCCCGTTGACGCTTTTCGAAACAGTGCACCTGCAGCGGCGTCATACCTCGATTCTTCAAGATCGACTGACTCCATTACACGACTCACTGAAACCACTCGAACATCATAACTTCGTGGACGAGTTCACTACACCGTCCTACCACCTGTCTTCTTTGGATACTAGCCGATTTCGCGAACATTCCAAGTGATTGTAATGTTCACGCCCACAATCTCCTCACCGAAAAAGCGGGCGCAACTGTCAACAGCTTGAACGCGCTCGCTTATTGACGGCAGCACCACGCAGCAGCCCACATCTTCATATTCATCCAGCGGCCATGACATTTTCTGCGGCATCAAATCCAGCACAGACACCGTCATCAGTGAAGAATTCACTTGAATGCAGTCGTTGTGTGAAGGCATGCTTATTACTACCGCGAGACCGAGCTGCATACAGGACACCCACCGAACTGCATCGCTGACTTGTCACCGTGTGCCAGGTTCAGTGGAATGCTGCGTGGTGCCGCCTGCGTCGCTTGAATAACCGAATCTTCAATTGATAACAGCGCTCGCTGTAAAAATGTTGCAAAGACCTTACACGCCCCTATGCTGGGACTGTTTCTCTCTAGTACTCCTCTTTGAAATCACGACTCCAGTGAAAAGAAGGGCTCGTAGTGTGGTTTTATATAGAATTGTTGAATTTGGCGCCACGGTGTTCTATAAATAGCAGACGTAATCACCACTGGGAGGTCCATAAATGCAACTTGTTCCGAATTTTCGTTCTTGCAATGGAAAACCTTTCGAAGGAAATCAAGAGCGCACAAACAAAATGCTTGACGCTGTCATGCGTGGGTAGTTGTTCTCACCTTGAATTTTTTCTTCCGAAGGATTTCCGCTCGTGCAAGCATCCACTCTTTTCCAACGATCAGGGGCTGCTCCCACGCGACTTCACTTTTTCCGTTAGCCACAACTTCCACCTGTACCAAAAAAATGAGTTTGACAAAAACTTATCATTTGCGACAGAACACTTGGAGACAGTTCAGCGAGATCAAGAGAAAGAATGTTTTGTTAAAGATTGGTAAACAATCCTAAGCACGTCTTTTGCCACCTCCGCCAACTGCTGCCACCATAGAAAACGGGAACTAAGAGCTCCTCAAGTTGCCTAGAGCAGCTTTTTTTCTTGGTCGCTGTCTTTGTTAAAGAAACCCTACGATGGAAATAAAAAATTAATTAATATATAATTAATTGCCGAGGACATAGAAATTTTCTTTTTAAAAATGGTGATTTCGTCGGTATAGGTGTGGCGTAAAGCACACACTGTTCACATTACCTGTAAGCGTGCTGACATCCCTGCCGCCGACGAATACCAGAACTCCAGGCATTGTGGCTGGTTTTGCCCCGGCCATTCAGGACTGCTCACAACGGCGTCAGTGGATGAATCTGTGCTCTGCGTTGCCGTCAGGGTGTAAACTGCAAACGTCAAATTGCACGCAAGGAAATATCGCTATAGCCAGTGTTTTTTCACTGCGTTCCAGGCATGTGCCGTTTACAATTCCTCCAAAGAATATAAACTCGTATACGGAGTGCACGCATCGTCGCCGCTTTTAATATTTATCCCCCGAAACAGATTACTCTCTGTGCTTATTTTTCCTGTTGTTGTGGTAAATTCAGTTGCACCTTAAGGGTTCATCTTCACGAAGGCAAGAAACAATAATTTCCAAGTATCTCATTTTTAGAATATGTAAAGACATGTTACACAGTTATTAAAAAGTGGCTCTCTGGTCAACAGTGACTTGTGGCGCGTTTTCGTTACGAGCGACCAAACTCTCGCAAAAATAAAAAAAAAGAATGAAACTATAAAAGTTGAACATTACTATCGCATCTACACCGCACTGTAGCTATAGAAAACACTCGTACACAAACTACAGGCAGAAGTTCAATTCGGCAAATCCAGATTCCATGACAATTTTCCTTCAACAGCTGCAAATGATGGTTCCCGCTAACTGCAAAGTTCTGTCTTATATGCAAACGCAGATGTAAAGCCCCTCGTTTCGCTTACTAATGACGAGCGCGCAATGCATATATTTTCTCGTCGGGGATGGGTCGTTACTCGGCGAACACTTTAGGACGCAGAATTTTTCAATTTATGTTCATAACTGATTTTTTTAAATATGTGGGGTTCTACGTCCCACAACCAAGTTATTATCATGAGACACGCCGCAGTGGAGGGTGGCAGAAATGTGGAGCGTCTGGTGTTCTTTAATGTGCACTGACGTTGCACGTACAGTACATAGGCCTCTACTATTCTGCCTTCATCGGAATGCGACCGTCGCGGCCGGGATGGCTTGAACGTTTTCGAATAAAATATAAGTTGATATAAAAGTAAATAATTTGCAAATGTAACAAAAAGTGACGTGTGTAATAAATTTTTGTTTTACGTGTTGCATTCTGCTACAGAAAATTGTTCTCCCTCCTAAAGAAATAATACAAGCAACAAAGTGACAGTAAAGTAAGTAGGTTGAAGTACCTGAGTTGACAGGACCAGAAGACGAGTCGAGGGCTAATTGCGCGCTTGATTTTTGTTCTCGCTGCCACCCACTCTCAATCGTCCAATCACAAGTGTCGAATTCAAAGTCGCAGTACCCTGCAATATTACAATCACTCATCAGTATAACGAATAATACTCTTGGTATTTAAAAAATTGTATACGAAACTCAAAGAAACATAGTATTTGAGGTTTTAGGAGCCGAAATAATGACATCATCACGAAGCGCACATGCAGTGGAAGGCTCTGCAAATTTTAACAATCTGGCGTATACTTAAACGTGTTCTGATATCGAATGGTACGCAGGCATATGGCATTCCACTCATCTAATTGCGACCGTCGTAGCTCGAAAGTCACATTTACCGTCACACCCTCGTAACCGCTACATAATTGCTTTGGTCACCATGTCATGGCACCACGACACCATGGCAATTTGAACTCCAACTGTGGGTTGGAGTTCAATTTAGACATTTATGAACAGTCACAACTAGAGTGGTCGACTTTTAAACCAGAACTATCACTCGGCTGACATATGTTACGTCCAGGGAGAATTAGGAGCACGAAAGCAAAATAACTTACCACGAGCATCCGTAAGCACGTCACATTTTCCCGTAGTTAAGCTCAGAGGTCCCAAAGACAACTCGACTTCACTGTCGGCAGACTGTCCACTTGATAGGACGAATACGAGCTGCGCAATAGATAAAAAAAATAATATACACAACAGCCCATCTTGTGGTTCTTTTTTTCACTTTTTTTAAGTGTTATACGTGATTGTATGGAGTAAGCCAACGCCTCCTCTAAACAATGCCTGGGGAATGGCTCAGCAGGTTCCGGCCCTCACAAGGGAACACGGTATGCTACAAATGATTAGATACGTGCAGTTCACTTCTGCGTGCTAGTAAGTTGAAGTTACTGAAAAAAAAAGATTTCGAATTGAACTCGCAAAAATTATAATAAAAATGGTACCACGTGGATTCGAACCCATGCACTTCAAAACTACGGTGAACTCTTCGGAGCGACGCGTCAGACCACTCGGCTACGAAACCTTTTTTTTTTTTCTTTCTTTATTGCCTGTTTACATACAACATTCACAAACATATATACATCAAACAAAGTAGAAACATGAAACAAAAAAAAGAGGTAAAAAGCATCATATTTAACAGGCTTTTTAAAATTCTTTCATCTGTAGAAGGCTTTCTACTTGATGAAGCCATTCGGGCACCTCTTGTTGAACCTTCTCTGCTTCCACGAACGAATAGAAAGATTGAAAGAAATATTGCCTGACCGGACGTGCATTAACATCAGCATGGCACACCGCCATTCTAGATTGCCATATAGCGTGCAGGCCCAGTAACATAACTAGGTCGAAAGGTATTCCTTCTTCATTTGATACTGGTAGAAATCTGATGCCATAGGCATCGAGAGGCAGATCCTTTTTCAAAGTCCTTTGGAGAACATCCCAGAAAAAGACTGCATCCCAGCAGTCCAGGAAAACATGTTCAATTGTTTCCGGCTTTTTGCAGAGAAGGCAATCAACACCCCAAGGAACGAATAAGCCTTTTTCTTGCATCCATGTTTTCACAGGCAAGGTCCCAGTGTGCAACTTAAAGAAAAAGGATTTCGCTCCAGGTGTTACCTCCATTTTTTTAACACGGCTTAAGACATTTTGGCCTGGGCCTACACGGTATAATGCTCTATATAGGGGAACAGGAAGAACTGTTTCTACTAAATCTTTGTATAACTTTTACGCGAAACCGTACTGAGGTATTCCAATGAAAAACGCGTTTTTAGAAAGAGACATGAATCAACAACTTCTTTTAAGAAACCTCTAACACTTACTTTCATGTGAACAGATGCTACCACAAATTCTGGCAACCGTCTTCCAAGCCTAAGCTGTATAACAATACGTATGAATGGGTCTCGATTATTTCGGAAAAACATAAACCGATTAACTAACTGACGAAGGTACAAATGACACAGACCAAGTCCTCCAGAGCGAACCCGTCTGAATAAGTTAGTTCTACTTGTTCGCTCCCAAGAAGAACCACACAAGAAAACAGCAAATATTCGATGAAGCTTCTGTAGATTCACACGTGAACAATGCATTACCTGAAGGACATACCAGAGCTTACTGACTAAAAATACGTTACAAAATGTCGCTCTGGCGAAAATTGACAGCTGGAAACCATTGAGTTTTTCAGCTTTTTCTCGTAGCTCCACAGCCTGACGCCGCCAGTACGGTTCACTGTCACAATAATATTCTAATGGCACACCTAGGTATCGTACCGGAGTAGTAGTCCATGAAATACCAGCCACAAATTATGGAGTCACAGGCCATTCGCCGTGCCAGTAACCCAGGCACTTGCTCCAGTTTACCAAACTACCACTTGCATTACAATAAAGGTTCACAATTTTTATGGTTTCAGCGATACTATCATAATCTTTACAAAACACAGCTATATCATCTGCGTATGCCAGTACCCGTACTTCAGCTTCTTGTAGTTTGTACCCCACTATGTTATTGCTTTTCATGACTTTTTGGCAAAATGACTCTATATAAATTGAAAATAGGAGGGAAGACAAAGGGCAGCCTTGTCGTACAGAACGTCTGACATTAATTCGTTTCCCAAGAACTTTGTTGATGATTAGCCGAGTTTTACATCCAGTATATGCCATTCAAACTGTATCTCGAATTACTTTGCCAACATTGACATAGTCTAACAAAATAAAAAGAATTTCGTGCGGTACTCGGTCAAATGCTTTTTCTAAATCTATCTGGATCATCGCGATGTGATCATTTGTGGCATCGCAGCACTGCAATACACTTCGTGCCTTGTGAATGTTTGTGAATATAGTGCGCCGTTTGATCCCACATGTCTGGTGGTCGCCTACAATGTTATTAATAACTGTCTGCAGTCTCCTTGCTAGCACTTTCATCAAAATCTTGTAGTCGAATTTTGAGAGACTAATTGGCCTGTACGATTTCACTTCACGTAATTTAACTGCGTCCTCAGTTTTTGGTATTAAAATAGTATGAGATAGCAGAAAAGAAGGTGGCAAAGTCTTATGTCTAAGGCTTCGTTAAAAACCGCTGCCAGGATCGGTGCTAGTTCGTGTTTGAATTCCTTATAAAATGCGGCTGTTAAGCCATCAGGTCCTGGGGACTTTCCCAAATGGAGGGCAATTATTGCTTTTGTCACTTCCGGTTCAGAAATAGGACATTCTAGGCTGTCTTTCCTGCAGTCCTCAACCTTTGGCATTAATTTTAAAAATTCATTCTTGAATTCATCTACATTTACTTTACATTTATCAAATAAAGTGGTGTAGTACTCGTTGAAAGCATCCTCTATATATCTTTGTTCACTTGTAACGTTACCCATGTATTCAATCTGATGTATAACATTCCGCTGAGCGTTTCGTTTTTCGAGACCAAGCATTCTTTTGGTCGGTTTCTCTCCTACGGTCATTTTCTCTGCCCTTGCCCTTATTTGTGCGCCACGATACTTCTCCTCATCAATTTGTTCCAATTTGGACTTTACTGACCTTATATCATTTGTGAATAAGCCTGGCGTTTTGCTGTCCTCTGCTAGCAGTTCTTTGATATTTAAACGTAGGGTTCTTTCTTCTTCACTCTTTCCGTGTTTTATTACACATGAGCGTTCTATAGCTATCAACTTTATATTCTGTTTAAATTGTTCCCACTTGACTCCGTATTTTCGGTCTCCACTATCTATGTTTACCAACGCCTATCGAACACTGTCCATAAATTTTTCATCTTCCAAGAGATTAGAATTCAGCTTCCACGTGTCCCAGTTAAATACTGGTCTACGTCTATTCCTTTTACCTATTACAAATGATACTAAGCAATGATCACTAAATGAAATAGGGAGGACATTGTACTCACTGATAATCGGAATTAAATCCAGTGATACGTAGGCCCTATCTAGGCGCGCATGACTGGAGCCTTGGAAATGCGTATACAGTGTTGGTCCTTTACCAATACACTCTGCAACATCCTCAAGGTCTAGATCAGAAATTAGATTCGTTAACGCGACTGTGCTTCAGTCGTTGAAATTGGATGTACTTGTTTTATCATCGGCACTGATCACACAATAAAATCTCCCATAAGGATGACTATGCGATCGCATTCACAATAACTACGAATTTCATCGAATGTTACACACCGTTCATCAACTTTAAGAGGTGCATATAAACAAATCACTCGCCAATTAAAAAAAAAGAAGGTCAAATCACATACAACAAACCTTCCGGATGAGTCAGACGTGACGTTTTGAACACTGGCACCTAAACTATTCCGCACAAAGATCACACACCCTGCCGACCTACCAACTGCATGACTGACGCTGGCGGTGTGGCGTCCGGTGAAACGTTGCAGTAGGCTCTCGGTGGCGCCCACGCTCTCCACTTTGGTTTCCTGAACTGCAATAATGTCCAGGTCTTGGTCCATGGCTAGTCTGTAGAGCTGATTCTGTTTCTTCCTGGAAGCCAGTCCTCGTATATTGAGCGTCGCTGCTTTCACGAACCCGCTCAGCGACGTGATCGGTGAGCGGGTCCAAGCTGAGAGCCCTGCACGTTCACTTATTGGGCTCTCGTCGTCCAGGGCGGATCCATGTTGTTCACCTTTAGTTTGAGCGGCCATCGTCGCGTTTTAGCGACGACGACCGTTGGCGGGCAGCGTTTCGTTTCTTGCCTCCACTGACCACCTTCCACTGCATTTCCGACTTTACTTGCGTTTCGTCTACTTGAGCACCGTCGTCTGAATCGCGACGGCGTTTTGCAGACGCCGATTCTAATTCCATGTTTAAGGTATCCAGATCACTAGGCAAATCCTCATTTTCGTGTGTTTTGTTCGCCAAAGAGTGCTGTGAAGCCGAGTTTAGAGGAGTCGAAGCAGCGTTGGCCTGGGACGCCGGCGTTTCAGGGCGCGTTGCTTGCAGCTGCGACGCGGCGTGCATCGCAGGCGCAGGACGCGTCTCTTCGCTAGTCGTTGGGGCCGCTTGACTTCCCATCTTCCGTTCGGCGTTCGTGTCCGGGGCTGAAGAAACTTGCTTGCTTTTCCCCAGCACCGGCGTGTCGTCCGATGTCGTCTGCTTCTGTGGTATCGCAGGCAAAGACGCTTGTTCAGATTCCTCCTCATCCATGAGAAGTTCACTCTGTTGAGTCTCTGGTCGTCGCCCTGCAGCTCGTGCGTATGAACGGTTACACTCATCCTGCTCGTGACCGAAGGAGTGGCATTCGCTGCACCTTGGGACCTTACAATCGCGTCACATATGCCCCGTGCTTCGGCACCGCAAGCACAAAGGCGGTCTTCCCGGCACCACGACCAGTGCCGTACTGCTGCCAATACGCACCTGATGGGGCAGTTGATCCACAGAAACGCCATCTCGTAGTTGCATGCGTATTACACGAGTGGTCGATTCAACTCCTTCAAAATCCTCGACTCTCCATCGGTCATCGGTCACCTCCTTGACGTCGCCGTATTCATAGAAGGCACGTCGAATAGCGTCTTTTGTAACATCGAACGCTAGCCAGTGCAATTTCATTTTAGCTTCTTGCCGCGTTGGGTCAATGACAAGACATACCCGGTCTTTAACTTTGATAACGCCTGCGTCTGTCAGCGCTTTCTTTGCTTCCACGGTCTTCATGTTCAATAGCCACACGTGCGACATCTGATATGCTCCGATGCCACTTACTTGCTGTATGACGCCTAAATCTTTGAGAGGTTTCCTGAAGTCGTTGATGCGGTACGGTCGGCCGCTGACGTCGCAGTGTAGAGCTTCTGCTCGACGCATCGCTTCACCTGATGGCAACGAAGGCAGAATAATCCTGTAGTCCTTTGGAACGAGGGGAGACGCTGTACCGCGGCCGGCGTCGGCCGCTGTCGCTGCTCGGGATGAGCTTTCCATCCTGCGTCTGCACGCGTCGGTGACCAGAAGCAGAAACTCGGCTACGAAACCACGCGGAGCAATGCGTCGTGTTTTCTTTACGGACTACTTGCCTAGCCTTCACAGCGTTGCACCCGATGTATGAAACGGAGTATAGAGGGAGCTCTGGCGCTAGTGTCTATAGGAGCTGGAACACACAGCGCTTCACTGAGCATGGAAATGATGGGTAGTACACATATTTGTCTAAACTTCGTACTTCTGGCCTGCTTTTGACTCCGTGTGTGTTCGTGTGGCTTGAAGCTGTTTTCTCATGAAACAAAAATCAACAAATGTTCAGCGATTGCGCTTCACTACCCTATTTTTTTAAAACCTTTTCAAATTGGGTCACGAAGTCTAAAAGGGTTGAATCTTTCTTTCAAAACAAAATCGAAACACAGCAATAAACGAAGCCGCAAGTACGATTCACCGCCCGCAAGTACGAAGACTAGGCAAATGTGTTTACTACCCATCATTCCCATGGTCGCTGAACGATCGTAGCGCCAGAGTGCCCTCTAGTTAATTTTGAGAAACTCTATGGTACCAGCTAAGCGTCCTTCATCTGCGGCCCATAGGGGCTCGGCAGCCGAGAGTTATTCGAGACCTGCAACTGTGCACTACTGTTTCGGAGGCTATGCAAAGTGTTGCGTTGTTGCACCGTCCGCCACAGGTGACGCTAGCGACCGAGAACATTCTAAAATAAAGGAGGGAAAGGGTGTGGCAGCCGTTTTTCTTCTCATGCGGCAGGCATCTTCTAGAGGAGGCGTTGAATAAGCTTATCACAAGTTAGAGGTGTTTAGCGAAAAATTCACAGCATATCCATTGAGTGAATGATGATGAGTGGGGCGAAGCATCTGTCAGTCTGTCCGTGCTTTCGTCCGCTGTTTGTTCTTGCTTTCGTCTGTCCATGCGTCCGTCCATCTGTCCATGCGTCCATGCATCCATCCATGCATTCATCCGTGTGTTCATCACTGCGTTCGTTTGTGCGTGCGTCTGTGCATCTGCCCATGCGTCCGTCGGTTCGTCCGTTCACCCGTCTTTGCGTCCGGCCATCCGTCCATGCATGTGTATGTCTGTCCATGCGTCCTGCCACCCGTTCGTCCCTGCACGCGTCCTTCCATTGGTCCATCTGCTTGTCTGTCTGTCCATTCGTTCGTCCATTTAGTGAACACTCCAAGTACCGCCGTCTCGCGTCTTTTCATCATAAACTTATCATATAGAAGTACCGCCATTCAGCGGATATTCCAAGGCCTAAACGTGAAGTGGCTACCTACTATTGTACCTATACTGATTGTTGGCCTAGTTGTTATTTGCTTACTGACAGGCTTTGGTGTTTAGTGTTTCTTAACTTTGTGTTTGTTATTTTGCAGCCAAAGCATGTCAGTAGGCTACCTACTACTACGACTACTACTACTCTACTACTACATACATCACGGGCGCACGACTCACGGCTTAAGGAGCTTTGCCGCTAAAATGTGATGTTTTCATGTAGGAACAATCATGGGGAACTCCAATTACAGAACATCAGTACGCTGAATTTCTTCAACAATGATATTTCAGGGAATACACCCACATAATCACATAATGATGTTGACACTTACCCTTAGGCAGCATATTCAGGTTATTTATTAAAGTTATCAAGTGGTCTTCAATTAGGAAAAGGCCAGCTAGGCCTTCTTTGTGCCTTTCTTCTTTAGTCAACTCTAAATGCATACGACGGGAAGCTTATCACTGCAACAAAAAATCCCAGCATATCCATGGAAAGCATGATGATGAGTGAGGCGAAGCATCCGTCAGTCGGTCCGTGCTTCCGTCCATCTGTTCGTTCTTGCTTTCGTGCGTCCGTGCGTCCGTCTGTGCAACCGTCCATGCATCTGTCCATCCGTCCATCTGTGAGTCCATTCGTACGTTCGTCATTGCGTCCGTCTGTCTGTGCATCCGTCCGTCCGTTCACCCTTTTATTCAAACGTCCTTCCGTGAATTCATTCGTTTGTCCGTCCGTCCGTGCGTCAGTCCGTGCGTACATCTCTGCGTCTGTCCTTCCGTCCATGCGTGTGTCCACCCGTCCGTATATCTAGTGAACATTTCAAGTACCGCCTTCTTGCATCTTTTACTCGTATATTTATCATATAGAAGTACCGCCATTCAGCGGATATTCCAAGGACTAAAGGAGGGCTGGCACAGCCGGTCTAGAGGAGCGGCACGCGCACACTCTCTTAGGGCCGTTCCACGCGCTTCCCGCACTGCCACAACGCACGTGCCGGGACCCCTACCGCACGCAAGCGGGGGACAAATAAGCCAATTGGCGGCGCTGCGGAGGGTGGAAGAGCGTCGCCAATTGGCTTATTTGTCCTCCGTTTGCGTGCGGTAGGGGTCCCGGCACGTGCGTTGTGGCTGTGCGGGTAGCGCGTGTAAAGGCCCTTACTGCCTGCGCTTCATGTCTAGTTCCCACCTTTCCCCGCCACTAGTTCTTAGCACTGCGGCCCAACCCTCGCTAAACCTTGCTAAAACCAAGAAGGTTACGCCCACCGAGTTTAACGTGGCAACCTTTTCTGGTCAGATAGTGCTCGAAGTATGTCCTTCCGTTACAAGTTTTTTTTTATTGAGCATCAAATTAAAGGCAAATGTCACCGATACTCGTCTCTGTAGGTTATTTCATCAGAAACGACTTTTTTATTTATGATTAGCATGCGCGGGTTTCCTCCTCATTTCAAGAGAGTGGGCGCGTACCGCTCCTCTAGTCCAGCCGCGGAGGTGGTTACCTGCAGATGCAACGGCGACGACTACTACAACTATTACATACATCGTGGACGCACGACCCACAGCTTAAGGAGCTTCGCCCCTAAAGAGATGGTTGATATTTTTGTCATACGAATCGGTAAAACACGAAAGTGAAGCGTGTTCTTGCAGAAATAGTTAAATTTTACTGTACATCTTATATGAGAGCTTACGCAATCTATTCCATTGCTAAGGACTGATGATGCAATTAAAATCTGAAAAATTGCAAATGAAGAAGCAAAATTTATGTGGAACACTGGGTGGTTACGGCACACGCGACTGCATAGGCTGGACCCGTCTCGTCGACTTCGGGCTTTGTCCGGACTCTCTCGTCTTGAGACAACAGAAGCTTGCTGCTTTGCCGACTGTGGCTCGGTGTTGCTTTCACCAAAGTTTTCGCCTTCTTATTCGGCATGAAAGACAGTGCTGTTTGCGATCATTGCGGCAGTGATGAAACGATGAAGCACGTTTGTCACTGCCCCCATTACTGCGTGCCAAGACGGCCGCTAGCTTCTGCGTTAGCTCGCCTTGACGAGAGACCCTTGTCAGAATTGTGAGTACTTGAGAGCTGACATGATGTGTCTTCGCACACAAAGCCAGTGCAACTTTATTAGACTTTTTGCGTGGTAGTAACCTGTTGAATAGGCTATAGCACCCCAGGTCACTTTTCGTTTGCGCGTGTATATTTAGCTCTTTTTTCCTCATATATTTTTCGCATTCCCCTTTTTCTTAGTGCAGGGTAGCAAATCGGATGCTCCAATTCCTGGTTAACTTCCCTGCCTGTGCCTCATTTTGTCCTCTCTCTTCTGCGCAATGTCTTTGGTGCTTGCGATGTGAAAGCCTCAAAAACGTGACACATTGGAGGCCGAACTTGGTGTTGCCCTATCATTTATTTATTTATTTATTTACAATACTGCTAGCCCCACAGGGGCCGTAGCAGGGTGAATTCACACAAGTACATCTAAAAATAACAATCAGAAAAAGAAAACAAGAAAAGAAACTTAAAAAAGACATGATTCGCGAAACAACAACTGATATTACAAATAACTAATAAGTAAAAGGTACCCAATAAAGAAAGAATTATATTTTAAATACTATTTTCAATGGGAGTCTTGAATTTATCCATGTCATCCACGTCGACCCACGAACTATCAAGCAATACTTGAAGCATTGTTATTTTTTTGTCTGATAAGGAAGTAATGTGAACGAATTTCTGCGTCTTGTGGTGATTGTAACCTGAAGAAGAGGTGACGTATGCATGAGCCTGGCTCTTTAGCTTGTCTTTAACACCTTTTAACATAAAACGAAGGCATGTTATTTTATTTCGGTCCGACAGTATCCGTAAACCTGCTCGACCCTTCAGTTCAGCAACAGACGTAATATCATACTTGTTGAAGATAAACCTGACTGCTTCATTTTGCATCCTTTCCAGTTTATTAATATTACCAGTGGTAAATCTGTCACATTACGTTTCTATATTCAAGCAGACGTAAAGCCAGTAGCCCGTGCGCTAAAAGTTTAATGTCCTTAGAATTGTGAATGCATCACGTCAAATTAAGGAATTTATACATGGCAATATTTGCAATATAGTTTATCTGGTACATATATTCTAATGCATATCACGACGGAGGTGAAGACCTAAGTACTTGAAATTGAAAAGACGTAAAACTTGGTTGCCGTCTGCTGTTTAGTCAAATATTATTGTGGGCTTCATATTTGTAATTATCAATACAACACTTTAAGCAGAATCAACACACAACTGCCCTGTATTGCGCCACTTCAATATTGATTGCGGTGAGCACTGAGATTTGCTCGGTCACCATGTAAATTTACAACTGAATATAAAATGCAGGAATCAGCACACAATCGAAGTCTTGAAATACAACCTTCACTGATGTCACTTTAAATGGCAAGAAAAGCAAAGGTCTCAGTACAGAACCCTGGTGAACGTCTGATATAACTGGTAAAAATTTAGAAGGAAGTTAATTGTACACAACATACTGCTTCGACAATGTCAAGTATGCTTGTAGCCAATTACAAAGCCGATTATTTTTCAGTATTCCGCGAAGCCTAATTTGTAGTTTTGTATAGTAGATTTGTCGAATGTCTTGGCAAAGTCCAAAAACAATGTATCAGTTTGACTTCGATCATTTATAGCGGAAGCGAAGTCTTGAACTCCTTCGACAAGTTGGGTTATAGCCAAAAAATCTCGCCTAAAACTATGCTGAGTGGGTGACAAAATAGAATGTTATAAAGAAAAAAAAAGTTATATGTATATGAATGATGTGTTTTAATAACTTATAGCAAGAACATGTTAGAGCAATAGGACGATAATTTTTTATCAGTTGTTTGTCGCCAGTTTTAAATAAAGGACTTATTTAGAACAGTTTCCAGTCATCTGGCAACACGCTTGAAGATACAGATGTATTGAATATAACTGTTGCATTGAATTTAACTAACTTGAACTAAGACAGCTATAAGGTCCGAAATTCCATCAACCACATCACATTGAATTTCACCAGGAATCTTGGTTCGCACAAAGACAAGATCGAAAATCGACATGCTACCATCTTGTTGGCACTCGTGGAATGTTGCAGTTATTGAATACCAATGCCCTACCAGAGGGAAGCGCAACGCGTCGTGTCTTTCCTTTGCCGGCCATGATTATTCGTGGCGCGAGCGTAAGTGGCGAACGTGGAGCCGCGAAGCCAGCGGGTGTCGCAGAGCTATTTTTGGTATAGATAGATAATATGAACGACACCGACAATTGGTGTAAGGTCGCCACTTGGAGATGCGTTAAAGATGCGACGAAATTGCATTTTTCCTATTGGTAACACGCCAATTAAGACGAACGCTTATAAATGACGCGTTGAAGGAACCAAGTTCACATATTACTGTAATGAAGCATGCAATTCTGCACTTTGCCAAGGACGTTCTGAGCGGACAGTGCTGTAGATATAAAATGTGTAATTTTAATGCCTGAAACGTATGTAAAAGAAGACCATGGCACAGTGGATAGCGTGCTCGGCATCTGTAGGCGCGAAATCAGAGCTCACAGGTGCGACTCCCGTCGAGGTCTTTTTTTATTTGTCTTCTAATCATGCATACTTCTTTTCCATAACTTCCGTGATGGAAATACGTCATTCAAGTCTTCTTGTACCACAACATAGAACAGTACTATGTTAAAAGTCACTTTAAAGCGTAAATTCAAGTACTCAAAGAGATAAAAAAGGGACAGTTGGTTGCGCTTGCGAGAGTTAGCGTTTTAATTTCATAGCATCATAGAGAAACATTGTCTCCTCGTCGTGACAGCAAAAGGTCCCATTTCGTCTATTAAAGATGCAACTCTCTAATTGGCGTGAACTTGTGCTCGAAAAAAAAAAGAGAATCAAATAGGAGCAATAGATGCCATGCAATGATAGCGGCGAACAGCGCGTCGGCTGTCAATAATATTCCAAGTGGTAAAGCGCGTCAGCCTTTATACATGTGCCATCGAAGATTCCAGGGTTATCGTTGTTGGTAGACTAAGCTGTCAAATAAACTAGACTGTTAGGAACCTCAAACATATCTCAAACAACCGCGAAGCTTCTGAAAAATTGTAACGTGATGTGACGCATTGATAACAGTCTTCGCGAGTGAAATCAAAACAAAAGTCGCGTCACATTGTAGATGCTCGCGTGCCTTTTACGTGTGTATCAACTGCGCAATACGAGAATTCAAAAAATGAAGAAAGAGAAATTAAGTGATAAAATAATAATATTAACTACTACTGGTGGTTTAATGTCTCCAAACGACGATTATCATAGACGCCGTAGTATAGGTCTCTGAAAATCTTGACCAAGTGGTGTGATTTAACGTTAACTAACATCGCACAGTACACGAGCATCTAGCATACCCTCACCATCTAAATGCGACAGCCATGGTCGGAATCGAGCCCGCAACCTTCGTGCGAGCAGCCGAGCACCGTTGTCACTGTTCTACCGAGGCAGACGGAAGGAACTTACAGCTCTTTCAATCGTATACTTTGAGTAGGGAAATTCTTTCATACAAGATTACCTCTTGTTTCGCAGAATGTACTCGAAATTTGGTCGGCACACCGGGGTATTTGAGTCACATATTCTTATTTGCCATCTTTCTAAGTCAATATTACTCCTACTGCAGACGAAAGCTTCTTGTAATGACATCTGGTTTGCGCCTTCCTGCGTGAGCTAATTTTTATGTACCCTAGAAATAATTCGAAATCATCACCTCACCTAACCTTCTGCGCAGTAGTCTATGCTTTCAATCACTTTGATTTATTTTGGTGTGTTTAATGGACCATCAGTTATCTGTCTCTCCTATTAAACGGCCTTCCCACTTTTTTTCCTTGATGTCCACTAGGATGTCACTGGACATAGTTCTTACGTGATGCACTCCACTAACAAGCTCTTGATATTATGCCTATAATCTTACTTCTCATTGCAGACTACGTAATTAAAGACTTCCCGAATTTTTTTGGTATTTTCGAAGTTTGTGCCCAATATGCAAGAAAAGCGATAATATTGGTAATGTCTAATACTTGAAGACATTTTTGTTTTGTTTAGGAACAGTGGTAAATTACCGGTGGTTGCCGATTCACACGTTTCATACCTAATGAAACATTATGTTATCCTTAATGGAAAAAGCAAGCCATCCTGTTAACTGCATCTTAAGATAGATAGCTCCAGAATACAATGATTTAGGTCAGCCTGTTGTAAGAGAAATCTAAAGCCGCATATGAAACCTTCATGGAAGCTACAGTAAGGACTTCGTGAGAAGGATGAAGTGTTGTCAAATAAGCTCTTATATATTGTTTATATTGTGGCCGTGTCTTCAATAATGGTAGCAGATTATTATAGCTAAGTAACAATACGGCCAGAACTGCATAAAGGGACAAATACTTTACCGGCTCAGTGAAAGAGATTCGGTGTGAAACTTACCTTGTTGTGAATGCTATCAAGCTTCACGGTCCGGCGTACGTTGTGCCAAATGTCTGCCGTCGTGCGACCCTGCTGAATAAGCAGCGGCAGAGAAGTCTGTGTGCCAAAAGAAGTTGGCGACTTCACTACGCTCAGCCACAGCGTGGCGCTCCGCCCACCAAACATGTGGTACCAAAACGAGAAACAAGCCAAGCCCGGCTGGGGTCCCACCAGAGGTGAGTTGAGCAGGGCTGTTCCGTGATTGCCGTTGAGGCTTCTTCCTTTCAGGTATGCTAGGTTGCCTGCGTTGAACAAAGTCGCAGATATTAGCAATATAATATTCGTTAGGTCGAATGGACCTGAGAAGAAAATTTATACCCTAGTGGTCGCAACGCTCAACATGAAATAAAATCGCGCTTGTTGATATTGATTGATAAGCGGCGTTTAATGTCCCAAAACCACCATATGACTATGAGAGACACCGTAGTGGAGGGCTTGGGAAATTTCGCCCACCTGGGGTTCTTTAACGTGCCTCCAAATCCGAGGACACGGGCCTACAACATTTCCGCTTTCATCAGAAATGCAGCCGCCGCCACCGGAATTCAATCTTGCGACCTCCAGGTCAGCAGCCGAGTACCTTAGCCATGCACTAGAGCACCGCGGTGGGGCGAAATAGGGCTTGTTGTTGCTAATCATAGATGTGAGCTGTTAAACACTTGCTCGATGATTACCGTCACCGAACTGATTCCCCGGTCAGTAGTGAGATAACATAATATTTTACAATGTGAAACACGCCTCAGGTACGCTGCACAAAGCACTCTTCAACATGCTTTTCGAGACACTCGAGCTAACCATTCGGCACATTCGCAGTGTTACGTCTACGCTGTGCCCCGCCGCGGTGGTTTAGTGGCTAAGGTACTCGTCTGCTGACCGGAAGTTCGCGGGACCAAATCCTGGCTGCGGCAGCTGGATTTCCGATGGAGATGGAAAGAACTTACAGCTCTTTCAATTGTCTATTTTCAGTGGTGGAATTCTTTCAAACAAGATGACCTCTTGTTTCGCGAAATGTATTCAAAGTTTGGTTGACGCACAAAGGCCTTTAAGTCATATATTCATATTTGTCATCGTTCTAAGCCTATATAATTCCTACTGCAGACGGAAGCTTCTTGTAATGACATCTGATTTGCGCCTATCTGCGTAAGCTAATTTTTATGTACCCTTGAAATCATTTAAATTCACCACCTCACTTAACCTTCTGCAGCAGTAGTCTATGCTTCCTGCGACTTTGATTTATTTCGATGTATTTAATGAATCATTGGTTATCTGTGCGTCTTAATAAATGGCCTTCCCACTTTTTTTCCCTTTCCCCTTTTTTCCCAACAAGGATTTCGACTAGACCTAGTTTTACGTCATCCACTCCACTAAGTAGCTCTTGATATTATGCCTATCAGCTTACTTCTCATTGCAGACTGCGTAATTCTAAACTTCTTGAATTCCTTTGGATTCTAAAAGTTTGTGCCCAATGTGCAAGAAAAGCAATAGTAGTGGTAATGCCTAAGACTTTAAGACATTTTTTTTTTGTTTAGGAACAGTGGTACTTTACCGGTGGTTGCCGATTCACATGTTTCATACCTAATGAAATATCTTTAATGGAAAAGCAAGTCATCCTGTTAACAACGCCTTAAGATAGATAGCTTCTGAATACAATGGTTTAAGTCAGCTTGCTGTAAGAGAAATCAAAAGCCGCATATAAAGCTTTCATAAAAGCTACAGCGAGGACTCTGTGAGAAAGATTAATTGTTGTGAAATGAGCTGTTATATATTGTTTAACTTATGACCGTGTCTTCAACAATGGTAGCAGCGTATTATGTCTAAGTAACAATGCGGCCAGAGTTGCATAATGGGGCAAATACTTTAGAGGCTCAGTGAAAGAGATTCGGTGTGAAACTTACCTTGTTGTGGACGCTATCGAGCTTCACGGTCCGCCGTACGTAGTGCCAAATGTCTGCCGTCGTGCGACCCTGCTGAATAAGCAGCGGCAGAGAAGTCTGTGTGCCAAAAGAAGTTGGCGAATTCACTACGCTCAGCCACAGTGTGGCGCTCCGCCCACCAAACATGTGGTACCAAAACGAGAAACAAGCCAAGCCCGGCTGGGGTCCCACCAGAGGCGAGTTGAGCAGGGCTGTTCCACGGTTGCCGTTGAGGCTTCTTCCTTTCAGGTATGCTACGTTGCCTGCGTTGAGCAAAGTCACAGATATTAGCAATATAATATTTGTTAGGTCGAATGGACCTGAGAAGAAAATTTATACCCTAGAGGTCGCAACGCTCAACATGATATGAAATCGCGCTTGTTGATGATTGATTAATAAGGGGCGTTTAACGTCCAAAAACCACCATATGATTATGAGAGACGCCGCAGTGGAGGGCTCGGGAAATTTCAGCCACCTGGGGTTCTTTAATGTGCCCCCAAATCCGAGGACACGAGCCTACAACATTTCCGCCTTCATCAGAAATGCAGCTGCCGCAGCCGGAATTTGATCCCGCGAACTGCGGGTCAGCAGCCGAGTACCTTAGCCATGCACTAGAGCACCACGGCGAGGCGAAATCGGGCTTGTTGTTGCTAATCATAGATGTGAGCTGTTAAAAATTTGCTCGATGATTACCGTCACCGAACTGATTCCCCGGTAATTTGTGAGATAACAGAATATTTTAGGATGTGAAACACGCCTCAGGTACGCTGCACAAAGCACTCTTCAACATGATTTTCGAGACACTCGAGCTAACCATTCGGCACATTCGCAGTGTTACGTCTACGCTTTGCCCCGCCGTGGTGGCCTAGTGGCTAAGGTACTCGGCTGCTGACCCGCAGGTCACGGGTTTGAATCCCGGCTTAGGTGGCTGCAATTTCGATGGAGGCGAAAATGTTGTAGGCCCGTGTGCTCAGATTTGGGTGCACAATAAAGAACCCTGGGTGGTCGAAATTTCCGGAGCCCTCCACTACGGCGTCTCTCATAATAATATGGTGGTTTTGGGACGTTAAACTCCTACATATCAATCTATCACATATCAAACGTCTACGTTGCGCAAACCAGTGCGTTAACTTCAAATTCAAAAATTTATTTCCATCATGAGACCGAAAAGCAATAAGCGGCACCCAAGTTCACCTTGCAGTGGCTCAGATTATATTTTTTATTTATTTATCTAACAAAACAAGCAGCAAAAAATCTTGCACGCCACTTGTGTACACTGTCGTTCTTTAGGAATAAAGTCACGTTAGTGCATGGCCCGCGCTCTACAGTGGCTGCCCACGGGACCATTATCAACCGACAGCAAATGAAAAGATGTTGGCTTTTGGCGTCATCTGTTGGCAAACAAATGATTGAGGCAAAAATTATGTAAGCCCATGTGCTCACATTTGGGTGCACGTTAAAGCTATCAGGTGGTTGGTATTTCCGGGGCCCTTCACTACGGGGTCTGTCATCTTCATATGGTGTTTTTGGGACGCTAAACCTCACATCTCTAATGGCAAACAAAACAACTAGTTATGGTCGCTGGACAAGTGCTACAAGATACAGTGGGTGGCCGTTGTAAAGAGCAGGTCACTCGATCGCGTGTTCCCTTTTTCAGAGACCGGCAGTCTACATTTAAAGTGAAATCATGAAGGCGAAGGTAGAGTAGCGTACATGTACAGATATGAATTATGGTGACTGGATGCAATTTAGTTGAGGTTGGGATAAAAGCTAAATGAACTCTATGGTTTGAAAGCCTATTTCTGAATGAAAGCTGCACTTGGCATCACTGCTAAATATGGTACGGTGTGGTGCGGTGTGCCCTAGCGTACATGCACTATACTCGTTGCACTATTGTGGCTAGGATTACCTTCTGCCAATGCCATGCTTGCATTGAATCTCGATGGTGGGAGAGCCAATCGTATTTGAAAAAATCTCGTTATAACCCTGTTCTTTGGCAAACAACCTTACTATTGTAGTTCTCGGTCAGCAGTTCTACGATGATTGACAACACTATCTACGTGCCCTATATGACCAACCTAGAAACCAGTGGTTGAGCTATTTATTGGTGTGGTTTTTGACCTATAATGCATATTTGTGTAGAAAAAAAATGAAGGTAAACCAGTGTGTACCAAAATACAATTTTTTCAAACAGGATGCAGAAAGTCACCCCACTGCATGGCACTTCGTTAGCCTTCATTTTTCTTTCGCATATCTCGACATTTTCTCTTTATAGAAACCATCTCACAAAACCCTATTTTCGTCTGTTCGAGTGTCTCACATATTATAGAAACACATATCTAGGTTTCTTTACCATCCGGTCAAAGTGGCACAACTAATACTAAGGATTAGCCTAAATACCAGGTCACTGACAAGGAGGCCGAGACAGAGAGGCAGGTTGATAGAGGTGTTGTGGCATCTCATAGGAGCCAATTATTTTCTGTTCCTCTACAAATAACTAAACTAAAATTGCATGTGAAAATGAAGGCACATCGTTACACTGCCACTCTGCCTCAGGCTGCACTGCTCGCACGTTTATTGACCAGTGTTCAAACTGCATTCCCTCTTCAGGAAACTTTTCATTTTGACTGGGGCGAATACACACCGGAAGAAAAGAATAAAAGTAGAGGAATGAAGACATGAATGAATAGAAAAAACAAAGGAAGTAGGGAACATCAAGTCAAGGAGAGGAAACTGATTTAACTGAGATCGAAGTACGTTGGTGACTCCGAACAAGGGTAGAAAAGATGACGTCAGTCCGACTAAGCCAAGCACTGTCCTGATATTTATTCCGGTACTGGGCACTCTAACGGAGAAAAAAAACAGACCTTTGAGTTCTCTTTCTTCTCTTTGTGCGCCTGACTCTCGACGTATACAATTTTCTTTAAAGAGACACGGGACCTTTATCTAGAGACCATAATACCTTTCTTTTAAATTCGTGTGGACCTGAAAAAAATTGAGCGTGTCTTTTTTTAGAGAGCTACACAGGTGGCAAGACAATACTCCCCCAAAGAATAACAAGGTATTTTCTTCCTTTTTTTGAGTGCATGCATTACATCAACCAATGCAGGCAGCATGTGTGGCTGTAGTAGTCAATTTAGGAAATAATGTGTGCTGTCAGCGCCAATCGTTCGAGTGCGCACAAAAGTCAGGTGAGTTGTTTTACCTTTCATATTCCCTGGAGCAGCGACTGGAGCAAGGATGGACGAAGAAGAGCTTTGGAAGGACCACGTTTCAGGCAAGGGTGGTGCGGATGACCAATGGCAGAAATTCCAGCCAGCCAATGAACAGCTGACGAGTTCCGCTGCATTGCAGAAACAGTTGTGTGATTGCACACTATTCCCGAATACACCAAGTTGATCTTCACTATTAGCCTACAGTATTTTCAGCGCTCAAAAGAAACCAATATACAGTGATTTATTCCTTGCCCCAAGGATGTGAGTCTATTGAAGCTCGGCTTGTGCTGGGTTGCCTGTTGCACCTGCGCGCCTGCGCGCGTGTGTGTGAGAGAGAGAGAATCAGCGAGTGCGTGCGTCTATGCGTGTCTGTGTGTGAATGAGTATGTGTCTGCGTGCATGCGTGTGTGTGCGTGTGTGTGAGATAGTGTGTGCGTGTGCGTGTGAGTAAGCATGTGTGTGCGTGCATGTACGTGTGTATGCGTGTGTATATGTTTGACTGAGTGCATACGTGCGTGTCTATGTGTGAGTGAACAT
The DNA here is from genome assembly GCF_013339725.1 of Rhipicephalus microplus. NCBI lineage: Eukaryota > Metazoa > Arthropoda > Arachnida > Ixodida > Ixodidae > Rhipicephalus > Rhipicephalus microplus. Next base: position 107,743,099 of record NC_051169.1, read on the forward strand.
GTGTGTGCGTATATGAGTGAGTGAGTGCGTGTATATTTGCGTGTGAGTAAGGGAGTGCGTATATGCGTGTCTGTATGTGAATTAGCATGTGTGTGTTTGTGTGTGTATGTGCGTGTATGTGTGTGTTTGTGTGTGTGTGTGTGTGCGCGTGTGTGTGTGTGTCTGTGTGCGTGTGTGTGCGTGTGTGTGTGTCTGTGTGCGTGCGTGTGTGTGTGTGTGTGTGTGTGTGTGTGTGTGTGTTCTGATTTGTTCCTGAGGAGCAAGATGTGTAAGAGCATTCTGAGCTGAACGCATGCTTAGTACCTCTGTGAAGAAGCAGATACGACGTTTTCCGTTCATAAAAAAGAGAAAAACATCTTTGATGTAGCGCACGCTATATCCGAATTCTGTTTTCCCTCCTTCTGTTTACCACTGTTATTTACTGGTATATTGGTATCTCTTAGCAAATTTTCTTTGTGTTCTTTTCTATAAAAGTTTCACATTTGACTTATACTATGGTCCTGGAAATACGACTACACAACAATACATAACAAGTTCCAGTGGTAGTTATCCTCACTCTATATGGCTTTTAGAGTTCACAGTATTGAAAGGTGAAATATAAATTTCAGTGATAGCTGCGAATCACAAGTCCGTAACGAAGCGCACTCACTTGCAGGCAGGGCTTCAGCATCTTGGGGCATGGTTTCACACCTGTCATGATGCAGGATAGAATATCATCCAGCGCGATGAAGCCTGGCGTGCTTGGATCACCGGTGCTTCCGACAAAGTTTACCTTGAAGTAAGTGAATATTCATGAGAAGATCAGCGCTGCTTGTTCTTTTTCTGTTCAATACTATAAATTTCGGAAATACATACAACACCCCAACAGTTTTATTGCTTAACTAGGTCAGTTTGTAACGTGTTCGGCACCTAATGGAGTTAGGCGTATGATATTTCCAGTTGTGATAAGAATTGCGAACGACAGCTAAAACATATACGTGCCTTAGAGATTTAAAACTATATATAGAAGTAATGATTTAGGCTACCATATCGCCAACTGTGCTACCCCTTTGAGAGGAAATGCCAGTTGCCGTTTACTTTTTTCATACAAGCACACTACAGCTCGTTCTTATTTAATTATATCAAGAAGTTCATCATCATAATCTGTGCGCGAATACACAGCCATACATTTATTACTTAAAACCACGCTAGCAACACAGACAACATAAGATCAAGTGACAACGCGTGTGCCGTGTCAATTCAATGTGATAAAATCATAGGTGGCATATATACGGGGAACATAAAAAGTACATAAAACAAAACGAATAACAGAAGAGGTTTTCTCGTCCGCTGGTTATTGTCAGCGTTCTTAACACATCATCTGTAGTACTTTAAAATGAACATGCTAGTCCAGCCTCACTTCTTATTTGCAGTACCTATGAAACATCGCATTACTCATGCCTACTTGACTTAGCAGGTCTCAATATTCACATGTGGTTCTCTTGCAATATAATCGCATTACTGAAGCCGTAACAACAACCACAGTTGCCAAAAAACTAAGATGTCTCCTCTTACTAACGTGCGACAAAGAAAATGTGAATTGGCCATCGATCTCTTAGTACCGGTGGCACATAGTATTTGGTAGGAATCATGCAAGATTATAAAGACTAAGACTGCACCAAGTAAATTCAGCTTTACTTGCCTAATAGCACTAGGCATATGCAAGTGTCAGTGTTTCTAAATGCATGAATAGGTTGGCTTAGTTTATAGAAATGCGCTGTTTTTAAGCTTCACGTGGCTTCTTTTACTAACGTTAATTGTAGCCATTATCAGTGGAGACAAACAAGTAGCAAACAGGCAGTGAGCCTAAGCAAACGTAAACTCTGGCGACTGCTTCATTCATTGTTGGCTTTCTTTTCTGCAACAGACTACGTTCACTACACAAGTCTGTAAACAATCTTGACGATGTGCTGCTTTCGTCATCAATGAAAATCGGCAGTTTTAAGGATTTTCTAAACGTCATAGCTAACATATATTTCGTACAATGCCCCTATCAAATGAGTTTATTATTTCATAAAAGTACTATGTTATAAAGTTAGTTGATATTGAACTACATTTTAAGTCTTATCAAGAATTATAGATGTGTGTTTTGCTGTTAACTGAGGTTTCAGTATTGCAGGTTTACGCGTCTTACCTATAAAAGTATAACCTATAACTGGTCAAAAAGAGTCTAGCATACTGCGTGGCAGAGATCCGTGAACTTGAAGAAAACAAGCGCCTTTGAAAGCACTCCTTTCTTGATGCACGCACGCCTATATACTTCTAAATAAATCTTGGTTTTACCTTCCTGGTGTGAGGCACAGCGATGCGACCTTGCTTCCATTCCAGGGACTTTCCACCTGTTTGCTCCCATAGAGGAATTCCCATTCCATAAATGTCGGAAGGGTCATACACGTCAAGAGCTTGGACCTGAAAAATTAAAGCCATGGATTACACAGCATTCGCAGTTTTACATTGTAACGCAACCGCATACTTGACATCAAGTCCCACAGTTTTTAATATTCTCTAACTAATCCAACGCAATTCATAGTTATCAGTTTCTAGCATAGAGGTGATGGTGAATGTTTCGAGGCGAACGACGCATTAGTTCATCTCGTTTCGTAATCAGCTTCCCACTTAGTAACCGCAGTGGAGAGAATGCAGATACGGACCATCACTGTAGGACGATACTACCATGATGCAATGAGTACGCTTGCGCAGCACATAGAATTTCTCAATGGTGTGTCTGGGAGCAGTAAATTCGCTACCCGATAGATGTTCTCTTTTGATTCCGTGTCTACATGAATATTATTTTTATAGAGATCATCCAAAGTTTCCAGGCCACAGTGCCATAAAAATACACGGAATAGTGGACAGAAAACATTCGACGTACCACGTGTTTATACATGTACACCACATTTCACGAACGAAAATTATGGTACTCCCTACCATTAGGACAATGCCATTCCTAAAAAAAGGATTACCTTCTGGCCAAAAGAAGTCACAGACAAGGCATAAGGGCGAAACAATGAATTAATTAAGAAATTGCAATGTTGAATGAGGTACGGCTAAAAAACAGCCCTTAATTCCTCATCACGGAGTTAGTCAACAAGAAAAAGGTCCAGTGCCAAGGACAAGAATGCGTCTTTCTCGCAAATTTGTATGCTGCGTACATATTGCGCTAAACATCTCAATCAGAAAATACGAAGTAGCCCACTTCCCACCCATTGCGTTAGTCAACGAAACGCATGCGTAGGGTAACTGTGGCCATAACAACAAGAGAAACGACTTTCGGACTCTCTATAACTTCACAGCCAATGATCTAACTCAGAGCTGAGAATTACTTGTAGAAAGCTTTGCACAGTGGAGATATCGCTGTATACAAATAGCTCCTGAAGCAAAATGCGGAGTTCATGTACAGGCCACAGAAATATGGCAGTACTTGCGCGACGAAACAAGAAAAAAAAACCAGGGGTATTTCATAGGACTGAACAGCCTTGTTTTTGTGGCTTGTACATCCACATAAACTGACTAGCCAAGAGATAAAATTGCACGCTATCTCCCGCCAAAGGGAACCACGTGTACATGCGAAGCAGCGGGCCTTAACGCTTACACTGGCGGCGATAACGCTGGCGCGCATCGCTGCATTGCACAGGAGAAAACGTAGGGATGTGAAAGGCACGCAGTGATAGACTGGTGTTTCCGACTGAAACATGCCACTCGCTGCTAATGGGTAGTGAGTGGCAGAAGACTCCAATTGGACCCAGAGACCCGCAGTCCACTCTTAGTTAACGCTCATGCACGAATTTTCATTGTTCAACAACGCACAGAAAACATCTCCCACTGGCATTGTCTTTAAGTCAAGACTCAGTGTCTATGCATACGGGGTGGCCAGTGAATGGTTGTGCAGCGCAATCAGTCGTTTTTTTTTTTCAATGCTAGCAGACACTGCCTGAGTAGGCATTGCGAGGTGAGAGAAAGAGAGAGAGAGAGATAGTAAGAGGAGGGAGAGGAGGCATTCGTTGCTTGCTCTCGCATGCGTTCACCACAGCGTGGAACACATGACGCCTGAAGTGATAACAATGGTTTAGACTTTATATAATCTGACAAAGTCCTGCTAATGACAAAAACGTGCAGAGAGTTTCCGTTTATTTTTTATAGCCAAAATATGCAAGATGCTTCACTTAGAATCGTCACACTGACTCTAACACGTTATCGTACAAAAACAAATCTTTTCAAATATTCTTTCTTTCCATGCATCATAACATATTGGAACCACCTACCCTTTTCACGTCTTTCTAACGCTGATCTTTTGGAACATGTTATCATTTGATGCTACAGTCATTCATATATTAAATTTATACCTTCATTAATTGGTTATCACGGGTTCCTTGATCCACAATCTAATGAAATATCGCAACTTCTGGGAAGGTTTTATTTTTTATTGTTTATTATTTCACGTGTATATGAGTATTCACATATCACGCACGCTTATTATTATGGCTTTAACTTGAAATATCTGAACACTTTACGTTTGACTAAATTTTAGTGTCTAATATTAGTTTTTTGGCTACTTTTGGTGTCTATACATTTCGCATTGTTCCTTAACGATTGTACGGTTTGCACCTTCCTTCTTTTCATGTTTACTTTTTTGTTTTTACTGTGTTATGTTTTGCTCATTATGTATTATTGACATTTTTAACGTTTGTGCGCGTTTCGCATTGTTTAAATACATTTCTTTGTACATTCGCTCTCTGCTTGGACCCTCTTTCGGGCCTGCAGTATTCTGTAAATAAAAAATATAAATAAACTGCATCGGTTCTCAGGAGCATACTATGCCACACGCATGCGTCACTTTATGAATTTACGTAGGTCGCGGGATCAAATCCCGGCTGCGGCGGCTGCATTTTCGATGGAGGCGGAAATGTTGTAGGCCCGTGTGCTCAGATTTGGGTGCACGTCAAAAAACCACAGGTGGTCGAAATTCCCGTAGCCCTCCACTACGGCGTCTCTCATAATCATATGGTGGTTTTGGGCTGCTAAACTACACAAATCAATCAATCAGTTTACGAATGTATTGCAGAACATTGGGCTCATTTTAGGAATTCATCCATTATTATCCCTGTCTATTTTGTCTGACTGTGTTTTTGCGTGAAGTTGTTTCTCGCTCTATTTTTGCTTGTTGCTTGTGGGAGGGGTGTGAGGCGTTCAGAGCATTTCTAGTAATCTCGTGATTTCAAATGTGACTCAAATTATAATGGCATCACATGTGGCTAACTGTGTTGTCAACGTAGTCAAATATGGTTAGAGTTGGGGCACCACCACCTAGACTAACTCAAGGCCTCCGCGCGCTGCTGTGACGTCACGCACACGGGATGGGCCTAGAAATTGGGCATCACCTCAAGCGGTGTCCTTAGGCAGATTTTGGGCGCGCTTGTTATCCTATTTTCAGCCGCATTTATTAGGGGGCAAACAGCTAAAGGTCCGTGTGCCTAGATTTAAGTTCATGTTAAAGAATCCCAGAGGGTGCAAAACTTGGGAGCCCTCCACTACGGCGTTTTTCATATTTATATCGCTTTTTCTTGGTCGTACAGCCCCAACAGTTATAACTAGCGCTTCGGTAGCATAAGGGTAATAATTAGGACTAATATTACGAATTACTTTACGGGGAGAAACGCTGAAAAATTAGTTTATTTGATGACTGTGGCAATACATATATGCTTGTTCCCGCGAAGACCGCAACGAATGGGTAGACACTGCGAACACAAGTACATTTTACCGCGTTGCCTTCACGCGGATCTCTTTTTGCCTGATCATTATTCACAAAATACTAATCTAGACAACACAGCACAGATACATTACGTTTGAATGCAAAGTAAAGCACACAGCTTATTGACAATGGACAGGGAAAATATCCGAGAATGAATGGGTCCATATTTTAACACACAAGCGATTTATTGAAAAAGATGACATCGGTGAAGAAAAACTAAACCAAATATCCCAGGAGGATCAAACAATGTGAAATTCTACAATCATGACAGAATTGAATTTACAACAATCAAATAGTTTTATTTTTATTTATAAGACTGTAAGCCCTTGTGGACTGTGACAGGGATGGAAAGGAGCATGTGCAAGGTAGTTTCAAACTTCGTTAAAAATCTTCAGGTGATTTAAAATCAACAAACACACTTGAATTAAATCAATACAATAGTTGCATGGGGCAGAAAAGAAAAACTGAATACATTGAAGTTTTAAACAGGTTAAAGAAAAGAAAAACATAACCACAGTGTGTATTTCTGTGCAAAGTCACTCATCATTTCTGCAGGGCTTGCAGCTTTGGACTTTCTTTTGTAATAGTCGGGTTGTCATTTGACGCTTGGAGCTTTCACTTTCCTTTCGGAACAAACACTTCGTTGTTTGCTGTTTTGCACAAATTGTTGAGCAGTGTATTTGCGGCTGCACTCAAGACATGATGCTTTACTTCTCGTGGGGAATGACCTGAGTCACAGAAGTCAAGGGCCTCATAATTACTGAGTGCATGAGACACAAGTGCTACTAGTGCCTCCTTTTGGTTGGCCAGAGACGGAAATTTCGAAGCATACTGATCTCCTCTCAGCTTATCGAGGATAATTTCTGTGAAGAGCACTGCATTGACTACTGCTGCTTGTGGAAATTTGAGTCCACCCCTTGACATGCCTGCAATGAGTACGTTTTCATTGCGATCCAAGTGTGTGTTTTCTAACGCAAGGTTTTCCTTACAAAATCCACACATCAACTTTTTCAGAGCAGCATGTGCACAATATCCTGCAACATAGGTCACAGCAGGCATTTTCGAAGCTTTATTTTTCCGATGTCTGCATTTGTGACTTTAATATTAACTGTTCATGGAGTGAATCAGGTGTTGCCTTTGAGACAGGTCGTGCTATCACATCCAAGTCAGGGAGATCGAGAATTTTCTGAAGCCTCAGTTTGCTCTCAGACTCGTAAATTTGTCGAACAGAGACATGATACTGGGAACCACTCAGCTGGCGGTACTTTCCAAACCGTTCTTCAAGAGAATCGGTTTGAAATTAGCCAAGCAGCCCATATTCAAATGCCAGCTCCTGTAAACAATACAGTGAAACTTCATGCAAAGCATGGCTTGTGTGGCCGAGAGCCGTGTGGTTTCTGGTGCGAAATGTCCATTATCAAGCTTAAGACTAGCCCAGTAGTCGAGCCACTCTGGTATCTTCTTCGAAAATTCCATCTGGGGGCAGGATGCTGAACTTATTGGGCACTGCATGTCATCTCGCAGGCGCTCACCTTTCCTTGGTGTTTTCACATTGACAATCCTCCACCAAGTTAGAATTGTGGCTATGAAGTTGACAGTTCCTTCTGCATGTTGTATGGTCGAAGAGTTGAGTGCTGCTACAGTGAATTCATTACCAATTCGCAGTGCAAGCTTGAAATTTTGCCGTTCAATATTAGACGGGTCCAGTGCCTTCAATGACAGAGTAGTTGCTATCTTCAATAGCTCGTTTTTCTCTGCGTCATGCAACTCACGCAATGCTTTAAATGATGCTGTGAGTATAGCTGGCTTGGGGTCACTACTCAGGTCAGGATAGTATATGCACTTCCCAATGTTCCGCTGGTTCAGCCAATTATTTCTTAGACTTCAAGACATGAACAATGTCTAAAATAAAAAATAGTGGCCGCGACGGATTAGCTGGGTGCTGGTACACAAATGCTTTGCCTAGGAGGGTTCGCAAAAACTTCATTGCTTTCCAATTTATTGAATTGTTGTCCAAGACAACTGCTATAACACTGATTTCTATTAACTCTAGGTCAGTGATAAGCTTCCTTAAGAATTCGTGCAAAGTGTTAGCATCAATCTGGGCCACTGGCATAAGACGAACAACGTCTTTATGATTTGATAGAATGCTCTGCACCATAAAATCATGAGCTGCTTTAGCTGGACAAGAATTGCTGGCAGCAGCACCTGCGATGAAACCACCTTTGTACTCAAAGTATGCTTTTAAGTGGATCTCATTCATCATCAAAGTCACAGTTCGTTAGTGCTCTTTCATCAGATTTAAGATCGACTTGGCGTAGTTAAGAATAGAAGAGCCATGCTGCTCTAGGGCAGGGCTCCCTTCATAGGATGAACAGAGGCGCCTTATGGTAGCAGGGTGGGGTAATTTCACCTTCACTGAGCTTCGGACGAAGTTATAAGCATGCGGTGATATGGTAAACAGCAGTCCTGCAAAAACAAACATTTCTGGAGAGTAGCGTGGAGAAGTTTTCAAAATAAGTTCCAATTGGCTGCTTACAAATTTGAGTACTTCCAAGTGCGATTCATGCTATTCTTGCAACTGGTAATCACTGCACACATCCTGCAGCAGCATCAACACAATTTCCAGAAGGCGGTGAGCTTTTTGGCTGTCATCAGCAGAGCGGCTCACCTGTAGTAGCTCAACAGACTGCAATACTTCATTTAGTTGCCTGAGGTCTCGGAAAGGTGAAGGCACATTGACACTGGGAAGGTTCTCGATGCTGGCTTCTCCGTTAAACACGTTAATGCACAAGTCGACTGGCACAGTCACCGAACTACGCGCAGCGGGGGCACGGTCAAGTGCTAGGTCGAAAAACAGAACCTTTGAGTCTTTGATGATTACAGTCCAGAATTCCGACACCGATAAGTTTGAAAGAGCACGGCAAAACTCCGCGATACTGCCGACTCTGTTCTTCTGGTTTTCTTCTTCTTCTGCAGCTACAGAAAGCTCAATAGCTGTTCGCAAGGAGGCCGCTTCTAATCGGGCTTTCTTTTCTTCGGGTGCCTCTCGAGCGGTCAGTGTAGTACGTGACATATACTTGGGGCAGTTGGCGAACACGCTGGGGACTGCGGTTTCTTTTAGGCGAACGCGTTCCAGAGGCACTTCAATCACCTTGCCGGTCCGCACGTCCGTGTATGTTGCCGTTCTGACGAAGTCCGTCGGAGCGAAATGTTTCTCGCAAAGCTGCAAAAGAAAAGAAAACATGATTTTATAGCCGCACGCACAATACATGAAAAGTTCGAACCAAGCAGTGAACAACACAGACCACGCTGATCGCTACAAACGAGAGAGCCAGTGTGCTGCAGATAACGAATAGACATCTTGATAAAATATTAAGTATACGTTAGAACGGCACGTAGCATAACGAAAAATTGACACTTACCACTGTATGTTTAGAAGGCGCAAAATGTTCACGAGAAACAGCCTTTGTTCACGCCACTCTCTGCTGCGGGTCACTGGGGAACCTGTAGACCCGTACACTTGAACACTTCGCATCATAGTCAAACTTGCAATTCGGAGCACAGCAAGATCCAGGCATACTGAAGTGTGGCAACACAGTGTTCCTATCGCCCAAGAACAATGACTCCTCATGAAGAGAACAGAAATCGACCAAACTTTGCGCTAACTCAGCAATTACGCCACAGAACACCTGATTACGCGGCCACACATTTACCACGCAGGTTGTGACTCACTGTGGCCAACAGACCCATGCTGCAAATCCACAAAAGTAGCGAATCTTCGGATTAAGTTGCTTTTTTTGCAATAAATATTCACTTGTTTGAGATTTATAAAAAACGCATAGCTTGTAAATAATATTTTACGCACATACGTTCACTCAGTAGAAGAACGCAGCGAAAAAAAGCTTTGCATTTTTTACTTTGCAAATTCATGCAGACTAGCCACAGAGGGCAAAGCCAATAATACAGACCAACGCTAGCTAAGCCAATAACCTTTGGAAAAGGAGAGACGTGGGAGAGCTTGGTGCATCCCGTCGGCTCACACTCCTCAGCCCATCCTACAGCTTCCATCCGCTAGTCGTGACGTAGCGTGATGGGAAAGGAGGCGATGGGCCGGCCTTGTAAGTTCTCAGTGGTGATGGTTGGGGCCTGTTTTGTCTTAAAATTTTTGTCCTGTTCTCGTCAAAAGTAGGGCTGAGAACTTTTAATGAGGATGTATAACGAACTAAGTTCACCAGCAGAAGTATACAATCAAGTAGCTACAAGAGCAGACGCAAACCATACGTAAGCGCGTGTGCTTTAAATAATGTAAGTGGTCCTTATCTTCAAAGCGTTTAGTAAACGTACAAGCATTTTTGATAAACCAATACATCCCGTGATATCTTACCTGAAGGCTCGTCTCTGGGTCGTCAGAAATGACATACCAAAATTCTGCGCATTGCGTTATCTTGCTGCTCCACGTAAGTATTTCACCAGTAAGCTCCGCCCTATTTCCTTTATTTTGCTCGAAGTTGCTGAAGAATAAGTAGGAACCTACAATGAAGGCAACGAGAAAGTAGCGTGATTAACTCTGTAGTAATGGGAGTGAAAAAATTCGTTCCATTGGAAAACGACACTGTTGTGATGACTAAATATTCTGAGCCGAAATCACGTCGTATATTTCACAAACGACATACCGCAGGCTGTTAAATACACCGAAATATCCCGAAAATGACTGAAGAAGAGGAGTTGGTTGACCAAATACTGAGCGCCCTTTTAGTTTCTTGTGATAACTTCCGGGCAACTGAAGCTTGCGACACAGAGTTTTTGTAAGGTATGCGCCACCTATCCAAAGACAGCTATGCTGAAAATTTCGATGTGCTTTTAACACGACAGCGTTAATAAAAAGCTCGTTTCGCTGAAATTGTGGTGTCGGTGTCGGCGTCGTTTATTTTGAGCAAAAAGTCAGCTTGTGCGTGCCTGAAAAGTTGAGAAAGATACAAATAAAAAGACTAATAAAAAGTTTGTGTCTGAATGAGGGTCGAACCGCAGTGGTTTGCCTCGGAAGCAGGAGTCCTACCACAGGGCCACGCGTCTGCTTAAAATTATTCTTAAAATAACTTGCTCTGCTTGGAAATGCATTGATAGCAACTTGCTTTACTAACACACGCGTCCTAATTACGTGCTTCACAATGCAAAATGTATTATCGCAATATAATGCGTCGTATAAAGGCGTAAAATTTGTTCGGGCATTAAAACGAGTGATTATTATGAATACACTGTTTAAAGCCTGTGACCTACTACGAAAGGCACACACGTTACTGCAATGCCATGAATAGTGGGTGCATAGCGAGTGCGAAAATATTTCACAGGCAAAACTGCGCGTCGTTGGCATGCTACCTATCATACAGAATGCAGCCGCATGCGAAAGTTTCACTGATACAAGCTGTTTTAAACTCATTACGCACAAGGGATAGGATACCGCTATCGTGTACAACTCTTAAAGGAGAAGCTTAAGGATCTCCCAATTTTTAGGCATATGACATTCGTGTGCAAAACTAATACACATCTGACGTAATTTTACGGCAGATCCTATAGAAATTTAGGAGTGTAGGTCATGCATCAAGTTAGACAAAGAAATGATCTCCACAAATGAAAGGCCATTTGAAGAAAAAATGTTCAATACAATAAAACCGACTTGTAAGGTACCGACATATGATAATGAACATTTCGGTGAGAGTGTAAGGAATGTTATTTATGCCCTGCCGTGGTGGTATAGTGGCTAAGGTACTCAGCCGCTCACCCGCAGGTCGCGGGATCGAATCCCAGCGGTGGCGGCTGCATTTCCGATGGAGCGGAAATGCTGTAGGCCCGTGTGCTAAGATTTGGGTGCACGTTAAAGAACCCCAGGCGGTCGAAATTTTCGGAGCCCTCTCATAATCATGTGGTGGTTTTGGGACGTTAAACCCCACATATCAATCAATGTTATTTATGAGCCAAACAATGTCTTGATAGTTTATACATTGTAAAATAAACAAAAACCTGCTTGAAAGTTATAGTGTCCGTGAATGGGCTCTGTAACGTCGCGAGTAACTTGAAGATATAAAGGCTATGTAGAAACAAAAATGTGCATTCATCATCACCAACATCCTGAGTATAAAATTCGTCCAAAACAAGACTCAGGTTTCACTCAGTGGTCTTCAACTGACGTTCTCCTAAGCGAGAGTGTTCAATTTTATGCCTTTGAGAATTTGAAACGCATCTCCGCTAACTTTGCCACCCTAAGCTGCGTTCAGCCCTCTTCTCTTCGTTTATTACCTATTCCGTTGCGCTAACTGACAAATGGCTGTCCCCTCTCCAAGTTACCTGGGCATCCCTGATCTATTCTTTTCCTCCATTGTGAATAAATGTCCTAGGCCCCTTTTATCACAAGTGGAGTAGTCTGGAAGTTCCTTCGTGTTTCCTTATATTTATACATATTTATACTTTGTATTTTAATACTGATTATATGTGAATACTGTTCACATTGTGCACAGCCACACTGGTAAGGTGACTTCCGTATTTTGGGAACACGTAGTCTGTGAGCACCAGATTATCCTAATTATTTGGCCAAAAATCAACGTGTGATAAGGCTGCCACATGAGCATTTTGCCTACATATATTTTCTTTCCGGTCACCTATCGAGAACACTTGTTCATTCGCAGGAACCCCAGGGGTTATCGCTTGGAGACCGAAAAAGCCTTTTAGAAACTTTTTTGAATCTTCAGAAGTCTTGCTACATTTGGAACCCTTTGTTCTATTATATTAACGTATACAGCCATCGTTATTGATTTCTTTGTTTTTCTATTGGAGGGTGAAAAGGGAACCAATATTAGGCAGCATTTCCTATAGTAAGCCGCTGTAGAATGTGTTTAGGGTATAGGCTTGTAAACTGCTTGCTCTGTTGAATAGCATTTTATCTGCCTTATTAGCATAATTTCTGTGGATACTCTCTGAATATAAATTAACTAGAGAAGAACTCGTTAGAGGAATATCTTTTTACGGCATAATAACGCAAAGAACTGCCTTGTGTGGTCGGGTAATGCATAGTGCGCAAAATATTCAATCCATTTTTGTAAAAGATGCATGTAAAGCAACCTCACCTGTGGAATTCCCAAAGGTGTGATCTTGAGATGGTCTTGGGAGTAGTGTCTTCGTGTTTCCGCCACCGAGTATCCAAGGTGAATTGTTCTTAAAAACGATGCGGTTTCTCCATGTGCACCAACCGCTCTCAAAGTCGCAGAAGTTCTCTGTAGCTGCACATACCAATAACAAGTTAGATGCTGTCACAATCGCTGCTAATCGGAGACTTTAACTATTCTACTAAAGTGTCTATCCAGCTGGACCCAAGTCTTGCATGACTTGCTCCATGCTTAACTCACTTCGCGGATAAGAATGGTGCATCTCGCTGCTAGAATAAAGAACGGAACCCTATAATGCACCTAAAGCACGCTCAATAGCTTAGTCGTACATTTACACGTAAGAAATTTTGTAATTTCCTAAAGAAGGATCTATGCCCTAAACAGTATCTTATAGCATAAGCTGATATGAACTGAAAACGACATCCGATTATGGTGGCACAGTTTTCAGTCGCACGTTCAGATAGCAGCTATCGCGCACATTTGGGAACGAAACAGACAATTATTACAGGCGGATCCGAACTAAACATTCTATGTCGCAATCAAGCGTTCTAAAAATACACCTGAATTTGAATTTCTTTTCGGAAAGGGCACTGTACAGGTATAATGTAGCGAGCAAACGCAATACCAGGTGGAACAATGTGTGACCTAAGAGTATATTTCCACAAGATGTCACACCGTGTAACGCGTGTAACCGGTGGACGGTTTAGAGCTTTTATAAAGAGCTCATTACCCATTGCCGATCACGCACTACATCAACAACAAAATGGTGAGCTACACTGCAGGTATGCATGATGCTTTAAACCCGCAGCTCATCGTCGTTACGGTAGTTTATGTCAACTAATGCACTATTCGAGTAAATATTGTTGTAAGCATCGTTGGGGGTGTTTGATCGGGAAGGACCATCAAGAACGCAGGTATAACAGAAAGTAACTGGCACATATACTTTCATAAACTTAGAAGGACATGGCGTCGGATTGCGTTTGCGACTAACTTCGCGCTCCTTAGCTTTATATACAGGGTGTCCCACAACACTTGAGCCAAGCCCTTGAAAGTGAAAGGCACTTAAGAGGCATGTTTAACCAAACGCATACTACTCGCACTAGCCTGTAGGTACTCAGGCTATTTTTTTATTTCTTCACATACTAACTATTTAGTGAATTCTTAATTACCTTTTTTCAATGATGGGCTGCAAATCCCAAATATGAACACTAACATGTAGAGAACTTTCAGAAACCACAACTAAATTATTTCCTGTACAATACGTCTCACGCTGTTATTACTTCCACGTTGTAATGAAAGCCCGCAAAACGTGGAAAGAGGTCGTGTGACGGACCGCGAAGTAACTGCTTTATGGCTGCTATAGGCTTTCTTCACAACGCGGAAAAAATAACAGCGCTAGACGTATCGTACACGAAACAATTCAGTCGGTGGTTTCTGAAAGTGCTCTACATGTCAGTGTTCATAGTTTGGGTTTACAAGCTATACTTTAGAAAAATAGGTAATTAATATTACTATTTATTTAGTACGGGGAGAAATAAAAAATAGCCTGAGTAGCTACAGCCTAGTGTGAGTAGTACGCGTTTGGTTCAATTTGCCACTGAAGTGCCTTTCATTTTCAAATTCTTGGCTCAAATTATGTGGGACACTCTGTATTTGGAAAATAAACGACCGGTTCGTATTCCTAATTATATGCTCGTCGAAGTGCCCAGTATTGTGCAACCAAGTTTCGCTGTCAATATTTTTTTTCTGAAAGCTGGTGTTCTCAGTTTTTTTTTTTCATCTCACAAACGTCCTTCTTTAGGCTTTAAAGCGAGGAACAAACTTTTGAGTAGACCACCTTGACTGTATATAGAAACCTAACATCTTGAGCAGGAATTCATTTGAACCTAGTGGCCCGAGATGTTACTATTACTTTTATTTGATTATTACAAGGGAAAATTTTTATGTATGTTAGAAGAATTATGCACAATAGAACAACAGTTGCAACATTGTTATCGCGCTGAGTTTTCCTTAATTGGATTGTTTTTATTTGTCATAAATAGACACTAAAACTAAAACCAATTTTTAGCCTATTAGTGAGTACTCGTAAAGTACAAATGAGCATTGCTGAAAATGCCACTTTCATTGCGAGATAACGCTTGGTAAACGCTGAAGCGTGCGAAAAGAAAATGAGAGTGGAGACGCAACCGTGAGGCTTCCGCTCGAGGCACTTTGACGTCACTTATTTTGACGGCCTCTGCTAGCTATATCGTGTTTCTTGAACGGTAAAAAGGAATCGCATCGCCATCCTTGTGGTCTATAGAGTTAACGTACGAGTGAGTAAGTAAGACCTTTATTGACACTGTGCGGCGGTATTTATCGGGGTGGGGCTACAAGCAACGCAGCCTAGATGACGGCCTCGAGTCCTTGGACATGCGCGGCTTCCTGAGCGTACCGGGCTGCCCACGATTGATCGGCGAGGTCGTGGCTGAGCAGAGCCGCCTCCCATCGCTCCTCGCGGTTCGAGACTGCTGTGTCTACCCGGTTCATAGGGGACTGCGTAGACGGTGTCTTTACTGTAGCCGAATTTATTTTCCAGACATTTCGCACGTCTGTTTACGCTGACCGATGTGATGGGTGGGATGCATATTCCTGGGCAACGGCAGAACGACGATGCGCTCGCGAATATGTCTAGGTATTGCGACCTTTTCGCCCCGCTGCCTGTGGTAGTTTACGCCCAGGTTCTGGTTCTCACCAAACGTTCGTACTGGGCGATGTATTGTGGTTCGATTAGTTCATCTAGGGTATTGTGCAACCCCAGCTCGAGAAATGTTTCCGTGCTAGTATTTATTGATAACCCTATTGCGCGTTTGTACGCCCTGTGGACGAGACGGTCAAGCTTGCTTCGTTCAGTCGCCGGTCGCTTAAGGTAAGGAGCGACGTACGTTATGTGGCTCATTAAGAAAGCAGGTACCAGAGAGATGGTATTGCTTTCTTTCATTACGATATGGCGATGTGTTATTCGTTGCAGTAACTGGAGCGTTCCATTGACAGCACCAGTTTACTCTGCGTATGGTTCACCATTGTGGCCATCGGCCGACAGGTGCAAGCCCAGTACTCTAATGTTGCTAACTTGTGGGATGACGATGCCATCCAATGTTACTACTTTAAATTCTCCGTCTGCATGCTCGCTGGAAGAATTGGCGTTCTTGGTTTACGGCCCCTGCATGCTGGTCTGTAGAGAAGGATCTCCGATTTAGCCGCGGAACATTACGAGGCCCGTGCTGCGAAGGTAGTCCTGTACCAAGTCGACTGCCTCCTGCAACATTTGCCCGAATCTGTTCGTCATTCCCCGCGGCAACCCAGAGGGGTATATCATCGGCGTAATAGCTGTAATGTGAGGCCTTATATCTTAGCTAATTTTCGTGGTAACCCGACAAGGAAGAGGTTAAAAAGCATGGGCGAAATTACGGAGCCCTGTGGCGTTCCCGAGCAACACACGTCTATATTTTGCGATTCTAGTCCGCCGATAGCTAAGCGGGCCCGGCGACCTGTAACGAAATCCCGTATGTAATGGTACATTCCTTTATCCACTCCCAACGATCGTACGCTTCAAGTATTGCGGCGTGTTTAACGTTGTCGAACGCTTTCTTGAGGTCGAGTCCGAGTGTTGCTTTTGTAGATCGCGTGTTATTGTCTACAATATCATGTTTGAGTTGAAGCATAACTTCCTGCATGGAAAAGTTACGATGGGACCCCAGCATCGTGTGCGGGAGCATGTCTCGGTCCTCGAAGTAGTTGGTAAGACGAGTGAGAACTACGTATTTCATGACCCAAAAGTGCAGGAAGTTTAGCTTACAAAATTTAAGGAGACCGACAACCAATATTTATGGTACCGGTTTTCTTGAGTGCACCAGAAAGCTTACCGGTCAGAGCTTGTAATCACAGAACGGTAACGCGGAAAATACCGTAGAACATTCATAATCAAATTTTTAGATTTGAGGCAATTATGCAGCCTTAATGCTGCAAACAGTGGATGTGATTGCGATTCCCATTATACGCCAGAGTAACGCCAGCAGTGATGAAAAGTGAAGCCCTCAGTACAAACACGTGTTGTTGTGTTTGTCAATCCTGCAGTCTCGGGACCACTGCTTTCTAGCTTGCTAAATTATTTTACAAGAGTTACAGCACTTTCCCGGGGCTTCTTATGCAAGTAAGTTTGGCCGTGCACAAGTCGCTTTTTTACTTTATCCAAGTCGAGTAAAGCCAAGTCTTCAAAATCGAAGTGCCGCGTTTAAACGTGATCGACAATTCACTCATACTAGTATCGCATGTAAGGGTACTGTGGTAGTATCACGTGCGGTTGCAGTTGGACGGCTTCGATATGTTATCGCTTGACAACTTGAGCAAGTTAGAGGAAAGAATCTCGGCTTGCATGCGAGTGCAAAATTAGGACCCCTATCAAGTAGCGCCAAAGTAACATGGTTCGACGGACGATAGCAGTAGCAGTGAATCCGACTCAGTGCAACCGTCGCCACCACCAGCAGCAGGCATGAAGTGGTAGCTATTCTCCATAGAGCAGTAGGTCGATGGTATTTCGCGTGCCGCAGTGATCGCATTCACAAGCTCGCGTGCTTCTTCCAAAGCGCCCGACGCAACAGGAACCGAGGTGTTCTGGAAGTGTGGCGGTTTGGGCTAGTTGGTATGACATGACAAAAGTTATAGCACGAAAGCAGACGACGACTTTGTCATCGTTATGTTCTCTAGAAACGCCGTGCGGCACCAAAGCAGTGCCACTTTTCATGTTGTACTTCTTTTACCTCTTAAGCCACATAGAAACAAATGAAAACGAACAATAACGTACATTTTTGAAATGTAAGCCCTTATTGCGGTGCGCTCTTAATAATCAAAACGAAGTTATTAAGACATCATAATTGTGGTTCTATAGCTCTTGCGCTAGGGGCGCGACGTGGCGGTTTTGGTTACTTTTGAACACGATTTAAAATTATACATCCTACTCAGATCGCGAAAAGTATGTTGTCACTTGTCACCATAATTCACGCTCTTTTTCTTTCTACCAGAATCTAATCAACCTTTCTGGCCAGTTCTAGGTCTCTTTAGGAAAATTTCATTGAGCTAATTTTGCGCAAATACGAATAATACGATGTAAATCAGTGACGTCACGTACGGAGATTTCGGAGCGAACAGACAGATAAAGAACGTTAATCGATTCCGAAGAGTTAGTGACAGGACCCCCTAATGGGGGTGGACGTAACCACTGGCCACGCCCACGTAGATGACAGAAAGCCATGACGCTTTCGGGGCCCCTCTTTCACCAGAGTGCTAAGTATTTGAAATGTTCTTCAACCTTTAATTTCTTCTCCTGTAATGAACTTGTCAAATGAAACTTGCGAAATTATAGTTTTCAGAGTGCTGCGTATCAATCTCAACCAAGTGATTGAATCGCTTCAAAAAATAGTATGAATAACAATCTAAAAACAAAATAAACAGCAGCAAGACCCCTATGTTTGAAAAGAAGTTGAGTATTTCAAAGTTAGTTTTACTAACTATATCACATGAATGAAAAACGCATGACAGTTGATAAGGTGATCATCGTAGAGATAATGTGGTTTTCAACAACCAAACAAGACTCGCTTTTTTCAAACTGACATATTCAGTTCATTTCAGCAGACACAACTTATGTGCATAGCTCCAATGTACAATAAAACTCACCTCTCTTGGTGCTGCAGCCCTGAAGCCGAATGGCGTCTACAGCACAGAAGGAGTGGGTGGACTTCTTTCCTTTAATGGTGCATTGGAACTTAATCTGGTTGAGAAGGTAAGCAATAATAAATACTGATGTTAACAGTTTTAACATTTGTACGTGTTAAGTATACTCTTAATCCTCAGAACTGTCTAGATGCTTTATACTTTCAACAGTGCTCTTTTTCTTGTCACATAGACCAATTAGTACCGTCGGATCGACAAAGGGTCCTTGAAGTGTCAGAAAAAAAAATGTGGTAGTATCTAAACCTAAGCTAGCAGGTATAGTTGCATTGTAGAAATGACCAAATGTCTGGAAAACAATCTGGACAAGCAATACAGCCACTAAAATTCAAGTGGAGTTTAGTAGACATTTATATATATATAGGTTCTATATCTGCAACTAAGTGGGATTGTTAGCACCCGTATCATCTGCGTGGTCCGTCTCTAACTTTTTTCACGCTGTTTTGTGATACCATAAATAATCCTGATGTTTTTGTTACCACTAAGGCACTTCATACCAACCTTAAAACTTTTTTCCTCTTGAAATGCCACATCCGCTGCTGACCACGCTCCTCTGCCTAGCTCTTTCGAAGACCTTGTCCAGATTGTTTCCATTTTTGTGCCTGTAAAAAAAATCACTATCCGAATAATTGAGCACAAAAGGAACTAAGTAAGCTGACACCTTTTACGTCGTGGTATAGGCTGTAAAACTCATTAAGGGGAGCGAATGACTTTCAAGTGATTTTTGTGCCATGGTCACTCAACAGATCAGTGCCTCGTCTGTTTTCTACACGCGAGTGTTTAATGTAGGGGACCACGAAGATTTCAGTGACTTACATTCGTCCACGGAAATAACGTTTAAAATAACACGATCAAAACAGAGAAACACGTTTTGTTATTGGTAGTCAAACCCGCGACCTCTCAGTCAGCGACAACAGCTGCCGGGCACGGTATACCCACTGCGCCCCGGCCACATACTTTACATCCTATAAAAACAACCATTTTATA
Source organism: Rhipicephalus microplus (assembly GCF_013339725.1). NCBI lineage: Eukaryota > Metazoa > Arthropoda > Arachnida > Ixodida > Ixodidae > Rhipicephalus > Rhipicephalus microplus. The sequence continues at coordinate 107,762,800 of NC_051169.1, forward strand.
TGCACAATTACACTCTTACAGCACTCTTGGTAAAGTGTAATAATGGCATGACCACGATATCAGCGATTACTTTCTTCAACGTGTCGTTTCTACATGTCTGTCCAATTCTGTGCGTTTCCAATAGAAGTCCTTTTTTGTCAACGCCTCAACACGCAAACAGGTGGTGACCATAGCCAAAGCGACGACTTGGCTCGTAGTATCTATCTATACCAAATGTATTTCTGCAACACAAAGAGCAATGCGCCTTCTTTTCCTGGATTTAACTCAGCGCTCTCCGCTTATGCTCACCATGCAAAAAATTGTGGCCAGTCAAAAGGAAGACTGATACAACGTGCGTTGTACTTGCATATAATTGTACAGTGGCGTTCAGTAGTGTTAACATCAATTGGTTGGGTATTTGTGAGCATGGAGGCAACCGCCTAACACTAGCACATTGTTGTCTCTTTTTTGTAAGTTATTTGGGCAACCCAAAGAAAGAACCACCTAGAACTAATACAGCTCAATAAAAAATTGACCCGCGAACTTTCGCCGAAGAAATCGCGGACCACGTCTTTACAACAGCTACCACTATCCCCTGTTCTCATCGTTTTCCAGTATTAGCAGACGACACCCTTTCCGACCTCGAAACCTTTTTTATTGGGGGATCTGCGAAATCGGCGGCTGTAAACGGCTGAAAATTCCAGGCTCGGATGGCATGATGTTAAGAAATTCGCCTAAACCTCAAAGGAAGTTTCTCCTTGACATCGTAAAGCAAGCTTGGGACAAAGGCAATATACCTGCAGAGTGGAAAATGGCTACCGTCATTCCCACTCCCACGCCAAATAAGGCACCATTGCCGACATTGTGGGTGCACCTCCCTTTTCGATCGGGGCTCTGTTTTGGCAAGGCATAAGAATCAGCTTACCCACGAAACTATTGAAGCTGAAAAAATACACTTTTTAGGTTGTAACTGCTAAAGCATTTCATCTGCTGCTTTACTACAGTTAAAACGTGATTACCTGGCTGTGATTTGAGGCAATAGAGATCAAGGCAAACAGTGCGTTGATGTCAGAACCCGTCACACGTGTTCTGACACTAACGCACTGATTATGCTCGTATTAATTTTTCGTGCTTGGTATCATCTTTTCCCATGCATATATATTCTGCCAGTCTGCCAAATGAATTTAGTTGAAAGTCAGCGCTCTTTCTGTCAACCGTGTTCGTATTTTACCATGTTCAAACGTTGAAAATACTTGAAAATATCACTAGAAAAAGTTTGCGAATCTTCGCCCAATTTCACTGACATTATGTCCAAGAAAACTTATAGAGCGAACAGCGCTAATGTGACTACTCAGGAGCAGAGGACCCGAGCGCCATTAGTTTCTGAAAACACATGTCTATGGAACATGCGATGCTTGCTTTGCAGAATGTGTACACCGAATACTGCACATCTCAAGTGCACGCCATTCTTGGCCTTGATATCAAAAGTGCATTTGACCTTGTAATCCACGCAGTGGTTCTTGAGGGCTTAAGAGCGATCCGACCAGGGCTTAGGTTCTGAAACTACGTAAAAAATTTTCTTACCTACCGCCCGGTTGCCGTGCGAGTAAATGAAGTAAAAGCACGCATGCGGTGTCTCCAAAGGGGCCTTCCGCAATGGGTATAAAGTCTGTCATCGACACTCTTTTCCCTCTCTCTTATAGCTCTAATGCGAGAAAGCAGTTCTTACCAGACTTTAATTTAATACTATATGCAGATCACATCACCCTGTAGGCTGCAAATGGTTCCACATCAGAAATGCAACATATGCTACAGTTGGCCATTGACATTACTGCACGACACTATTTAGAAACAGGGCTCACTCTATCCAGTGCCAAGTCGAAATGTATTGTCTTCACAAACCAGGAACTTCCAATTGCTCTGGAAGACCGCCAACTCATTACACTCTCTATGCAGGCTGGTCCCATTCCAAGGAAGCCATGCACATAAGTGCTAGGCGTCTGGTTGCAAGACGGCGGCAAGTCAAAGGAGTGGCTTCAACATACAACAGTCGCAGCAAGTACACCGCCTTCCTAAACGCACAACGCGCAAGTTGAGAGGCATCAAATAACACCAACTCAGGCGCATGACCCTGGCTCTAGCCATTCCCCGCGTCATGCAATAATATCCATACATCGAGATCATCTAGCCCTAAAAATCCAAGCTAAAGACCCTGCTTCATCTGATTTCTCGTAACTATATTGGGTACCCCTCATTACGACAAGTCTGATAGTGTTCGAGGAACGGCTACTTTTGCAAACTTCGTTGAGTTGGCTCAAATCACCGCGAAGTACAGTACACGTGCATCGCATCAAACAATGCGCACAAAGATACGCCCTGCTTCGTGACAGTAGTCTACAATAGTTCTCTACCTGTCTCATTTGAAGCAACCGGGTGTCTATGGGCGATGCTCGGCCAGATCCTCGTCGAACCTGTACCGCTGCCAATGGATCGAGATACTCAAAGAGGATGGCGTGAAGCACGAGTGCAACGTATCTCCAGGAAATTCCTGGAGAGTGGATCTTGTGCACGAATGCCTGTTCGTCTCAGTCCGGCGAGGTCTTTTGAGCAAGCATAGCTTCCGATGGATACCACAATTATGGGGCTTCCGTTGTAAGATTAAAACTCCATGCATGGCAGAAATCACGGCCATAGCAGATGCAATCACCATGTAAACCCAATATGCCAATTGCTGACGGATACGCACGAACAGCCAAGACCGTGTTGAGCCCTCGTGGCAACATCCATTCCAGGCGCACATTTGGAGCACACAGACGAAGCACTTAGATGTCCACTCTTCGTCATGTGTTCTAATACAGAGGGTACCTGGTCACTCGGGATAAGAGGGAATGAAGCGACACACGTCATGTCTCGCGTGGATGGATGGATGGTGCTATGAGCGTCCCCCTTATAACGGGGAGCTGACATGTGGGTCACCCGGTTCCCAAGAAAGCTTTACTTATAGTTGGCCTAATGCCTTATCTACTGCAAATAAATAGATCCTAATATAACAAAGAAAAATAAATAATGTCACGTAGCTTATTTACGTATAGACCTACTGGAAGGCCAAGCAACGCCAGAAGAGCGAGGAACGTCAACAGGCCAAAAATACCAAACAAGCGCAAGCTCGGGTCACGCGTGTGCACCAACGCTGTGGCTTGCCGTTTCTTGCTGCTTCGTCGTCGTTCGCATAGTTCCCTACATTGGCCCCCGGTGAATAGCGTAGCCAACCTGGCGACTTAAAGCATAGTCAATATAGCGGGGTCGTAATACGGCTTCAGGCGACTCACACGCAGAATTTCTCGGCCACGACGGCGTAAGTCATGAGACTGTGTCATAGGCTCAATCTCATAATTGACTGGTGACGTACGGGCGAGAATGCGGCAGGGCCCGTGGTATCGTACCAGTAATTTCGAGGAAAGGCCAGGAGTACTCCGTGGAATCCAGAGCCAAGCGAGAGCACCAGTCGTGAAAGTAGAGAGGTGTCGGTCGGTGTCATGCCGTAGCTTCTGGTGGCCTTGGTCCTCGGTTGTCAGTGAACGGGCCAATCGTCTGCAATCTTCTGCGTACCTGGCAACATCAGAAATTGCAGTGTACTCAGAGGAGGCAGGCGTGTATGGGAGGATAATGTCCAGCATACACGATGGTTCGCGTCCGTACAACAGAAAGAAAGAGGAAAACCTTGTTGTCGCGTGCGTAGCGGTGTTATACGCACACGTGACGAATGGAAAGACAGTGTCCCAATTGGTCTGGTCTGAAGCTGTGTACATCGTCAACATATCACCGAGAGTGCAAATAAATTGTTCCATGAGGCCATTCGTCTGCGGGTGATATGCTGTCGTCATTCGATGAATCATGTTGCACTGAGCGAGCAAGGCTTGAAAACACGCCCCCGGTGGCTCAAAAGTTCGCGGAGAGCACCATGGCGAAGAACAAAGTTGCGCAAGATGAAAAACGCAGCTTCCCTCGCGGTTGGTGCGGGTAGTGCTGCCGTCTCCGCGTAACGCGTGAGGTGGTCCACGCTGAGAATTACCCACCTATTTCCAGAAGACGACGTGGGAAGTGGTCCGTATAAGTCGATACCGATGCGGTCAAATGGATGCGCTTGACAAGGCAGAGGTTGAAGTATACCGGCAGGGCGTTGAGGTGGTGCTTTACGTCGCTCGCAAGCAGTACAAGCACGTACGTTCTTGAGAACAAATGTGTACATGCCGCGCCAATAGTACCGCTGACGTAGACGGTTGTACGTTTTGAGAGTGCCGGCGTGAGCGCTCTGCGAGTCGTTGTGGAAAGCTGTACAGATTTCCGAGCGCATGTGGTTGGGTATCACTAACAGCCACCTCCGACCTTCAGACGTGTAATTCTGCCGATAGAGGAGGTCGTCTCGAATAGCGAAATGTGTGGCTTGACGGTGGATAGTTCTTGAGACCAAATTAGCTGACGTATCACTCAGAAAGGCGAGGAGTTGGGAAATTCACACATCTTTGCGTTGTTCCGATGTCATGTCTGTGAAGTCGATTGGTGTTATGACAGCTGAAGAGTGTGACGAGGAGGTTGGGTCAGCCGGTAGCGGTGAGCCGGACAGCGCATCAGCGTTGGAGTGCTTGCGGCCGGATCGGTATACAACACGAATGTCATATTCCTGTAGGCGAAGCGCCCAACGACCAAGGCGCCCCGACGGGTCTTTGAGCGATGATAGCCAGCATAGAGCGTGGTGGTCCATAACGACTTCGAAAGGGTGGCCATAAAGGTATGGGCGGAACTTCGTCAAAGCCCAGACAATTGCGAGGCACTCTTTCTCCGTGACGGAATAATTACACTCGGATTTCTTGAGGGTTTGGCTCGCGTAAGCGACCACGTATTCTTGGTATCCTGGTTTTCGTTGGGCCAATACAGCACCAACACCGACACCACTGGCGTCGGTGTGGACCTCCGTAGGCGCATCGGGGTCAACATGACGTAGTATTGGAGGTGATAATAATATCCGCCGAAGCGCGGTGAAGGATTCGTCGTACTGTTTTGACCAAGCAGAAATGCTTTTGCAAGTTGTCAACAGGTTGGTAAAAGGCGCGACGATGGAAGAGAAGTTCCGCACAAATCGACGAAAGTATGAGCACAGGCCGATAAAACTTCCAAGCGTCTTGATGGAATCGGGCATCGGATAGTCGGCCACGGCGCGGAGTTTCACCGGATCCGGGAGAACACCCTCTTTGCAGACGACGTGACCTAGTACAGTGAGGTGACGTGCGGCAAAATGGCACTTCTTGATGTTAAGTTGAAGGCTAGCAGAAGTGAGACACGTGAGAATAGGACGAAGACTAACAAGGTGAGTCGAAAAGTCGCGAGAAAAAACGACGATGTCGTCTAGGTAGCAGAGGCACGTGTTTCACTTGTAGCCGCGAAGGATGGTGTCCATTATCCGTTCGAAGGTAGCTGGGGCGTTGCAGATTCCAAACGGCATGACGTTAAACTCATACAGCCCATCAGGTGTTACAAATGCAGTCTTCGATCGGTCAGGATCAGCCGTTGGAACTTGCCAATATCCTGAGCGTAAATCTAAAGAGGAGAAATATTCTGCTCCTTACAAGCAATCGAGAGCATCGTCGATTCGTGGCAATGGGTACACATCCTTCCGAGTTATCTTATTGAGCCCGCGGTAGTCGACACAGAATCGGATAGACCCATTCTTTTTGCGCATAAGTACAACAGGGGACGCCCAAGGGCTCTGCGATGGGTGGATGACACCACGCTTGAGCATATCGTCGACTGGTTCGTTGATAATACGGTGCTCTTCCGCTGAAACTCGATATGGTCGTTGGCGTAAGGTAGCATGAGTACCGGTGTCAATGTGGTGCGTTATGTTCGCTGTGCGACCCAAAGATGGTTGAGCGCAATCGAACGCAGAACGGAACTCTCGAAGAAGGGACAAGAGTTCGCGTCTTTGTGTCGGTGGTAGCTCAGCGGCAACAGAGGGCTGGAATGAGCCCGGCGCGGGCTGTGTGGCGACAGGTAGCGTCATAGCATTGAGCTGGAGGTGAGGTGGGTGTTCGGCAAACTCCAGAGGGCGCAAGAGGTCAACGTCTTGTATGTTACTCAAACGTTCTCCGCGAAGTAAGGTAACTGGCGACGATAGCGAGTTCGCAACGAGCATGGCGGTAGCACCGGATTCCACGGTGAGTATGGGAAAGGGCAGGTGTAGGCTACGGCGGCGGGTAAATACGTCAGACGGAGTGAACAAAACAGTTCCGGCAGGAGCGGCAGTACAGGTCAGGGCTACAAGGGTGGATGTTCTCGGTGCTATTTCCGTGTCTGCAACAACGACAAGTTTGCAAGCTTCAGAAAAAGAATCTACCAAACAAGAGGTTGGCAGCGGTGTAAGGACAACTTCTGCGCGTGAGCAATCTATGATGGCCCGATGATGCGAAAGAAAGTCCCATCCAAGAAGGACTTCGTGGGAGCATGATGTCAGCACAAAAAATTCACTGGCATGAAGTTCACCTTGGATAATGACACGTGCAGTGCACACAGCTGTAGGTTCTATGCACTGCGAGTTGGCCGTGAGGAGCATCAGGCCCGAACGAGGCGTCGTCACCTTTTTCAACTTGCGGCATAAGGTCTCACAGATTATGGAAACGGCGGCTCCTGTGTCGATAAGCGCTTGTGCGGTGGTCTCCTCAACATTGACGTCGATAACGTTTTGCGGCGAGAAAGATGGAGGCCTTAAGCAGTTCGAATGGTATGCAGCTGTTGCCTCCAGAGCTGCAGCGATCAGTTTCCCTCTTCCGTAGCGAGTCGGCGACGCATAGCTGACAGGGAACGTCGTCGGGGCGATGGTGACCGATGGTTTGCGTAAGGTCGATGACCGTCAGTGGTGTACCTTGATGGCGTCCTAGATGACGACGCAATTGGCCTGCCCACGGTGTCAACTGGAGGGGGATCTCGGCGTCTGTGGCGGGTGACGTGTTCAGCGATACCACAGGTGAAACAGATGGGCCTATTATCCGGCGTCCTCCAAGCGTCCGTGCGATGGTAAAATGGAGCTGAAGATCTCGCATAGGGATACGGCGCAGCAATTGGGGTTGTAGGCACGACATAGGGCGGCGTGGCAGGTTGAGCATACGGCATACACTGTTGCGTAGGCCGAGCAGCGACGGCAGCGTACGTGAGAAGCGTAGTGACAGGTGGTTGCTGATGCATCGGTGGAAGGGCCTCAGCGACTTGGGTTCGAATGGCGTGTTGGAGGTCCGGTGCCAAAGCTTGCGCGGGCTCATGTGTAAATGGCAGCAGTGACAGCTGGCGTGCTACCTCTTCGCGGACGAAGTCCTTGATTGTCGAAAGCAGCGGCTGCTGATCGGTAGGATGTGCAACTAGGTGCAAGCTTGCGAGCGTGTCTGGCGTCGTTAGGGCTTGACGAGTAATTGCGCGCTGCCTACGCAACTCATCGAAGCTCTGACAGAGAGAAACGAGCACAGCAATTGTGGGGGGATTTCTCGCGAGCAACATCTGAAAGGCACCGTCGTCAATGCCTTTCAAAATGTGCCTGATTTTTTCTTCCTCGGGCATGGTAGAGTTGACGCGGTTGCATAGATGCAACACATCTTCAATGTAGCCCGTGTAGGTCTCGCCTGGTTGCTGCGCACGGCGACGTAAACGGTGCTCGGCTTGAAGCTTGCGTGCTGCAGGTCGTCCAAAGACGTCCGTAATAGCAGTCTTGAATGCAGACCACGTAGGATTGTCAGCTGCGTGGTTGTTAAACCACAGTTGCGCGGTGTCCGCAAGGTAGAACGTGACGTAGCCCAGCTTACTTGGGTCGTCCCATTTGTTACTTGCGCCGACTTTGTCGTACCTCGCCAATCAATCTTCGATGTCCGACTCAGTGGAGCCCGTGAAGATAGGAGGGTCTCATTGAGGATACACGGCGCCGCAAGTGACGTGGACGGTCGAAGGTCCCACCTGGAGGGGCGTCTCGGTGGCCATGTTCGTGTCACGTAGAGGGGGAAGCTTACGGGAGTAAAATTCTAGGTATGTACGGGAGTCCACACACCTCCACCAGATGTCACGTAGTTTATTTACGTATAGACCTACTGGAAGGCCAAGGAACGCCAGAAGAGCGAGGAACGTCAAAAGGCCGAAAATACAAAGCAAGCGCAAGCTCGGGTCGCGCGTGTGCACCAACGCTGTGGCTTGCCGTTTCTTGCTGCTTCGTCGTCGTTCGCATAGTTCCCTACAATATGTGTTCCATCTTTCGGTCTTTTCAGAAAAAATAACCTCATTTTTTCACTACTGATTTGACATTGGAGATATGGTTCATTCCACCATAATTGATACATAATAATATATACAGTTTGAACAAAGGTCGAACAGGAAAGAGGAGAAGCATCATACATGGTGAGGATAGCAGGGTGAAGGTGGCAATATCTGCAGCTTGATAAGCCCCGCCACCCCGACACAATGGCAGCAACGTGCGGTAAAGAGATAAAAGGCAAACACTTCTTTTGTTCTTTATCTGTACTTTTCTGCCGTCAGCCCTTTAACCGTCTCCTTCTTGCTTCTAGCACGGACGTGTTCAGCGTTTTATGTTTGTCCCTGAAACCCAAAGGCTTATATAGGCTTTTACCTACACGTATACCTGAGTGGATGTCGCCACATTCATTCAGAACATGTTGTATCGTTTCCTTAACTACCTCACAGCATGTACGCTATTCTTCTTCTTGACTGAATTTTGCTTTATTACCACGCATTCTAAAGAAACACAACTTTGATCGCTTCGAACAGTAAAGCGCTTCCCCTTGAACTGTCATAAAACCTCTACCACTTTATTTCGTTCTTGCCCTTTTGGTAGTTACTGTGAGCCGGCTGCTTTTCCATCACTGTCATCCAATAAATGGTCTCCACTTCTGACTTTTCGTTTCATGCTTGTTGTTGCGGTGTCACCCACACTGCCGCCCGTGTATTTACTGTTGAGCCTCCTAGTTCTTTTTCGAGACTTTGTGTCCATGCTCTTTCTATACAAATATGTGAACACCTTCCCTTCCCATCTACTCTACTTCAGTTTCTTAAGCCTCTCTTGAAATCTCATTTTGCTCTAAGCGTCTTTAACTTCAAAGCCTGTCCATCTCATATCCCTCTTTACAGCCTTAATCGTCATCTTCCCGCGAGCGCCCTGTTGCAAAATAATAACGGAGCAACTTGGAACATGCCGCACTCTATTGAAGAAGAGGAAGCAGAAGGGAAATTGGAGCTCGCGCACGTGGTCGGCGCAGTTTGCTTCTAGAATTGACAATGAATGGACGTCTCTCCTTCACGCCTGGGCAAAGAGTCATTTCGCTACATTGTTGGTGCCGTGAAAGCCGGCACTGCCTCTCGAGAGACTTCCTTGCACGTTACCGCCATGCCGAACTCTGACCACCTTCGGAAGAAGCGTGGCTTAATCAGATCTGGTGTCACGCGAGCCCTCACACTTCTAACGAACCTCCTGCAGCAACCGGATTCTGACGCCTCTCACATTAGCGGCCACATAGTTTACCTCAAGGACAAGGAGGCAGTACTGTCGATGCTCAATAACATCATCCTTGTGACCACGAATGAAGACATTCTCGACCAAGAAGTTGGAACAGTGCCGGAATACAGCGAGACAATTCTCTTCGTGGTGTCGCGCGCCCAGTTCTGGCTTCGAGAACGTGAGAGAACAGCCAGAACGCAGGATCAAGCAACTGAGACCAGGCCTGGCCATCTCGGATCTGTGAACTCCGCCGACGCAGCAGGCCAGGTGAAAGAGCATCATCAGCGTTTAGTGAAACTATGGTAGAGCTACAGGTACCGACTTTGTGGCAGTCTTTTAGGGACCATTTTGATGCTACAATGCACAAGAATACCGAGCTGTCACGCATAGAAAAGTTTTAGTACCTCCTCTCCTGCTTAACCGGGAGCGCGAAGCGAGCTGTCGAAGGCATCCGTCTAGTAGAGCAACATTACGATCTTGCAAATGAGACCCTCAAAGATTGCTTTGGGTGCCAGGAACTGCTTGTGAAGGAGCAGGTTGATCATCTTCTTGTGTTAAGTTCCGTGAAAAGCTCATCAGATGTCTGAAAGCTTCGTCTGCTGTTCGATACTGTTGAGTTCCACGTTAGTGCCTTGGAAGGCCTCGGAGTTGCGCCCGACCAGCACGCCGTGACCTTAAACTGTGTCTTCATGCAATGTCTGCCAGAGGATCTTTGTACTGTGTACAGGCAGAAATAAAAAGAATCTAACGACGCCTCCAGCATCTCCGTAAGAGGCATCAAGCGGATGATGCCGTGGCAGGCAGCAGGAATATTGAACAATTTGAGGTGCCAGGCAAGCGAGCCGACACTCGTCACGACCGCCCGCGTTCGCATCATCGGCAGTGGCATGGTGGTAACGCCGACCTGGCGCAACCTGTTCCAGACCGGCCAAGGTCACGTCTTCGAGAGTCGTACCGTCAAGTATGCCAGGAACACCATGTGCATTATAATGGTCGGTCCCAAGTATGTGGAGGTGTTCGACAGCCGCCAATCAATGACCGCAATGCTCAGGCACTGACGGAAGCTAGGAGAGTTGCGTGCAAGAAATTACGTGCTGTTCACCGACTACGTAGGCCCGCTCAAAAGCGTTTCGATCGCAAAACACAGAAACAACGCAAGAAGCACAACAATTCCTTCGATGACAATGTCCACGATGTTGACAACAACTTGGCGCAGGGCAATTATCTGGACTATTTGCATCCTTTTGACCATACGCCATCCAGCGGAGAGGACACACATATGGTTCTGCTAGAGGAATCCCATGAGGTTTCTAAGCCTGGCTCAACACTAAATCACCGGCAAACAATATAAATCGTCCCACTACTGCAGCTTAGTTAGGCATTACACCATGAAGATGTGGCAAGAACAATCCCGACGAGCTCAAAGGCTTCATGCCGTCCCATGTTTTACTCACGGATTGAGACACCTTGCTACGACACCACGTGTGCGCCCTGGGACTATCTAAGGTACATGTATCGAAACGCAAGCTTCGTCATCACCTATACCTTGCAGTTGGCCAGCGGAAAACACGCCAACGAGCCACCCACCTATCTTTGTCAGGCTATATTGCTAGCGCGAAAGCGTCACCTTCAACGAGTGTGTTTCAACTTGGATCCCCCTGGAGGATGTTGCAAAATAATAACGGAACAACTTGGAGTGGGCCACACCCTATCGAAGAACAGGGAACAGAAAGGAAATCGGGGCACGCGCACGTGGTCGGGGCAGTTCGACTTTAAAACAGGCTCTAGAACACTCACATCCTGTGTGATTGTCCGAGTGACACTGCATACAAAGGCGACAGCCTATAATACCTACGTACCTAAGACCTGCGACCATAAAGAGGTGGTTGGCGAATTCCTCCCCAGACCTCATGAGGGCGTTGCTGGGACATTCGAAACTTCGAGGCTTCTCTAGTGGCTCGGCCCTGTTTTTTATTGATTTACTCGGACTGAGTTTTATTTCTTTTCAATAAAGTGGTTCTCTCTAATAAGTCGTGAGTACGCGCGACCTTAGCCGAACTTTGGCGCAAAATCAGTGTTGCTCTTCGGGCTGTCACACATCTTTCTTCATTTTCGCTCGAACCGTTAACTAGTACAGCTACCATAGACATCCGGGATCACGAAGGAGTGTTTAAGCATAAATCGATCATTACTCAAGGACGTCAATTGTCGGGATGGAAATGTATGACTAAGCGTCAAGGTGGATGTATTTACGAAAATTGATATTTTAGCTGTTGAACGCATACAAACATTGTATAGGCTCTCTTTTGTCATGTGCCGTAAGCTCTAAACTACTTCGAAATGAGACGTCTTTCTTTCGTTTCACACCAACCTCTGTAATGGATAAATCAACCATGTTTAAGGCTAGTCAGAAATGCCCGATCCAGCGGTTCGTCACCCTCTACTCTAGCGCTTTCTTATTCTCACTCAACGCCTAGCCCCTACGTCCGCTTTGCGTTCATAAGGGATACTACCCTTCATGTGCTGTCTGAGGACGGAAAACAGATGAAAGAATTTTTGTTCAGTCGTGTACAGATGCGGGGGGCGGCGTGTTGAATCTCTCATGGTCACTATGTTGGCGGTCCCGCTGTCTCTTTAAAAAGCAAGGTGTGTTGAGATAGTGCGTCTCCGTTTGTGGCACCATGCGGGCAACCAATGGACACCCGTCACTGCGAAGCTGCTGCGGGCAATGCCATTAGGAGGTGCCACACAAGCGCTGCGAGGCAGCGGCGCAATGCTTCTAGACACGAAGTAGAAGCGCAAAGGAGCCAATCTGACTGACACGTAATATAAGAGAGAGAAAGTGCTTCAATCGCATCACCTCGGGAAAGTGCCCTCACGCGTTCGTGACGCAACCAGTCGTATCCTTTATGAGGCGTCGCACCAAGACCACTTTCTTAACTAAGGTGGTCAAACGGCTTCCATTGAGAAGCGTGTCTTCGCACTGACACTGAAAAAAAAAAAGGAGGCGTTGGCCAGCCAAGAGTAACGTTTAATAAAGTGGAACGTCCTCGTCTGAGTAACATGCGTATACTTCGTTTTTCCGCGCCTGCAGCTCAGTTGAATAATGCCTCAGATTTCACGTCCAAGCGAGACGGTAAAGTGTGATCGACTGTTGTATTTGCTGATCGGGCAGATGTCCAAAATGTCTGCCCCCACTGGTTTGACTCGAGTAGGTTGCGGCTCCGACACGACCGAGCACGCTTGAGTCCTGCTTTATTTCCCCTACCTCATCCCCTTTTATGCCGGATCAACAATAAAGTTATTTCACTCGCTCATTACCACCACGAACTGAACTTGACACCTAAAAAGCTATACCATCTTGAGCGAGCTTTTTTATTCATGCCTTATCTCTCAGCAACGAAACATGTTAGCACCAAAGTGCCAGCTGTAATCTTGTAATTGTAGTAAGTTTCAGTGATGTGTCGCGCTGATCATGCCACTAGTTAGGCACGTACGAAGCCATTATGACGTAAACGCAAAAACTGGCTCAAACAGGTATATTAAATGACTAAGTGCAATCTTTTCATTAGATAATATATGTAAGGTGGTCGAGAAGTTTTAACAAAGGAAGACTATCAAAACCATACGACAGTAGGCTCTTTTAAATGCGAACCATTTCTTGGTGAACTTTGGCGACTTTGAGCGTATCTATCTATCTATCTATCTATCTATCTATCTATCTATCTATCTATCTATCTATCTATCTATCTATCTATCTATCTATCTATCTATCTATCTATCTATCTATCTATCTATCTATCTATCTATCTATCTATCTATCTATCTATCTATCTATCTATCTATCTATCTATCTATCTATCTATCTATCTATCTATCTATCTATCTACCTATCTATCTATCAACTTATCAATTTATCTATCTATCTATCTATCTATCTATCTATCTATCTATCTATCTATCTATCTATCTATCTATCTATCTATCTATCTATCTATCTATCTATCTATCTATCTATCTATCTATCTATCTATCTATCTATCTATCTAGCCGCCTACGACTTTTCGCTCTCCTGGCCGTTTCGATAATGCTATCGATAGCAAACTTGTTATGGCATAACATGACTGTATGAAGAATACACTTCACTAGTTATAACATGAAAATCATGACACGTATGTCATTAATGTCATGATTTACATTTCACAGTCCTGGAGCTCTTGTGGTGGTTTCGTTGACATGGCATGTTGCAAAACTGGTACGGTACGACATGATTGCAAGGCGAACACATTGCCAGACCCTAACATGAAAATTATGACATGCATGCAATGTAACGACAGGATTACATGCCACGCTCATGATGCACTCGCGGCCGTTTCGCTAGCGTCACATATACCAAATTTGGTATTACGGTACGTAAATGGATCACGAAGGCATGCGACTGGTGCAAACAAGATAATCATGGCATGCATGTCATGTAACAACATGACTAAATGTCCCGCTCATGATGCGCTGGCGGCCGTTTCGCTAGCTTCACTTATATCAAATTCGGTATTACAGAACGTGAATGGATGACGAAGGCATGACACTGGTGCAAACTTCATAAACATGAGATTCATGTCATATAACAACATGACTACATGCTACGCTCATGACGCGCTCGCAGCTGTCTCACTAGCTTCACATGTACTAAACTCGGTATTACGCCACGCGAACGGACAACATATGTTGTCCCCCCATCCAAACATGACAATCACGACATGCGTGTCATGTAACAACATGACAACATGCCACACTCATAATACGCTCGCAGCCGTTTCGCTAGCTTTACATATGCCAAATTTAGTATTACGTGACGCCAATGAATGACGAAAGTATGTCACTAACGGAAACATAATAATCATGAGATGCGTGTCATGTGAGAACATGACTACATGCCAGAGTCAAGGCACCAATGCATTTCGACATGACGCGGTGTGCGTGCTCGCCGGAGTTCATTTCGTCGCGTCACACCGGTGTTGCCACGCCAGGTGCCGGTAATGTCACATACTCGCTGGCGCGCACCATGCTGTGTTGCTTTGACGCATGCGCGTTTCAGCGTGTCTGATGTCCCTCCATCACGAAAAAAGTGAGACACAGTGTTTTGTGGGTAACGCATCGGCATAGACTAATGTACTCTAAGGCGCCCCGCCATGGCGGTCTAGTGGCTAAGGTACTCGGCTGCTTACCAGCAGGGCGCGGGTTCGAATCCCGGCTGCGGCGGCTGCATTTCCGAAGGAGGCGGAAATGTTGTAGGCCCGTGTGCTCGATTTGGGTGCACATTAAAGAACCCCAGGTGGTCTAAATTTCTGGAGCCTTCCACTACGGCGTCTCTCATAATCATATAGTGGTTTTGGGACGTTAAACCCCACATATCAATCAATTAATGTACTCTAAGACATCGGCGCGAAATGCGGCATGTCACGTTTCGCGCCGGTTGCCGTCGGGCCGCGCCGATGGACGCTGGTCGCGTCTGGCATCAAACTGTAAAGTGCTCGCGTTTTGCTGACGTAGCGTCACTGTGCCCAGCTCACGCGCGCTTCAACACTACAGTGGAGTATATTGGACCCTTCATGATGCGCTCGAGGCCATTTTGATAGCTCCACATATACAAAATTTGGTGTTACGTGACCTAAATAGATGGCGAAGGTAAACAACACAACTAAACATGATTATCATGACACGGAAGCCCTGTGCGGCATCATTTACTTTCTCCTAGTAACGCTGTGCTGATTTTAAAGCAACATAACATTTCTCATTCATGCTTCGCATACCCTCTATTCCCGCTGTACGTGGGATTTGCCAATTTTTTCAGTCAATTTTGTAAGATAAAACAGAATACCGAGTACCGCATTCATTTAATCAAATGACGATTAAGAAAATAGCAGTGATGTATCTAAGAATGTATCAGCAGAAATGTTCGCACTGTATGAGGCTAAAGAATCTCGCAGATAACCCACATATATTTACGGCTTTAACAACTAAGCTCTGTTTATCGAGTGTTTCATGATATATACATATATACGAACGTGTTCCGAAATTCTAAAAACAACATATTTTTACGCTGCCTCCATAATTACCTATTATGTGTAGGCAGGCACGGTGAGATGAGTAAAGGTTGCAGTTATGTCACTCTGAAATCAATTAAATAATTGAACTAATAATTCAGCAATAAAAACTTGTCAGTCAAACGGAAAAATAGCAGACATTTCTTTCAAGAGCCTACTTCTGCTTTCAGCTTTCCAAAGATGCAAATGGCTGTTAATAGCAAGCAATAAAATCTAACCAACTCTGTTTAACAAACCCAAATTAAAACTTGGAAAACACCCCCTTCCTCAATTACTTTTTGAAAGATCCACAATCGACGAGCTTCGTTGTACGAATCATCAGGCTACTTCACTTCATAGGTGCGTAGTTTTCGTTCACCATTTAAACGCGTATGGTGCACCTAAGCTACAGAGTTAAAATTTGACATCACTGCAATCAATGTCGAAAACAATGCCATATTCTCCTGGTCGGCTAAATGTAGTCATCGAAGTTTTGGTTCCGGTTTCAGTGGATGGTTTTGACTGAGTTTCTCAGCTCGGCTATATTTAACAGAAAGTGATTTTCCAAAATCTCGAAGTGGCAATGACCTCTTCCCAGAAAGAACAGCAATTAATTTGTTTGACCTGACCACTTCTCGGCAGTACAACAGTTATTTAGACTACTTTATTATATTTATGCCATAAGTTCCGTGCATAGTAATTTTAAGATGTCTGTCACTACAGAAAAAGTAATTATGAAAATACCAAGTAAGTATTGCATTCCCTTTTGTTTTTCTATTTATTTTAGATTAGAGGCACTTTGTGGAGAACACTGTACATTCATCAGTGTGTAATAAAAGACTAGTAAACACCTCCAACACATTTTAACAAACAAATAAACGCGTGCAATGAGTTTAGAATTATTTCACGATCGACAAACGCTAAACGCGGCAGTGATACGGCACGCCTCATATTCCAAGAAACAATCCTTTCTCCTTTCTGGGCCTCTCAGCAATACTCACTTCCTCAGCGTCGGCAGTGACATCAACTTTCTCGTCTACTTGTCATCCATGAC
Organism: Rhipicephalus microplus; assembly: GCF_013339725.1. NCBI lineage: Eukaryota > Metazoa > Arthropoda > Arachnida > Ixodida > Ixodidae > Rhipicephalus > Rhipicephalus microplus. Next base: position 107,779,457 of record NC_051169.1, read on the forward strand.
AACTCTTCTTTTGCTCACACGTAAGCACGCTCACTTCTGTTACTCCTCATGTTGTGAGGAAGAACACTAGGCTAGGAGGAGCGACAAGTTGTAGGATGGAGCATAATGGTGATACGGGTACGAGAGAGTGGCTCTTTTGGATTATGTGGTGCGTGTAACTCCACTATAACGGTACCGTTTTCAAGATTCTTGCGTCCTTATATTTGTTGTAGAATTGTGAAGAACTGTGACACCGCAACTAAATTTCATCCTTGGTGTTATTTCAGGGCTATTTTCCGGTTAAACTAAAACGTAGGGTATTACATTATACCGAACAGACTATGACTGAGTATGCGCACGTTTGCTCCTTGATGTGCTTTGTTTATCTCTCTTCCCTCTGTCCTCTCTATTTTGCATCTCCCCCATCTCCTTCTCTTGCGTAGGTTAGCAAACCGGCTGCTTATAGACTGGTGAATCTCCCTGTCATTCTTTTCCTCCTATTTTTCTTCCTTCCTTGCACACCGCCGACATCAGTCGTGGAATGTCAAGTTAAGCATAGTCATGCGATGTGAATTACAGCATCGCCCGGCCGCGGTGGTCTAGTGGCTAAGGTACTCGGCTGCTGACTTGCAGGTCGCGGGATCAAATCCCGGCTGCGGCGGCTGCATTTCCGATGGAGGCGGAAATGTTGTAGGCAAGTGTGCTCGATTTCGGTGCACTATGAAGAGCCCCAGGTGGTCGAAATTTCCGGAGCCCTCCACTAAGCCGTCTCTCATATTCATATGGTGGTTTTAGGGCGTTAAACCCCACATATCAATCAATCAATCAATCAATCAATCAATCAATCAATCAATCGATAAATAAATAAGTAAATCAAGTCAATTTAACTAGAGCATCTCACAAGACGCCGCCCATGGCAGACGTAATATGCGATGTAATTGCATTAAACAGCAAGTCTATCGCTATGATGTAGCGACTATGGCGCGAGGCTGCTGACTCGAACATCGCAGATTCAATCCCGGCTGCAGTGCTCACAATTCTATGCAGATGAAATGTGACATATCCGCGAATTGTGTCATATGAGTGCGCGGTGAAGTACAACAGGTGGTCGAAATTTCCGAAGTCTTACACCGCGGCATGCCTCATGAGCCTAGGGTGGTTTTGGTGTATAAAACCCTCCACAATATTGCCAAGTTCCTTCCTGAAAGTTTTCTTATCGCCCCCTCACGCAGTACGCAATTCTCAGCGCAAACTACGCCTCCCTCCAGTGTTCGATAAGCTTCAGGACTGCAGTTTATCATTTGGTGAAGACCACGCCCACTTCGTGAACGTTTGAGATTGTTCTGAAACCAACGTCGCCGCAAGCGATAATGCTAGAGTGTTCGATGAAAAGTGCATAAATGCCGACGCGCTTCTCCACTTGTCAGTCGATCAACGGCTGACGCTCCGTTTGCCGCTATCAGTGCAAAAGTACTACTGGAATCCGACTTTCCGTTCACCGGGCACAGGTTTGCCCAAATAAACAGTTTGATCTCAACATACAACCTCCTGTTTTCGGCCATGTCACGACTCCGTGCCAATATAACGAACACCCATAAGGATGTGATCTTGGCGTGTCTTCTACCGCTGATCGCAAACATCTCTTGCATTTCGGAGTCTACGCGGACAGTGTTTTCGACGCGCTTCTCTGCACTAAGAGTCGTGGCATGTTGCACACGTTCAATGTCTTTACTCTTTTCATGTAAGCATTCGTTCCTTAACTTCGTGAACCTACCAAACGTATGCAACTCACCTTCCACTGTCACACTAAAGCTGTACTCTTGCGGTTGATTATTGTGGTCAATGTAATAGTGGAATCGGAGACAGTGTAACCCTCTGCTTCCAAGCAACTCGGGCGACGTGAGCACAGCGGTTTGAATGTTGCGTCTCGCATTCAAATACACAAGGCCACCTGCAGAAAAAATTGCGTGTGTGAAGGGTTAATGAAACTTGCAATTACATGCGATCGATGGCACCTATCTTGACAAAACAAATGCCATTCATCGTTTTCCTTCAATCGAGATGGAATAATAAGTCATACTTATACCATGGACTTCAATATACCATTATTCAAAATCAAACAAATTGATGCTTGCTAAGTAATGGGTTGTTTGAAAGATCTTAAAATAAAATATTTGATGTCCTGAAAAACTTACAATACAAATTTCGCATTTCAAAGATAGGGCTACTGAGTTTGAAAGATTGCGCATGGCCTTCTCAGCAGCAGCAACAGCCATTTACATGCGCCTAGTACAGTTCAAAGGTCTCTGCATCATGTGTTTGATTATCCAGTCATGCGCCAGCTGAGACAATTCGGTAAACATTATCTGATCTGCATACATACCTTTACACCGTCACCTGGCACGCTCCCCCTTTTTTGTGATCTACAGCCTTTTATCCTTAATTACCATCGCTTATCTTGCTTTCTGATTACATGCCCTCATCTTGATTTTTTGTCTTGTTTTTAAAACAAATATCATTATTACATGTTTTTTCAGCCACCCGTTTTGTTTTATTTTCGTACGTTACCATAACAGTTATCTCTTTGTTTTTTTATAATGGAGCGCTCCGTGATATGTAGCTAAGCAGCACTTTTTGTGAAGCTTCAAGTTTCTGCCCGTTTGCAAATACAAGTAGTGTAAGCTGGTATATGCAGACTTTTCTTTTGAGTAATGCAAAAGAATAACAACTCGTGATCTGAATATGCTTGCCAAAATGAATGCATTGAGGAGCCCTGAATGTCCATACGATACCACACAAATCTATCAATGCTGCTGCATTCAACTGCTCTTTTTTTTCATTACCTTAAGTTTTCTTCGTGCATCAATGTTGCCACTGTCACCATGGTCCTGATAGACGCCTACGCCATCTATAACTAATATTACCTAACGATCGGCTGGAAATAAACAAAAGTCTAAACTATAAGAGCGAATGGGAATGAGGAACACTGTAGTATTGTTGCTTTCACACTGTTTTATATTCCATTACCAAACCCGAAAGTGGGTGTGCGTATTCTTTCTGAAAGTTGATTTTGATGACTATGCACGTTACCATTATATGTGTTTGTTGAATAGTCTTCCTTATAGACGGGATCTTCGTGCCCATTTACAAGCCTCCATGCCTCACTGCCGTTTCCGAGGTTATATCCACACGTGTCACCCCAGTCGAAGTCGCAGGAGCCGTTCGGTTTCTCTGAAAAAAGAAACAAACAGTCCGCAACGAAGTGAAAGAATGGTTACGAACAAGTCACCTCAACCTAAAAATAATAAATAAACAACTTGCTTAGCTTGAAGCGAGTGGGTAAGCCTGTGCCACGGCAACGCAGGCTGGCACATTTCCGCTTTTCATATTAAGTGTCTGTGCAGGATGTCCAGAAGGTCATTGAACACGTGCAGCTTATCGAGATGATGAGTCTTTGGTTAGAACACATGACAAACATGGCCCATACCATCTCTGCTGTAAAATTGTCTAATAAAATTAGACAATAAAATTAGAGACTGTCTACTAAAATTGGCGATTAACACATGCGAAGAAGGAAAGCGAACACCAATTGGAGGCTGCACGTCGTTGCTTCTCTTGTGAACTATCTGTACCAACTGCTTGGCTGGTCTATGAGCACGTGAAGGCTCATGATGACAATAATTTTATATTATATACATGAAGAACCTCGACCGTTAGGAGCATTGATGCAAAATAAAAAGAAATAAGTGTTTTCTATGACGTCTTTAACTAAATGGAGCATACTCATTAGGGGGAGAATGCGAAAATGGGAAGAAAAAAACTGACAAATATTTGTGATTCTCTTTCTAGACAATGTTTTCATGTATTGAGGACGTACTAGAAACATACGTTGAAATAAAAAAAAACATTTAACAACACCACGCACAACCACGCAGCAGTTCTCTCTAAGCTGTACCACGCTCATTTGCTTATTTGCCGTGGTATTTAGTGTATTTTCTGTGACACGAGCGCTGAATGACATGTTGTTTTTCTCTTCCGGACATAACTATCCGGTCGAGCACACACTTCCACTTTTCTGAATATTCATAGAGGTTATTCTAAAGAAATAAAACTCAATGATTCTACTTCATGTAGAAAGCTATATTGGATATATAATACTTGCGGACAACTTTTTTTAAAACCAATTACGAACTCATTAGCTGCTTAGAAAATTTATCGGAAAATTGGTTGGAGTTTACTGAAAAAAGGCGAGCATATAAGATTGTTGCGGCACCTTGCGGAGCGGATATCAGCCAAGAATTCTGTCTTTTCTTTTATTGGATAGCATTTTGTTTACAGAATTTATTATTCTGCTTAAAAATTTTTAACTTCTTTGCGTTAGCCAAAAGTACACCTTATTGTCATTCATGTGCCCGTCGAACGTTCTGTAATTGCTCCTGATATTTTTGCATGGCATGTAGTGCACAATTTTTTTGCTAATAGGCGTTTTATTCTATTTCTGACGCCATCTGTATTTTGTCCAATAGTGTAACCAATACGCAGATCTTAAAGTAATAGGTACACTCTACTAAGAACTGCAGTACTATGTTGCGCATTCATTATTGCAAAGCTCTGAAAGAATTAAGAAAGAGCCAGCCTTTATTGACAACCACAAAAGCAGGCATAGTGGCACGTCTAGCATGCGTTTTCATGCTAAAGCGTGTATGAATGGGTGACATAATTCCTTCGCCTTAATCAGAATAACTTTTGTCTTTCTACCTGAGAGGAATAAAAAAGAATCACTAAGCGAAAATACAAAAAAATTTACATGTGTTTTATCCGGCTTCAGCGATATCTCTTGAAAATAGTACGAATCTCTTAAATTAGCCTGATAATATAGGCAAGCATTTCCTCAAACGTTTTCATCATAAGGACGGTACTAAGCATGGCATTACGCACATGCTCCTAATTATATCATGCTGCACCTCAACAGACGTGCAATTACGATCGCGAGGGAGCATCTAAGATACGTCAACCCTGAAAATTCGAGAGGACACATTAGACATCTCTGCCGAGTATGCGGTTTCCAAATCACTCCACTGCCACTTGAGATTTCGCAAGCCACGTTCTCAAAAACTGTTTCCCCTGAAAACGCCTTTCAGTGGGCTTTGCATCAGCAGAAGACTCCTGCCGCGTTAGTGAGGCTTACAGCAAACACAGGTGCACCTCGCAACTGCGTCAATTACGAAGAGCTGTCAGTGAACAGTGCACTTACTGGACGCAACATTATCACAACTGAATTGGATATATAGCCAAAGAAGACACAAAAACACCAATGCATCGGTTTCAGGCGGCTGCTCCACAAGTACTGTTGTGAACACGGCTAGGGAAGTGACCCTAAAGCTTATAGTGTTACACAAGATGACATCCCAAGCAGTGAAGCTGGCAAACTTCAGTACTGCTGCTCTTTATATAGAAAGAAGGCAGCCTCAAAAGTGGGTTATCGTTTCCAGTTTCAATGCATCATTCTGCGTTTGTTGTCAGCGTTACAATGGCGGGTGCATGGGCAGCTACAGTCAACAATACAAGAGAAGTCCTTCCCCAAGCTTTGTAGTTGGGACAAGGCTCTATATTCGAATCATCACTGGGGCAATAGGGCATTGTCGGAGACGATGTCACTGAAGATGCCGCCTAGTGCTCCCACGAGAATACGCAGATAGCCGCAAGACCCTTGTCAAAAAGCAAGTGGCAAGCTTGGTTAAATGACCCCCGTGTATAAAACCGTCGCCCGCATAAAGTAGATGCATTGAAGAAACTTCAAGTTCCACGAAACCTTCACGCAGTGACGCAACTTAATCGGGTGGCCTGTGGTTAGATTTTACGAAAGCCTGTCCTCATGCATAGGAATGAGAGACACCATCCGTCGTCACTAGCGCAACGGTGACGCAGCAAAAGAACATCTACCATGTCGTTGCGAGAGCATTGGGGGCAACGGCAAAACACTGCGAAACGCGCTGTATAAACTATACATATACGTACTTTTTTTACATTTTCATCACAGACCGTTCTCATAAGGGATAATGGCCCTCTTATCATGGCCCTATGTGTCACAGGCTGCCAAAGTGACGCTGACATTGCTGATGTATTCAACATCGACCGAGATGAGCGATCGTTTATAGGTATGTAATCAACAAGCCCATGCGTGCACTGGCAGTGCTCTCTTCTCTCTGCTTCTTTTCTTTTGATCTAGTTATCCCTTCGGTCATTGTATGGTTGCGAACCAGACGCAGGTCTGCTTAACTGCCCTGCGTTTTCTAGCTTCTCTTTCTATGAGACATAGTATTAGTGGTACATAATCACTCTTATGAGAAGTATGAGTTCGTGGATCTCACATATTAAATACAGGAAAAATGCTCATGACCTTTTTCATTGCGCTCTCTATAACAAGTGACCGAGGGGGAAGGGTCGAATACTGTAATGTGACAGGCCTAACAATACCTGGGGCTAAACTCTTCGAAACCACTATATGATTATAAGAGACACCATATTGTAGTTGCTCCGAAAATTTCGGCATCCTAGGGTTCTTTAACGTGCACCTAAAATATATACTTAGGCTCAAACATTCTAGCCTCCATCGAGAGTGCAGCCACCACAGCCGGCATTCGATTCCGCAACCTTCGGTCTAGCAGTTCAGTGCCATAACCACTAGGCCACCATTATGGGGCCATTTAGCGTCTTCACCGCAAGGTTTTTCTTTTTCGAAACGAGATTCTAACATATGAGACTTGAAGCGCAAGCAAGAGGCCTGGACAGATTGAAATTTCTTGAACAAGTAATGCCACCAAAGTGGCAATACAGTGGTGCACCTTTCTGAATGACATTTCATCGATTCATCGTGACGCATTATTACAGTAGAGCTGTTATGTTCGATGTGTTATGTGTATTGTAGAAACACATTCTTGAAATGAATCAAATTCATTCATAACGAGGTTGCGAGAACGACCAGGCAAGAAAGCTGCACTGAGCAGCTTCAGGTTTATCGAGCCAGTTCATATTCTGGGCAGCTTCACAGTGGCCAAATAGAACCACATGATATGCGTGATGTAAGAAACAACTAAAAGAGCAATAACAGCAAGAAAACAGGTTCAGATTCTGTAAACGAGGTTAATTTAAAAACATCTGAAAAAATAATGAAAAAATAGTCATGGAGATGAAGACACAGAAAAGTAAATACAGGTGAATTCGTGGCAGCACGATGAATGGCATAAATAGTGACCGAGTAGATACACTGAGATCCGGTAATGGCCATGAACCAGCACGCACTCAATCACAGATCAAGCAGTCGGTAACGATGATCAACAATAGCGGCCGCAACGTGTGGTTCCCATCAGTGTTTGCCGCCCTTGTGTTTCCTTCTTTTTCGCCAGTGCTTTGCTGGGGGGAGTAGCGGAATTCGTGCTATTTCTGTGAGACATACGCTCTACAAGAGTTTTGCAACAGCACTGTGGCGGTCGAGGTTTGTCTACATGCACTCACAGATAATAATATTTGTTGGGTGTTACGATCCGAAACTCGCTTATTCTTATAACAGGCACTGTAATGGATGGCTCGGGAAATTTTCGCAATCTGGTGTTCTTTACGTGCACTGATATCTATTACTCTACCACTTCGCATTCTTTTCCATTTCGCCTGACGGGATCAACTCAATGACGTCATCAAGCGGCGGCGCCGGTCTGTCACACAACGCACAGCGAGCTCCCTCAGCTCACGAGCCCGTTGAAGCAATCGGCGCCTTCCAGTCTGGCGAGTCTCACGCAAAGCGTGGGAATGTCCCTCGTCCTTGGCTGCAACCACGTGCAGCAATCGGCGCCTTCCAGTCTGGCGAGGCTTACGCAATGCGTAGCAACATTCCTCGTCTTTGGTGCAACCACGCGCAGCGGCTGGTCCCATTGGAGGATTCCGACAACACGGCCAGTGGCGCTTCTGGTTGGACATTTGGTTACTCATTGGTTACTCAAAAGGTCCACCCGGTGCCTATAAAAAAAGCCCTGCGGCTTGTCGCCAACAGTAGACCTATGAGTCAGAGAAACCTCTCGTCGGTTCGAGCTGTTTCGCTGTCGGCGCGGCGCGGTGTCCTTGGCAGCGGCGAGTTTCGTGGCGCCCTTCGTAACCTCGTCGGCGGTGCGCTTCGTAACAGTGGATGACAGCTGCGGGATCGGCCGGCGTCAGTGACATCGATGCGGTGAGTGCCTGTTGTTTTCCCATCAGTTCACCAGACTACTCTGGCATAGGTTATAGTAGTTCATAGAAGGGCTGCGTGAAGCATTAGACTGAGATTTGATTGTTTCAAGCCAAGTTGTGGCGCTTTGAAACCAAAGTTAACATGGAGGCTGTAAACACGACAGTGTTAGAAATTGATTGCGCGTCTTGCTAGTCGACTTATAGTGGTTGCGGCAAGCAGATTTTTAACAAGCCCAAACAGCAAGAGGCTAGTGTGAACGATAGAGAACATAAAGTGAAGGAACTCATAGAAATTTGTGAGGAACTTCGCCTTTTTTGGGCCATGCGAAACGACAGCAAGCGATCCTTGAGATCATACAAATGCAGTAGTGACGGCTGAGGAAGTCGATGAGACCTTGGCGGATATTAAAGCATGCCGCGAGGAGGCTGAAAGGCGAGAAGTTCGCGAACGCGAAGAAGCAGAAAGGCGAGAACGCCGTGAGGAGGCTGAGAGACAGGAGCGCCTTGAGTTGAAACAAATCAGCAATCCTACAGTGTTCGCAGGCGCCGAGCATAGCTTCTGCGACGGTTCAGGTGAATGTTCTCAGAATTCGGTACCAACTGCCACAATTCGTTGTGGGCGAGAACATGGCGAAGTATCTCGTCAAGCTCTAACACGCCTGTGAGCGAAATGCCTTAGAGCGCTTTCGTTGGGCGCAGAACCTCTTAGCTCTACATCCCGGCGAAGTGTCCGACGTGATAACGGGCTCGTCGAGGGAAGCGTTTGAGAGCTATGACGAGGTTAAGGAATTCTCTTGAGACGTTATAAGTTGTCACCCGAGGCTTTCCGGCAAATGTTCTATTACGGAAAAAAGGGCAATGAGTCACACGTTGACTTCGTGCTTCGTCTTAAAGCTTATTTAATTGAATGTTTCAAGAGCGAAGATGTTTATGAAGATCGCGATAAGGTGGTAGAATGCATTGCACTGAAACAATTCTACCGCTGCATTGAGGATGACGTTAAGCTTTGGCAACAAAGCAAAACAAAGTTAAGCAAAGCAAAGTAAAGCTAAACAAGGCAGCAGAGTTAGCTAAGGAGTAATATACTCGCCCAAATTTGCATAATGGCGCAGTGCGTTAAAAAAGTGAAAGAAAAAACGGCTTTTCGAAGAAACCTGGTGATCGGGAACCCACTCCGTACCATTATTTCAGAGAGGACCCGTCTCCTACAAAGGCCACTGTAGGGGAAGGGCAAACGGAAGCGGAGAAATCTAGTAAGGCTCCTACATAGCACACTGATACCACACGGGCGTTTGAGTCACGGAAGCCGCTAACCTGCTAAAACTGTAGAAAGGAAGGGCACATCGCGGTAAACTGTAAACAAAAGTTTGCTTTCGCAGCAATCAGAGAATCGGAAAAGAACATGTGGTTGTTAGAGCTGTATCTCCAGGAAATTAGTGTGATTGGGAAAACGCGTCGAGCGCTTCGAGACTCAGCGGCAAGCATGGACGCTGTACATTCTTCATTTCTGTCTCCAGACGACTTTACAGAAGAATGCACGAGCATCAGGCAAGTCTCCGAGAAGCCAAGTACTCGCTTACCAATCACTACGGTTGTCACTAAGGGCCCGTTCGGTAAGCTACGCACCGAAGCGCCTGTGTGTGCCGCGCTTTCGAATCGTTTTCGTTGCCCTTACTCGAATGACTCTTAGCAGCTTCTCAAAGAGCGAGGTAAATCGTTCTCCAACTTAGCGGACGTCGCCTTCACGCCATCACAAGTGCGGAAGCTTTCGGAGGAACTTTATCTAGTTCAATGTAGTGAAACACCACGTGCAGAAGCGGCCAATCGTCGAGCGAGCCTCGCACAGAAAATTCTCCGGTTAGGTCACTCGTGCAGCCAGCCACTGAAGCGAGTGCCGCCGTCTTTGGCAGTGGGGGAGACGAGATGGCACCATTGGGTGAGAGCGAGGAGGACACTGCTCTCTTGCCTGCGGCTGAAAGTGAGAGAGAGCTGTCGGGGGTTCCCCCTCGAGAGCAGCGGGAAGAGCTGTCCTTTAAATCACTACTGGAAAGCGTGAAATTGGGAACTAAGAAAAAGAATGTTCCTTTTTATGAGAAATCAGAGCTCTCGTGTCGTAGTTACACCAATTCTCAACATCGCAAGTACGAGCAGCTCTTGCTACAGCATAAGTATCGTCGCCTAAAAGTGATCGGTTACTGAGGTGGAGCATGATACTCCGACAGCACAACTTGGAAAGGATAGCTAAACGCTAAAGCAGACACGTAGAGACGTGCGTTTTAGTTAGTACCTTCTCCACCTTTCGGTTTTTGCTAGCGAGTCGGCGCAAAATTTTGTGTGCATCACGGCTTTTGCTGAGCGCTCTCGTTCAGAGTGATACCAAAGAGCCAGCTTTATGTAGTATTCTCCTTCATTACGTTGTTGTACGTGTGAACTTTTTAGTTCTCGTTTTAAGAGTCTTGTGTCCCACATGTTCTACGTGATGTAGAGGGAACAAAATTCTCTAGACACGTAGCTAGGTATATGCTGCACTATAATTTATCTTGTATTCTGTCACGTAACCGAGGGCAATTACTTGTGTCGTGTGTTCGCAGTCTATCCTTTCTCGACAAGTTGCAGAAGGATTGACAAGTGATGTAACCAAATATTGTCCGAAGGAATGAGCGAAGCTAGTCGACAAGTTTTGGCGACAAGCCAGTGTAGCTGTGATCCGTCCTCAAGAATGGGATCTGTTCACGAAACTGACCCCCGTATTCTAGAACGTCCCTTCAGTCAACGCTTCACCTTCACTTGGGAGCGCCGTCTCTGGGCATGGCAAGTCACTGCATATCAGCGATAATCTGCTGTGATTGCAGTGTCATTTTGAGCCGAGCTGTTGCACAGTGCTCAACCCTGTGAAGTGAAAAGTGAAAGTCGAGTCAAGGAGCGTTCGTGAATACGGTGGTGAGCCTAGAGCCACGTCCTCCCCTTGGCCCTGGAGGCAAACCTGGAGGGACCTGCCGAACGAGTACGCCCAACATCCGAGCCACAAGAAATCAGCTTTTCTTTCGCCGCATCGTCTGACGGCGGGGGTGCTTAAACGCCTGTGAGTCCAGATCGAACGTCATCGCCTCTTCAAAGGTAATCTGTGTCAAGGACAGTGAGTGAGCCCACCTGACGCCACCACCTCAACGACGTCATAGAACTCGAAAGCGCCGGTGAGTCTTATGCAACGCACTGTGAGCTTTCTCAACTCACGGGCCCGATAGCAGCCCGATGATTCAATCAACGTCAACCAGTCGGGCGAGTCTTACGCAGTGCGTGGCAACATCACTCGCTCATAGGTGCAACCCAGCGGCGGTTCCTGACTGAAGGATTCTGACGCCACGACCAATGATCGTTCTGATTGGACGTTGCTGACGTTAGTAACAACCGGGGACTATAAAAAAATGGCAGCATATCGACGGAGTGAATGATGGAGAGTGGGGCGAAGAATTCGTCCATCCATTCGTTCTTGCTTCCGTCCATCCATGCGTCCGTCAGTGTGACCATCCATGCGTCCATCAGCCCGTTCGTGCGTGCGTCTGTTCGTGCGTCCGTCCCTGCGTTCGTCCATGCAGCCACCCCTGCGTCCGTTCATGCGTCCGTCCATGCATCTGTCTATGTGTTCGTTCGTCCATCTATTCAACACTCCCAATACCACCATCTCGCATCTTTTCATCATATATTCCCCATATAGAAGCACCGCCATCCAGCGGACATTCCAAGGAGTAAACGAGAGGTGGCATATGCACACTTTCTTACGGCTTGCGCTTCGGGTCCACTGCCCACCTTTAACCACCTCGAGTTCATGGTATATACTTGTTCATTGTATTCATGGCACTGCGGCTCAACGCTCGCTAAACCTTTCTAAAACTAAGGAGGTTACACCCAGCGAGTATAACGTAGCAACCCTTTCTTTTCAGATAGTGCTCAATGTACATGCCAATGGCTGCTATTGGTGATCGCAGCCTGCGCGTTATCTAAAAGCCGAATGCTTCTGTCTCTCATTCCCCATTAGCAGCCATTGACATGTACATTGTGCACTATTTTTTATTGTTGAACAACGCACAAAAGAAGTCTCTCACCGGCGCCACCTTGGAGGTCAAAATGTTATACATGTTACATTCTACGGAGGAAACGAGAGAATGCACGAGATTGTTACATACTACGGGGGACGAACGGGTGCCGTTATAAGGAGCTTCGCCCCTAAAAAAGCCGAGCGGTGCGTCGCTACGCAGCCGACCTATGCGTCAGAGAGAAGACCAGAGGGTTACAGCGTCCGTAAACACATCGGCTGTTCGAGTAAGCGTTCAGCCCCAGTGTTTTGTATGTAAAGCCTCCACTCTATGCTGTACATAAATTTTCTCGTTAGCCGGCACTGTCACGTGATTGCTGAGAGAGTGTACAGGGGAGATGCCACAGATTCTTACCGGGCCCCTAACACAGCTGAACACGCTAGCATGTAAGCGCATTCTTGGAGTGCTTGGGCTAGCTGTTGCACATGCACAGTAAGGGTGGCCATGCAAACCAGATTGAGCTCGACAATAAGCTTATTCGCATGTAATAAATAATTGTCTATAGCTTACCTGGCGCACATTCCCCGCTTTCCACACTTAAGTCATCCAGTGCGAAGACCCCTCTTTCGGGGAAACGTTCGACGAACGTTCGAATGCTAATCTGCAAAGATTTGACGAGAGAACGTGATCGCTTCTAAGACATAGACAAACATCCCGCGACAAAACATCGAGCAATTGTGAGGAAATATCACCTAACGATTCATCCACGCACTGTACGCATCCATAAAAACGTCTGCAGGAAACCCGCTTTCGAGTTTTTGAACCCTTGGTTTAGATATCAATTATAGTTTTCAATCCCACTTTGTTTACGCTGATATTTATCCTCGTCGATGGAGAAATATTAAAGCCGATTTCTCTCACTGTCGCAATCGATATTATTCAAAGCAAGAGCATCGGGCAATTGTGTACTTCTTTATTTGATGTATTCGGGTTGCACTTGCAAATACTTATAAAGATGCTTGGTGCAGACCATGCCGCAATATTTGGCGCAGAGTACGAAAAGTGGAAGTTTATTCAAGTGCTTATGCGAACATCAGCAATAAATCTGGAGGGTTCAATGACAAGTAGAAAGAACAATAGTTTTCTCTCTCTTAGATCTTCATTCATTCTATCTAATACACCGATGGTGCACTATACGCACGAGCGGGTACCTAAGAGCTACGCTTTCAAATAAGATCAGCGTGTACCTACCGCAATTTTTCCAGCGCGCTTTTCAGAGTAACGCACGCGCTGCCACTCGCCGGCCATGTCCTGCTGAGTGGTGTAGAACAGCTTGCGTGTGCCGCCAGCAGTTACCGCGTAAAACGTGGCCCGGCTGTCGCGCGTGCCCGACTGGTGGTACCAGGCAGTAAAACAAAACGGCCCTACCACAGTGCTCGTCAACTGGGCCACCGGCGTCTTGTTTCCTGGTTGCTCCAACATCGCGTAAGCACTCCAGCCGTTCCCTGCGTTTGTGCCAGAAGTGATAATTGATACAAAGTATTGCATTCTACAACGAGAGAGATGTACTTCAGGAAGACGACGATTGGCTAGTTGGTGAACATTCGTGTATAAAGCAAAACGTATTTAAGCGAAAGAAAAACGAAGAGAGAACAACTAAGAATTCAGCAGGACAATACTCTACTTACAACTGAATTTTAATTCTACAGACTAACGCTTAAAAGCACTGCAAAACCAATGGCAGATTTGGAGTCAAAGCAGAAGGCTAAACTTCCCCCAGAACCAGGGCAAAGATAACAGCATATAGAAAATAACAATCTTCCTTAACGAAGAGAGTAATACTCCACACCATGTAACGTGGTGGATGGTTGACTAACGCAGTAACGACCCTTTTTCTTAATATTAAGTGTCTCCTATATTTCACGTGTTGATAGATCTTTAAGCCTAAACAATATCTTAGTTTTGTGGAACTTAGGATAAATACCATAGTTATCGCCATGCATTGGTAAATATGGCAGGTGCGTAAACACACACCTTACGGACGCAAACAGTAAAATAGAAAAAATGCGAAGTGCTCGATGAGGTGCCGAGTATGTGTCATTTTAAGGCATTTAGACAATTTTTTTCAATGGCACTGGCACCTCTGTGCACATTGTGCAATTGTGAGGTTATGGTATGCTTACTATCATTATCCCATTATTTCTGGTTCAGGAACCTTGTAGCACGTTTGTCAGCTCTGCTACATTATCATCAACAATTGCAACAAACCATATGTCCTCTTCTCGTTTATGACAAGCAAATTGAATTATAAGCTTGCCCGTTGAGATAAATTTGTGCGTATAGTGCCGTTCTGCCAAATTCGAAGGCCCACGGTCATTTACCAGTCAGATCAGTTAGCATTACGATGGGGGTGAGACCTAAAGTATACCTCAGTGCTGAAATTTTGGAGCACTTCAAACAATGCCAGACAGTAGAAACTAATCTAAGGTTCACTTTTATAAAGTTCAGCAAGGTAGAGAGTTGGGCTATTCAGTGACTGTTCATTATACCATAAGGTGAATTAGCGCAGTTTTGACAGGGATAACGGGGAGAAGACCGGACACTCGCTACGATTGTGGAGGTAAGGAGTGTTGTGTCCTTCCTCCTACCCATTGTTTTTGTAAAATGTGCGCTATCTCATTCTATGGTAGAATAATTCACAATTTTGGCCTGCTGCATGATCACATCGTAGTTCTGTCTGGACAGACCACATGAATGTCTTAAGTTATTAGTATTGATATTATTATCAAATATATCGTTATTAGTGACAATATTGGTAATAAATATATTATTATTATTACTATTATTATTATTATTATTATTATTATTATTATTATTATTATTATTATTATTATTATTATTATTATTATTATTATTATTATTATTATTATTATTATTATTATTATTATTATTATTATTATTATTATTATCCTAGCGAAAATGAGTCTGGCTTTCTGCCGTGAGGAATGCAGCTCAGAAACCACTTCCCTCTCCACGTTTGCCACGGTGGGTGGTGATCTCGCCGGTCTTCATTATGTCCTCCTTCCTCAGTGACAAAGTATCATAACTACGCAAAGAAAACTAGCGCCCACGTATGGCTCAGTGCCGGAGTGACGAAAAATTGGGGGACCCTTAAACTTCACCTTTAAGAGTTGAACACGATAGCGAAATCCCGCCCCTAGTGCACCCTTCAACTGCTAAGTGCATACTTATTCATATGTTTTGTTACATACACACGCATGCACACAAACACGCACACATTAGATTGGACGAGCGTGCGCTATTATAGCCGAATGTGCTTGTTTTCGTCGTGAAACCTGTCGAACTATATGCGTTAAAGAAGTCCTGAAACATTTTTCAAGTAGCCATAGAATTATACACTGGAAGAACTCATTGTCTCACGAATTCAATGCCGCAAAAATTTTAAGAACCCGTCTAGAGTGAGTGGAGTTAAAAAGGTTTGTCGCATGCTGCACTTGCATTATCTCTTCTCACGTCTCGACGAAAGTGCTGAAAGCTAAGCAGGGAGGGGTGGCAGGGCAAAGAAACTACCACGCCTCGTCACCTTAAGCACTTTTTTTTTCTTCGAATGCGCCGTTTTTTCAGTGTGATCGCACGCGCACGCGTGCACAAGAGGCGGCCTCCCGCGGCTATGTCAGTAACTTGATTTTGCGGTCACAGACGCACAGACTATTTTTCGCTCACAACCAACGGGGCCGACGCCGGCGGCGGATTTTCCGTGACACGAGCTCTTTAACAGTATCGCAATAATAGCCATCCGGCGTCATCGCTTCTCTTCATGGAGAGGTGCGCTTCACCCATGAGGCTCTGACGAACTGCGCGGCCGCCGTGCCAATAAAGGTAGCTGTGGCCCTCCTAACGCGATTGAACGATGACCATTGTGCGATTTCCAAGCCGCCTTCGTGCTGTGGACAACCTCACTCTAATACTCGTTTCTCCCTCGAATTCCCCACCAGCTCAAGACAAATCCGAGCGACGCAGCAAGATTCATGCGACAGCTGCTTTTGCAGCTCTTCTTCCACTTGAAGTCGATAGAAAGAAAAAAAAAACCTGCCTCATTTGGGCGAAGAACTACTTCAGCTCTGTTTGTTGCTCAACGACCACATTGGCCTCAACAGCCTAAGGTCATATTTGTTTCGAAGCTGAGCCCGGACAACACCACTGCTGACACCAAGAAACATTACTTCAATGGATTTGTCTTTTATCTTTTTCCGGCGCCTTCAAACTAAATTTCTGATTTATCCTACTTTTAAGGTCGAAGTTTACGAGAAAACGCTGCAGCACCTGAATGACCCTTCAATGGGATGTCCCTTCAAGCCTTTCGTGGGGTGCTTCACGATGACGTGCTTTATTCTTTTGACTTGTAGTGCCTAGTGTCGAAAGTGCTGTGGGACATAGATATTCCCCACCAAAATACTCGTGGTCTACATACCAAGAAAACCAAATATTTCGCTAATGTTCTTTTGTCTTCTTTTTCTATGATTGCTACATATCAAGCTTGGCTGGGCCCTGCAATTCTCTCATATGACTTCTCCCCCAACCCGACATTCCCCACCTTCCACAGCGGCCGAGATTTAAGTGCAAACAAAAAGGTGGTGGCGTGCCGATTGCCATTGCCAATTGGCCAAAATCTGCTACACGGAAAGACCTGGAACCTTTCGAAGTATTTCTATTGTTTTAAATCAACTTAAAAATTAAATAATTGGATGTATTCATTTATCGCACGGCATTTCCATTGCCTTGTTTCATGATGTCGAGACTTCTTTTGAACATGTGCTTTTGCCTCATCGTGACCACAATTATTGTTCTTCATGACTTCAATGTGCCTGAAATTGACTGCAGCACGCTTACCTTGTCTCATTATAGTTACTTCATTGAGAAAAAAGTGCAGCCTGCTATTGGATTTTCGCCATTTAATTCTCTACTGCAACATAACACCGTCGTCACTTGCGAAGACGTCTGGGTCCTCTGCCTGTCAAACGATCAAACCGTTGAAGTTTCACGTTACAACATCTGTCTTGTTCATCTGAACAAATTCCACCCACCACTTAATGTAAGATTCCTTCTAGGTGCCGAACGAGTGAGCTACAGCAGAGATTTTAACCAATTTCCGTGATTTGCTTTCCAAAGAGGGTATACTACACGGGCTTTTGTCATTAGTTGTGAGCGGTTGGTTGGTCCATGGTTACTGACGAACCAAATGTTGATGGCCATGTTGAGCAGTTTACGGAGATTCTATTTAACAGCATGCAAAAACTCATACCGCAACATAGCCTAAACATCCTAAATATCCCCAATAGTTTTCTCCAAAACTTTTAAATAATGCACTGAAGCATAAATATCGTGCGCACAAAATGGCGAAATGTACTTTTTTCAGTGTAAGGAACAATTCAGCTTTTTTCTTCCTCTGTGGAATATTAATATTATTAACTTCAATCTAATAATAATAATAATATATAAGAATAATATTAATATAATACCGTTCATCGTATTACTATAACAGTATTCTTTTATTATTGTTGTTAGTGTTGTTGTTGTAGTCGTCTTTAGGCACCTGTTTATTTTCTCACTTCGCGAGTTTTATTGATTGGACATCCACACATACCAAGGGCCGTGGTATGTAGACGTACCACATGTCTGACTTCTGGGAAGAATTTCATGAAGGGTGCCGTATTTGTGTCATGATGTGTATGTAAGCCTTGTTTTTCCTACACTCGTGTTGTCATATGCGAAATTCGGCATTCTTCACGCAATAGAGTCGACCAGGACGGCTCTGAGGTGTAGATAGATAGATAGATAGATAGATAGATAGATAGATAGATAGATAGATATAGATAGATATAGATAGATAGATAGATAGATAGATAGATAGATAGATAGATAGATAGATAGATAGATGGATTTCAATTGCCTTATGTTACCTGAGAAACCACTGAGGGATTATTGTCTGTGGCCTGCTATTCTACATTTATAAATGATAAGAAGAGTTGATTGAGTGATATGTGGGCTTTGACGTCCCAAAACGACCATATATTATGAGAGACGCCGTAGTGGAGGGCTCCGGAAATTTCGACCACCTGGGGTTCTTTAACGTGCACCCAAATATGAGCACACAGGCCTACAACATTTCCGCTCCATCGGAAATGCAGCCGCTGCAACCGGGATTCGAGCCCGCGACCTGCGGGTCAGCAGTCGAGTACCTTAGCCACTAGACCACCGCGGCGGGGCGATCGAAAGAGCAGGACTAAAAGTTTAAAGAGGCAATGCGAATGAGTACAATAGTATCCAGTGAACTGAATACATTAAACAATGTGTTAGATTTATGCACGAAACGAGAACAGCCATGTGCGATATACATGGGCGATGTGCATACATGTTTTCGCATATACACTGTAAATGCCAGTAAATGGGACCTTACGTCTTACCGTTCATAAATGTATGATCATGGGTGGGTCCGTGCTTCATGTCAGCAACTTTGCGTGCCTCAAAACACCCTTGTCGGTCACAGCTTGTCGATACCCAGTCCGAACAGATCCCGTTTTCAAAGGAGCAAGCACCTGCACAGAAAAGAAAATGACAGTGCGGATGCGCATATGCTAGCTTCGATCAGATAAGTGTGTGTACGATCGCCAGAGAACTTCTTTTCGTGGACATACTCTTTTCATTGTGCCGAAAACAACTTACCTAGTCGCAGATTACTTCAGAGAAATATTATGGCAAATCCTCTGCGGTGAGTGCTATTTCTGGCGCTTTGTAGTTGTTTCAGTGAATTAGGTATGCATACCACTTTTTATATTACCTAATGTGAACAACATTCACAACACAATAAAGTGCATAATTGCATCTCTATATGAACAGCTAAAGAGAAATAGGGAAACAGTACAAAAGCAGAGCAGAGGTGAACAAAAAATTCAATCTGAAGTGTACAAATACGGTCTTTGGTGGATTTATTCGCAACGATTAGCGGAAAATAGAGAGCTTTATTGTGTGGCAGTATTTGTGTTAAGCCACCCCTTACAAGAAATACCGTTGGCGAAAACAAGAACATGCCTAGCTTCGAACAGCCGCAATGAAAACTCTCTATAAGGGGCTTAAGCACTATCTGAGAGCGTGGCTAGCGTTTCACCGACGAGCAATCATGACAAACAAAAACGTGCACAATACTCTGGGTAGGGTGTTATAAAAAGACTCTCATATAAACATAAGGCAGTGCTTTCTCATTATCAGGCATGCACATCGCGTACGAATTCATTATTCACGGACGTCCTGCTGAAGTCCGTCAGCTTTCATCGTTCTTATTTATGCAAAACGCAGGGGTGTAGCAGGAGGGTGGTACACCGGGCCCAAGCCACCTCCCCCCTCCCCGAATGCTTCGTTCGCAATGACACAAAGAGCGACAAATTACCATTTGAAGTGCGTGCCCTCCCTGAAATCAAAAATGTGCTTCCTCCCCGCCTAAAGAACATTTTTGGCTAAGCGCTTAGCAGAACGTTCACATGTAATTAAGAGATCTTTCGCGTCTTCCTGGTGAGACGAAGCGCACAAAATTATTCCCGGGATCCAGATACTAGTTCCAACAGGCTATCTCTGTTACTTCACTGTGTCGTCTATGAAGCACCATGAAAAATAGGCCGTATGAAAACCAACTTTTCACCTTTGTGGGGGAAGGGGAGAATCTCCTGATAACATTCCAAGCGTATACGCTCAAGGTTTAAAAAAATACATCAAGCGTCAGTACTAAGACGGATGATGTCGTTTTCGAACCGCGTTTTTCATGGGTATTCTTTCATGGGAGCATTGCAAGAATTCTCGACCCTATGCAATGTTTCATACCAGGCACCTAAGTAAAATGCTTAAAATAGGGCAGATTTCATGCCCCCTTTCAGTCTGTTAGAATAACTGCAATTGTCGTTATGAACGCAGCATATTCCTTCAAAGTGGAGCAGTAGTTAACGTGCTCGGCTGCTGAGGCGATGGTCGCGGGATTGATCCCGACTGCGACGGTCACATTTGGCCGGAGGCGAAGTGTGCGAGGCCCTTGCATCAAGCAATGTCAGCGCACGTTAAATTAGAGTACCGAATGGTCGAAATTGTGAGAGCTTGTACATTGGTGTCTCTCGATATATCGTAGCTTTTTTATATAAAATCACAAATATTATAGACGCCGCACAAACGATGCGCATGTGCGCACTCCCGACCGCGTTTTTGAAGACATTATTGCGTGAATTAGAGCACCAAACATCAACGCTTCACCACGAGCAAGATGGAATAAAATGCTTGAATAGCTATATGAGCCTCAAATTAAAAACGAATCGTGCAGAGTTTTTTCATTGACCGGACATGCATTTCGATTTCTCGTGATAATATCTCCCGTTTGAAGTATGTGCCTTTACACTGTACCGCACGGTAAATTGTTTTTTTGAAATTGTGTAGTGGTAAGGAAAACATCCACTGCACGTCATTTCGACGTGAGCCACTAAGATTTATATTAAGCCAGGCACCAAGTTGCAACACTAGAAAGCAGTTCATGCCAGGTCGCAACTCTTATACAAACAATACGAGCTACGACTGCTTTTGTTAGAGAGAGCGGTGAAACCTCACGAATGAAATTCACATTGTTAAGCATTACACGAAAAAGGTACAAAACGGCGCTGCACTTACCAGCTGCTACGACTGATACATGAATAAATAATAGAGCCAGTAATGATGACACAAACAATTCACGGTCTAACTGTAATAATTTGGAGCCATGGGTTCCTCGTCCAGGTGCCATTGTTAAGGTAAGTCTGTCGGTTCTGAAAATGCTGGCAGACTGTCACAACAACAGAGACTCGACCTTCGGTGTGGAAGTAGACAGCCTACATTCTTTCAAGTTGGCGAGATTAGATAGGAAATATATTGCAGATACCCAACCCGCAGTATTATCAGTTGCTGATTCGATGTAGAGGCTCAATGTTCATTCGTCTGCCCTAATAATTATGTGATGGCACATGGTGGTGTAAGCGCTCGTGAAGCTGTTGCTTTAACTCAAATTTGTGTCATAACTTAATTCTTGTGCTTCATTCAGACGAAATAAAGGAGCGAAAAGATCGCGGTATTGTGCATCTCTATAATTGGACTTGGGAAAGCAGAAGGCCTTAGCTCCATCGGAATGACGTTTATCAAGGCTTCGAAGTGTGTTTCGTAACGCGAGAGGTGGCATTGTTGAAAACAATGACAAAGCTAGGTCTGATCTAGAATCTTCTTCACGGGAGCCCAGTAAGCGACTGCCACAACGAACTACTAGGTGGTCTCTTGCGTACGTGCATGTATCTGAAGTTAATTGAGTTTACTTTGTAGTCCTTGTCGGTTGGTAGACAGAAACTCTCTGCTTTGTTATTACTACGGTCCCTGCTTACCTAGATGTTTCTTTTGTCAGTTACAAAAGAACTACATAAAGGGGGCCCCAGCTATCTTTTGCTATAGCTTCAAAATATGCAAGCAGAGAAAATGGCCACGTGATGAAAAACATGTTGCTGACTGTTGCCTGGAGCGAGTCAGATTAATTGCTGTGATTTGTTCCGTTTTTTTGAATATTTGCTTAATTAGGCCACTTTTACTAACTAACTTTTTAGGCAACAAAGAGGAGCCAAAATTCCAATGAGAAGTTGTTCATCGGTCCGCAAAACGTCTCATTAGACAGTTTCAAGCTTCATATCCTTTAACATTTGGTGCATTTTTGCGAACTACAAAAGCCCGAGAAATACAACAACAAAATACGTGACAAGCCGCTCGCGCGCCTGTGCGCACGATGAACCCAGTGCTCTGTGACGTCCCGCGTAGGAACAACCGTAAAATTTGTCTGATTGTGCTGTCAGAGAGCCACGACGATGTTATTAAGTGTGAAGCATTTCTTAGCAAACTTCGGAGACTTTGACCGGATCTATCTATCTATCTATCTATCTATCTATCTATCTATCTATCTATCTATCTATCTATCTATCTATCTATCTATCTATCTATCTATCTATCTATCTATCTATCTATCTATCTATCTATCTATCTATCTATCTATCTATCTATCTATCTATCTATCTATCTATCTATCTATCTATCTATCTATCTATCTATCTATCTATCTATCTATCTATCTATCTATCTATCTATCTATCTATCTATCTATCTATCTATCTATCTATCTATCTATCTATCTATCTATCTATCTATCTATCTATCTAGCCGCCCATGCGTTTTAGCTCGACTGGCCGTTTGGGTAATGGGATCTATACCAAAAATTAGTATGGAATATCATGAGGGTTAATTGACGTATGCATGTATAGTTGCATGCGTGCCTACATGCATGCATGTATGGACGTATAAATTGGCAGCAGCAAGCACAGGACAGAGGTGACTGGCGGAACATGGGAGAGGCTTTTGTCCTACAGTGGACGTTGTCAGGCTTCTGCTGCTGCTGCTGATGCTGATGCTGATGATGATGATGACCATGACGGTATCATGAGCATAAGTGGCAAGTATAACATAAAAATCATGACATGTGTGTGATGAATATTATAATTTATATTTCATGGTCTTGCTGCTCTTGCAGTGGTTTCGTTCTTATCACATATTGCAAAACTGGTATGCTATGACATGACTGCATGGCGAACACTAGTAACAAACCCTAACGTGGAAATCATGACATGCATGTCATGTAGCAACATTACTACATGCCAAGCCCATGATGCGCTCTCGGCCGTTTCGCTAGCTTCACATGGACAAAAATTGCTGCTGCGTGCACGGCGTAAATGTACGACCGAGGTAAATGAAGTGTCCAAACATGAAAATCATGATACATGTCGTGATAAACATGGCTACGTGCTACGCTCATAGTGCACTCGTGGTCGTTTCACCAGCTTCACTTATACTAAATTTGATGTTACGAGATGTCAGTGTAAGACAAAGGTATATGACTGGTGCAAACATGATAGTTGTAATATGCGTGTTATGTGAAACATGACTACAAGTTACACTTAGAGCACGCTTGCCGACATAATAATCATGACATGCGTGTCATTTAAAACATGGCTACATGCTACGCTCATAGCCTGGTCAGGGCCGTTTCGCAAGCTCCACATGTACCAATTTTAGTATCACTTGACATGAATAGATCACCAAGGTAAATGACACGCCCAAACATGATAACCATGACATGGAAGCCATGTACAGCATAATTTGCGTCCATCTCGTAACGTTGTGTTATTTCAAATTGACATATCAACCTTCCTCATTCGCGCTTTGATATCTTCGATTCCCAATGTATGTTGGATCTGCCAGTTTTAGACATTGCGATTAACACGTTTTGTTATCAGTCACAAACGCGATAACCACTGAGACTGCTAATCACTGTCTTCAATCGGTGCGAAGGAAGCGAATCTTTTCGTACGCTGAACTTAAGAGAGCATCAGAATTACGTCGCGTGTAGGCGCACCAGCGAGTTTGTCAAGTGTTAACTTTTTGTGTTTTTTCGCGGGGATTTGTAGTTTGCGGGAAAACACAAACAATTAACAGATATAAAGTGCCGAAGGGTCTGATGGACCGTTTTGCAAACCAATCTCGAACTCTCTCATTCAAATTTTTGCCCATCTTTATTCCTTCGCAAGCTAGTCATTTAAAGGGGCCTATATACAGAATATTTAAAACACAAAAAAGTATTCTGACTCACTCCTGACAATGGTTAGCAAGATGCATTTGGTCGTGTCGTTATGGCATGTGTCGGTATATCTTAAAACTCTGGTGAAGGATGGCTGGCGCAGCCTCTATATATAAAAAAAAAAACTCATGACCAGCTTACCCCACGCCGGTGCCCATTAAAACACAACTGGTGCCACAGAATATTTTTGGACTTATAGTGATCTCCATCTGCACTTGAGACCTAAGGCTAACGTTTTAGGGGTGAAGCTCCCCTATTCATCTCCCGTAGTATGTAACAAGTATAACATTTTGACCTCCAAGGTGGTGCCGGTGAGAGATTTCTTCTGTGCGTTGTTCAACAATAAAAAATAGTGCTCAATGTACACGTCAATGGCTGTTAATGGCGAAGGAGAGACAGGAGCATTCGGCTTTTAGTTAACGCGCAGGCTGAAATCACCATTAGCAGCCATTGGCATGTACATTGAGCACTATCTGACGAGAAAGGGTTGCTACGTTATACTCGCTGGGCGTAACCTCCTTTGTTTTCTAAAGGTTTAGCGAGCGTTCGGCCGCAGTGCCATGAATACAGTGAACTAGTATATACCATGAACTCGAGATGGTTAAAGGTGGGAAGTGGACCCGAAGCGCAAGCCTTAAGAAAGTGTGCGTGTGCCACCTCTCGTTTAGTCCTTGGAATGTCCGCTGTATGGCGGTGCTTCTATATGGGGAATATATGATGAAAAGATGCGAGATGGTGGTACATGGAGTGTTGAATAGATGGACGAATGGACACATAGACAGATGCATGGATGGACGCATGAACGGACGCAGGGGCGGCTGCACGGACGAACGTAGGGACGGACGCACGAACAGACGCACGCACGGACGGGCTGATGGACGCATGGACAGTCACACTGACGGAAGCATGGACGGACGGAAGCAAGAACGAATGGACGGACGAATTCTTCACCCCACTCTCCATCGTTCACTCCGTAAATATGCTGCCATTTTTTTCAATTGCGGGCGGGAGAGAATAAATTGAGAGAAGGACACGAAGTTAACCGGATATTGCAGTATCTGGTTTGCTTCCCTGCACAAAGAGGAAGGGGAGGTGAGAAAGAAAGTAAAGGCAAAAGTAAGCGCGCAAAAAAGAAAAAGAAAACGTAAGCGCGCAAAAAAGAAGCGGTGGTGCCATAACCTAATCAATAGGCCATTAGAACGCAAAATAGTTGAAGAAGGCCTTAACTGATATCGTGTGCCAAGACAGATGTGATGCCAGTTATAAGTATATCTTTCTTCGTATTGTGACCCCTGTGCATATCTTTGTTACCTTTCTATCTTCCCTTAATCATTAACAATGCAGGGCAGCAAATTTAGTGTTTATCTTCTGGCTAATCTCCCATGCTTTCATTTAAACATTACGTAATGACGTCTTTGTCAACAAGTAATGGTCGAAGGTTCGTCGTTTTCGTCCATCGCACAGTTAAAGGGCAGTATTACAGAATAAGGATGTTAAAGTTTATGAGATGTACGTAAAAACATGATGGTAGGAGAAACACAATAAAACACGTTTTACGGGCTGTCACTTGTTTTTTTAATTAACGCATAAAAACATCTCAAGACACATCGCATAGAAATGCTGTATTACACTTCATGGAAGTTTCTCAGGTGCGCGCCTTTTGAAAGATAGAAAATCCCGCTTCAGTTAATCAAGTAACTAAATGTGAATATGTGAAATGGTAGATCTGAAGCATCGTATTTTAATCTCCCCAATGGTATTTACCGCGTGTTTACAGAAGGTTTTCAGATGTCTAGAATGAGAACAGTTAGGGATAGGAGTTAATGTAGAGTACCTTAGTAACCTGCGCTGCGCCGATGACATTGCATTGCTGAGTAACTTAGGTGATGCATTGCAACTCATGCTTACAGAGTTAGACAAGGAGAGCAGAAAGGTGGGTCTTAAAATTAATCTGCAGAGAACGAAAGTAATGCGCAACAACCTCGGAAGAGAGGAGCGCTTCGAGATAGGTAATAATGCACTTCAAATTCAAAAAGACTATGTGTACTTAGGGCAGGTAATAACCGCGGAGCCGAACCACGAGATCGAAGTAACTAGAAGAATAAGAATTGGGTGGAGCACATTCGGCAAGCACTCTCAAATTCATCATCATCATCATCATCATCATCATCATCATCAGCCTGACTACGTCCACTGCAGGACAAAGGCCTCTCCCATGTTACGCCAGTTAACCCGGTCCTGTGCCTGCTGCTGCCAATTTATACCCGCAAACTTCTTAATCTCATCTGCCCACCTAACCTTCTGTCTCCCCCTAACCCGCTTGCCTTCTCTGGGAATCCAGTCAGTTACCCTTAACGACCAGCGGTTATCCTTTCTACGCGCTACATGCCCGGCCCATGTCCATTTCTTCTTCTTGATTTCAGCTATGATACCCTTAAACCCCGTTTGTTCCCTAATCCACTCTGCTCTCTTCTTCTCTCTTAAGGTTACACCTACCATTTTTCTTTCCATTGCTGGCTGCGTCGTCCTCAATTTAAGCTGAACCTTCTTTGTAAGTCTCCAGGTTTCTGCTCCATAGCTAAGTACCGGCAAGATACAGCTGTTATATACCTTCCTCTTGAGGGATAGTGGCAATCTACCTGTCATTATTTGAGTGTGCTTGCCAAATGTGCTCCACCCCATTCTTATTCTTCTAGTCACTTCAATCTCGTGGTTCGGCTCCGCAGTTATTACCTGCCCTAAGTAGACATAGCCTTTTACAACTTGAAGTGCACTATTACCTATCTCGAAGCGCTGCTCTTTTCCGAGGTTGTTGTACATTACTTTCGTTTTCTGCAGATTCATTTTAAGACCCACCTTTCTGCTCTCCTTGTCTAACTCCGTAATCACGAGTTGCAATTCGTCCCCTGAGTTACTCAGCAATGCAATGTCATCGGCGAAGCGCAGGTTACTAAGGTACTCTCCATTAACTCTTATCCCTAACTGTTCCCATTCTAGGCTTCTGAAAACCTCCTGTAAGCACGCGGTAAATAGCATTGGGGAGATTGTGTCCCCCTGCCTTACACCCTTCTTGATTGGTATTCTGTTGCTTTCTTTATGAAGCACTATGGTAGCAGTTGATCCCCTGTAGATTTCTTCCAGGATGTTTATATATGCTTTATCGACGCCCCGATTCCGCAGTGTCTGCATGACGGCTGATATTTCTACTGAATCAAACGCCTTCTCGTAATCTATGAAGGCTATGTATAGTGGTTGGTTATACTCTGAGCATTTCTCTATTACCTGATTGATAGTATGAATGTGGTCGATTGTTGAGTAGCCTGTTCAAAATCCTGCTTGTTCCTTTGGTTGATTGAATTCAAATGTTTTCTTTACTCTGTTAGCAATTACCTTTGGATGTAGCTCGTATACTACGGAGAGCAAGCTCATTGGCCTGTAATTCTTCAAGTCCTTGCAATCTCCTTTCTCAAGTAATAAGATGATGTTAGCATTCTTACAAAACTCTGGTACTCTTCCCATCAGGAGGAACCTCGTAAACAAGGTGGCTAGATTTTCTAACACAATCTGTCCTCCATCTTTCAGCAGATCTGGTGTTACCTGATCCTCACCAGCAGCTTTGCCTCTTTGCATGCTCTCCAAAGCTTTTCTGACTTCTTCTATCATTGCTGGTGGGGTGTCATCTGGGTTACTGCTAGTTCTTATAGTTTTAAGGTCGTGGTTGTCTCGGCTACTGTACAGATCTCTGTAAAACTCCTCCGCTATTTTAACTATCCTATCCATATTGGTAGTTATTTTGCCTTCTTTGTCCCTTATTGCATACATCCGATTTTTGCCTATCCCAAGTTTCCTCTTCACTGCTTTGACACTTCCTCCGTTTTTCAGAGCAGTGTTCAATTCTCTCCATGTTATACCTTCTTACATCGGATACCTTACGCCTGTTAATCAACTTTGAAAGCTCTGCCACTCTCAAATTACGACAGGTAAATTGCCACTATCCCTCAAGAGGAAGGTATACAACAGCTGTATCTTGCCGGTACTTAGCTATGGAGCAGAAACCTGGAGACTTACAAAGAGGGTTCAGCTTAGGTTGAGGACGACACAGCGAACAATGGAACGAAAAATGGTAGGTGTAACCTTAAGAGACAAGAAGAGAGCAGAGTGTAATAGGGAACAAACGAGGGTTAAGGATATCGTAGTTGAAATCAAGAAAAGGAAATGGACATGGGCCGGGCATGTGGCGCGTAGGCAGGATAACCGCTGGCCATTAAGGGTAACTAAGTGATTTCCAAGAGAAGGCAAGCGGGTGAGGGGGAGACAGAAGGTTAGGTGTGCAGATGAGATTAAGAAGTTTGCGGGTATAAATTGGCAGCAGCAAGCACAGGACCAGATTAACTGGTGGAACATGGGAGACGCCTTTGTCCTGCAGTCGACGTAGTCAGGCTGATGAAGATCATTATGATGATGGAGATGATCTTAATTTTAGTGTTGTTCCTTTCTTTGTTCATTAGTCAGTGTGCGCTAAAAATAAGTTACGATGCACTCATACCAACTAGCTCGTCTTGCGTTACCCCAGATGTGAGCGCTGCACCAAAGTACGAGTGCACTGTTCAGTCATTTCAATGCCTCTATAGCAGTTCAAGGTACCAACTGCTTTCGAGAAAGATAACACTCTGCCTGATAGACTAAGCGTGCGTCATTGAGCCGTTGCAGAGTTGTCGTCGACGGTTTGATAAGTCAAGCTCCTTTTTCTGCCCTCTCTCTTCGGCACGTGAAAAATATGTAAACGTGGTTATCAACTGTGTGAAAGCTATAGGCAAAATAACGAAAAAGCGAAAATATCGTGCCTTCTTTGTACACCCCTCCAGTACAGTGGTATCAACGGCGGCTTCCGATAAATGTAACGCATATCTAAGCCTTTGTTGTTCGTTTCAACCACTCACATCGTGCGAGAATAATGGATTGTACGGCAGCATACCACCACCTTATAGTAATTGACTTAAGTGTTGTGTGCGCAACATTAATTCTCGACCACTAATTTCTTAGCAGGTTGTTTGTTGTAGTCTCCGGCATGTTTTCACTCACATAGGGCCGTAGTTGGACGCATACTTTGAGTAAATTGTCAAACGTAACAAACCGCTTCTTTACTGCATCACTGTTCCCTGTGTTGGGGCTTAGCTTACAATACAATATTACCAAATTCGCTTCACATGTGTTAGTTCTACTACGTAGCAGTAAATCTTTTTGTTATGCCGGCTCACATAAGCTTAATATCATCGTCAGGAACAGCAATCAGCCAAAGAAAACAAGCAATCCAAGGCAACTTCTCAATAGGGCAACTAGTCGCTCTGGGAGCGACTAGTTGCCATTGGTTGAACTGAGCTTAATTACTCCAAATTATTACAAAATCAAACGTCAATAGAGCTTTATTTCCAATTATTTTACTTGAAATGTTTGTTCCTGATTAATAGGTTCGCACTAACAAAAATGACTCATCGATGACAAGAGAGAATGCTCATTTACACCGCAGGCTAAAACAAGCGAAAAAGGCAATAAAATGAGCCCTTTAGTATAAGGTGATAAGCATAGAACCTTTCTTCCGAATTCACCGAATAAAATTGAGAGTATTTTACTAATTCATTACCTGACCTTGTGATAAAATTCCCTGAAATATTCTGGAGATATCTGGAACAAAGATATGCCATACCGCGCCTTATTTAGGCCTAAAAGGTATGGCATGCACGAATCGCCTCTCATGATACTAGTGCCAGTGGGTGTCGTTCATTATTCTCAAACGTTGCAGTCATATTTTATTTATACTGGTATTCTTATAACCTAGTAATGAAACTTTCAATATGTCTTGTCGACGCACTGAACATGTCGTAAATTCTGTTCGCAATCATTCTATAGGCGGCGTGTGTGTTGCCTTTGGCTTGCATGCAATCGTGATATACACATCGTGGTATGTATGGCTCACTATTATACGCCCCAAGAGTGTTCTGAACGGTATCGCAACGGGGATGGTACTTTCAGAGTGTTGATAATTAAGATTTTTATATAACTTGGGAGTATGATACGACAACCATATGGCATATGTCACATAAATCGCGAGCCTGACCCCTTCTTGCTAAGGGCAAGAACGCAGGAAATTATGAGTACCATAGAATTAAGCTTATCACCCTATTATATCAGTGCTCACGCCACAACTCACGACAGAAAACACCGTTATCTCTTTTCCTGCGCACCCGAACAAAGCTTTGGCGCTTGCCATTCTTTGTCTGTTTCCTGAGCAAAGGTGGGTGGCGACGGATAGAAACACAAAGCACTACAGAGCTTTATGAGAAGTGTTGTTGCTATATCTCGGTTATGCTCCTTCTCGTGGCCGCAACGGTCAACCTTTATCTTATTGTAGTTGGTCGCCAACTTTTCAAATACTTATATGTCTGTCGTCATTCTGCCGATAGGCGAGTAGAGTGCGTTGGCAGAATCAAGGAGTGGCGATTGGGGAACGTGACTAAAAGGACCACCCGAAGCAGTATATAAAGATAGGATTGGGCTTGACAGCCGGGCAACAGCGCTCACGGCCGGCGTAGTTTCGAGCTCAGGTAAACAGATGTGTAGGCTGAAGTGTACACTCCTCTCGGTGGACTCGTGTGGAGTGCTCATCCATGCCTCTTATGCTAGATTAAGCTATTTTGAACACTGAAGAACAAGAATACCGTGCTTCACTGGCAAAAACTTGTTGTCTTTAGTACAGTTTAGTTTTGGGCACCCATCAGCCAATCTCGGGGGCAATGCCATCCTCCACCGTTGATGTTCGTTTCTGCTACGGCGCAGAATGAGAAAAAAATTCGCCCGTATCTGCATCCTAATCTGCAAAGGTCGTCGAAAGATGATTGTCTTGCGTGTGGAGAGAGTGAACAAAACATTTTTTGATGTTCTGCGCAAGAAAATCGGTGAATGGTATTCTGGAGTCGCTCCGTTAGAGTGCTTCGAGCGGGCAGCGGAGGCAAACGAACGCATCAAGTCATGTCCCACGTGATACATGAGCGCCATCTGTCAGTTTTCTTGTAAAACGAAGCGCGTGGCTCTGAGACGGGTGTGCGCGCCCGTCTCAGGGGTGATAAGGTGTAGATCGC
Organism: Rhipicephalus microplus; assembly: GCF_013339725.1. Lineage (NCBI taxonomy): Eukaryota > Metazoa > Arthropoda > Arachnida > Ixodida > Ixodidae > Rhipicephalus > Rhipicephalus microplus. The sequence goes on from NC_051169.1 coordinate 107,810,575, forward strand.
AAGGTGACGGGTAGGTGCTACCACTGTCTCGTCTTAGCAAAGCGCTGGAAACACTCGCCTTTTCGTGCAAGCGTTGCATGGTCAGCACAGAGTGATAAGCGCTACGGCATTTAAAATTACTTATGTACGCCTTTTCAAGTAAAAGACGCGCATGCAGAATATATATGTGATGTTATAATGCCCTAGACATGCGCAATATTTGCTTTTTAATTGGCAATATCACAAGTATAAGAACGCTGAACTTTGAGCAACATCGGTGGGCGCTGCGTATGGGGTTAGCCGTTTCAAATACCCGATGCCATTAACAGTGGACAAACAGACAAATGTACAGACAGACAGACAGACAGACAGACAAACCACAATTTTTGCGTCGAAGGTCCCCAAGAAAGACTATCGTCTTTAAAAATTACAGCATATCCACGGAGTGATGATGATGAGAGGGGCAAAGCGTTCCATCCTTCCATCCGTCCACGTACCCACCCACCCGCCCGCCCACCTGCCTGCCAGCCTGCCTGCCGGCCTGCCTGCGGCCTGCCTGTGAAAAGGAAGCCACAATATTCTGAAGCGAATACGGATTATCGAATATATCCTTTGCGAGGGAATATAAACTTGCGCGCGAAAGTATATTACATGCCAGCCGTCTTCCGAGTTGTACCATCATCACCGTTTTTAAGTGTGCTCGCAATCGCGGCTACGCACATGTTGGCTAAACCCGGTGCGATGTTAACGAACATCTGTAGAAACATAGTTCGCTGATTGAAATCAAATGGCATTGATTAGTTCACAACAAAGTTTTCCACTGTGCGTCGTTCGATTGCACCCCGCAGTTCGTAAGCACTGTTTGTGCCACTTTTCTAGGAGTTCTAAAACAATGCAATTGTGCAAGAAAAGTGCTAGAAGCCTTCTACTCAAAGGAGAAATAGGATTCGTGCACCAGTATCTTCTAGCTGATTGTGCAAAAAATCTACTTTCATAGATTGCATTATCCTCGCCGCTAGTCTGATTGTGATACCACTCATAATTCATAGCTAGGATATTTCTTTCACGTCTGCTACAATTCCATCCTGACTTCGCGCATCTTTTGGCACCTTCACATTGTCGGTGTTGTCACTCGGTTTAAGTACAAAGCTGGAAGTTGGAGGTCTCTCCGCGCTGTTTTTCTCTAGTATTCAACCAATTCACATTGCAGCTTTAGTGCTCCGATGTTTATTCTCGTCTAAGATACAACAGAACTTACTAAGGACATGCACTTGACACGAGCGCTGCCATATTTCGATTGAGTCAACTGCGCGGAGTAACTGGTAATCATCCTGCGCACATATATTGTGCAGAAAAACAAACAAGTGACTTCAGTAAGACAATCAAAGCGTACAAGATTTTTTTGTTTACCGAGAAGTAACAATGAAGCAACCAGGAAATCACCAAATTGAAAGGTCATACTAACTATCAGTGTCTTTGAGCTGAACACAATGCTGATATTCTTAGTCGTTCAAGGAAATCTTGAGCTGTACTTTCATAACTATAAAATCGAACTTTCTTCTTTACAAAGACACATCTTTCTCTCTCTTTCTCTCTGTACCGTCTGCTCAGATTTGGGTGCATGCTTAAAAGACCCTTAAGTGGTCGAAATTTCCGGAGCCCTCCACTACGACGTCTCTCGTAATCATATGGTAGTTTTGGGATGTTAAACCCCACATATCAATCAATCAATCTCTCTCTCTCTCTCTCTCTCTCTCTCTATATATATATATATATATATATATATATATATATATATATATATATATATATATATATATATTGCTACGGTATGAGCCGGTGTAGTATGTGCCAGGGAGGTAGTAGAAAAAGACGACGTTGTCTGGTGCGGCCTGAGGACTCCATCTTTACCACGACTGCCGAACTTCATCCTCACCCTGTAAATAAATCCACCTATCCTTTAATTCAACCGTAACAGTTTTGTGGTGGAGGCGCTGGGTAAACAACCAAGCAACACGACGCTTCAAGCGCCTGATCTACGACGAAGCCGCCGCCTTGCTGGACTGCCCCCGTTACCACTGGCAGCTGAGATGTCTCACAGCGAAGAAGGAAACCGGATCTCCGCAGCTGCAGACCTTCTACCAGTCCCAGCAGCACCGCTAATACCAGGTTCGCGTGCGGCTCGTCCCTGGTTGCGTCAGAACCTGATAGCGCCTCGCACATTCGGTGGCGAATCTGGCGAGGACGCGGATGCCTGGCTCACACCCTACAAACGGGTAAGCAAATGCTACCTGTCGGACGCGGCGACCAAGCTGACCAATGTAGTATTTTTCTTAACGGACACAGCACTAGTGTGGTACGAGAACCACGAAGATGCCCTCGCGTCATGGGATCGCTTTGTTTCGGAAATAAGAGCGTGCTTCGGAGACTCCGAAGCTAAGAGAAAGCAGGCGGAACAAACGGTACTGCAGAGAGCTCAGATCTCAGGAGAGACGGGCACGACCTATGTCGAGGCAATCTTGAAGCTCTGCAAGATTGTCAACTCTTCTATGTCAAAGGAAGACAAAGTCGGCCACCTGTTGAAGGGCATTGCTGAGGACGTGTATTAGTTGCTCATCAGCAAAGACAACCTTGCTACGGTAACCGACGTCATAAGCCACTGTCGCACATTCGAGAACCTTGAAGATGCGACATATCACCCCTAAGTTCGGTCGCCTACCGAATGTAACCACCGTGCGAGTGTTGCAAATACACGCCGCTTGATCTCGCGTCGACAATACGCCAGATCGTTCGAGAAGAGCTCACACGACACGCTCGCCCGACGCCGTACGAACCTACACCCGCACCGTCTCCCTCTCGCCCTTCCGTGTCAATTGCCGCAGCAGGCAACGATGACTGCAACTACAGGCCACCCTCACCACCGATGTCACAGCGCAACAACTACCCGCTGCCGAGGTACGAAGACTCCTTCAGTTACCCCCATCAGCCAGCCAACACCTACTTACGACCCGAACGAAGATGCACCCGTACCACCACCACGTCAGCGCAATGCCTTCCAGGAGTACAATGTATACCGCCAAGCCCCTGTGTGCTACCGTTGCGATATCGCCGGGCATATTGCTCGGTTTCGTAGTCGACAGAGAGAGCCAACATCCCGATATCGTTCCCCATCAGAGTTTCCGCCAGCGGGCACTGGTCCCAACAATGGTCACTGGCTCGCCTATTCCAGGAGTACCTCACGGCGGGGAAATCACCGCGGCAGTTTTTCCACTTCTGATCGTAGTTTGACGCCTCCATCCGGCCGACTGCATCGTTCCCCTTCGCCGGGACGACGCCTGTCATCACCGCCGCCGCCGGGAAACTAGCCAGCGCGACCGATGGAGGTGAGGTCGCACAACAGGATTTGCCTCAGATGCCTCCGCCAGTTATAATATCCAAGAACAAGATACATGTGGAAATAGATGGCTTTTGTACAAGTGCTTTGGTGGACACTGGTGCTACGATATCAGTTATGAGTCTTTCTTTAAAAAGTCGCATTGGCCGCAATGCTATGTTTTCTTGGGGTGAATCAACAAGGTTTCGTGTTGTTGGTGGGGAAGTACTTCATCATGTCGGAGTTTGTGCCATCAATGCCTTAGTGGCAGGAAAGGTGTTCCCAACGGAGTTTCTTGTGCTGCAACATTGTACCCACGATGTGATTCTCGGTCTTGACTTTCTCCAAGGATGTAGCGCTTTCGTCGGCTGTAGAAGCGGTGAACTCTCCGTCAGCGGTGACATTGTTCCTGCCCTCGTCGATGAGGCGCCGGAGGCCGCGAAGGATGCTCTGATTGTTTCCGATGAGCTGACGTTGCCGCCATGGTCAATGAGGTCAATTGCGGTGTTCGCCCCAGAATCTGCCACATCTTTTGACGCCATCGTTGAACCTGCCATCGTTCAATGTACTAAGAAAGGCATACTCGTCCCTCGTCGTTTGGTATCTGTTGATGACGGAGCAACCTTTCTGTTGGCACCGAACTCTTCACCAAAGCCGGTTGTACTTCCTCGAGTAATGAAGCTTGGCGTCTTCGATAATTCTACTGAAGGTTCTGTAGCGGTCGTTAACAACGATGAAAGCGAGAAAGGTACAGTCTCTGGCAAGCGCAGTTGCTCTTACGAGTCGCAGATCCTAGGCATGATTAGCGCCACTTTGCGGTCACACGAGCAGCAGACGTTACGCCATCTGTTGAGGCTGACATGCTTCTGTGTTTGACTTTTGCCAAGAAATGAAGCCACTACCTTTACCATGTTCTCGCGCTCACCATAGAATTGACACCAGCACTGCCCATCCGATCCGAAAGAAGCCTTACCGAGTGTCGTCATAGGAACGAAAAGTTATTGCCGACCAGGTTCAGGAAATGCTGAAGAAGGGTGTTATTGAAGAGTCGTGTAGCCCGTGGGCAGCACCGGTCATCTTGTTTAAGAAGAAAGATGGTGCCTGGCGGTTCTGCGTTGATTACAGAAGACTCAACCCCATGACCAAAAAAGATGTATATCCGCTGCCTAGGATTGACGATGTTATTGACTGCTTACACTCGCTTCGTACTTTTCTTCAATAGACCTACAGTCAGAATATTGGCAGATACCTATGCACCCCTCAGACAAGGAGAAGACCGCATTCGTGACGCCTGATGAACTGTACCAATTCAATGTTATGCCATTTGGGCTTTGCAATGCCCCGCCACTTGTGAAAGGTTTATGGACGCTGTCCTTCGTGGTCTTAAACGGGAGGTGTGCTTATGCTACCTGGATGACGTCGTGATTTTTGGGCGTATCTTCGAAGAGCACAACGTCCGTTTAAGCCTTGTTTTAGACTGTGTCGGAAAGGCTGGCTTGATTTTGAACTCTAAGAAGTGCCGGTTTGGTGAACGACAAGCTTTAGTCCTCGGTCACCTAGTTGACAAAGATGGTGTCAGGCCAGATCCCCGCAAAATCGAAGCAGTCGGCACATTCAAACCACCCCAGACACTGAAGGAACTTCGCTGTTTCTTGGGTCTATGTTCCTACTTTCACCGCTTTGTGCCCCGATTCGGCGGACGTAGTACACCCATTGACGAGCTTGTTGCGAAAAGACAGCCCATTCGAATGGACACCTGATTGTGATGCCGCATTTTCTGAACTGAAACTTCTACTAACATCTGAGCCTATTCTTCGTCATTTCGAACCTTCTGCTCCTACAGAAGTGCACAGTGACGCAAGTGGAATTGGCATCGGAGGTGTGCTTGTTCAGCGCCTTGATAATGCAGAGCATGTTGTTGCTTATGCGAGTCGATCTCTAAGCAAGGCTTAAATGAATTATATGGTGACAGAGCAAGAATGTTTAGCGGCTGTATTCGCCAATCAGAAGTTTCGATGTTACCTCTACGGTCGTTCATTCACGATTGTGACAGTCCATCATTCATTATGTTGGCTTGTTACCCTCCGAGACCCATCTGGCTGCCTTGCTCGATGGGCTTTACGCCTTCAAGAATTTGACTTCAGCATTTCGTACAGAACTGGTCCACGTCATTCGGACGCTGATTGCCTTTCTCGCCTTACCTATGACCACGACGGAGGACAGTGCAGATACCCTTGACATCCATTTTGCTGCGGTCTCTCACACGTTTCCTGACGCCAATATCTTCAAACGAGAACGATTGAATGATTTATCTTTAGACCTTTAGTTCGTTGACGCTCGGAATCTCAAAGGCAGTGGTCGCTTTCGCATTCGTGATGGACTGTTTTGCAAAACGAATTAGTCAGCAACCGGCGCACGTTATTTACTGGTTGTTCCTCAAAGTCTTCGATGCGACGTTCTCCGTACTATGCACGATGATCCAACATCAGGATACCTTGGGTTCATTCACACCCTGCATTGAGTGCAGCAGCGTTTTTACTGGCCACGAATGCGAGATTTTACGAAAAAATACGTCGCGAGCTGCGAGAATTGCCAGCGCTACAAACGACCTACCAGTGCACCGCATGGCCTCTTCATCCGGTAGAACCGCCTACTATGCCTTTCGAGCAAGTGGGCATCGACCTATTGGGCCTGTTTCCGCGATCCTCGAACAACAACCGCTGGATAATAGTTTGCATCGACCTTCTTACCAAATACACCGAAACCGCTGCGATACCATCTTCTCCAGCTAATGGCGTCGCTGCCTATTTGTTACGCTCCGTTGTTCTTCGCATGGTCCACCTCAAGTAATCATCAGGGACCGTGGTCGCCAATTCATCGCGGACGCTAGGGAAGAATTGCTTCACCTCTGCACTTCACAGTTCAGACATTCCACACCATACCATCCTCAGACGAATGGTCTTGTAGAACGTACCAATCGAACTCTTACTAACATGCGCTCAATGTACGTCGCGTACAGTCACAAAAACTGGGAGGAGATTTACCATTTATTACTTATGCATACAATACAGCGAAGCACGAGACCACGGACTTTACGCCCTTCTACCTGCTCTACGCTCGATCACCACACAGCTCCCTTGATACAATCCTCCCATTTAAGCTCCATACCGATGAGTCCGTGGCCGAAACATTGTGCCGAGCTGAAGAAGCCCACCAAATTGCTCGCTTGCGAACACTGGCATCACAAGATCGCTCCAAGCGACGATACGATCAACGCCATGATGCCATTTCATTCCGCAAAGGTGAATTCGTGTGGTTGTGGACCCCCAACGAAAACCTGGTTTATATCAGAAGTTTTTACCGCAGTACACAGGCCCCTACGTCATTTTAGATTGCTTGACTGACTTGACGTACGTTGTGGCACGCTTGAAGACACCTTCTCGTCAGTCAAAGCGAACGCAGTTGGTGCACGTGGCTCGCCTCAAGAAGTTTGATTCCTCCAGTGACATAAACTCGCCCAGCGGGCTTCGTCTGTGAGCGGGGAATTGCTACGGTATGAGCCGGACTGTAGTATGTATGTGCCGGGGAAGTAGAAGAACACGACGTTGTCTGGTGCGGCCTGAGGACTCCATCTTTACCGCGACTGCCAAACTTCATCCTCACCCTGTAAATAAATCCACCTATCCTTTATTCAACCGTAACAATATATATATATATATATATATATATATATATATATATATATATATATATATATATATATATATATATATATATATATATATATATATATATATATATATTTATATATATATAGATATATTATATATATATATATATATATATATTTATATATATATATATTTATATATATATATATATATATATATATATATATATATATATGTGTGTGTGTGTGTGTGTGTGTGTGCAAGCGGGGATGGCGTAGCGATTAGAGCATCCGCACCGCATGCAAGAGGTACGTGGTTCGAATCCCGGTGCCGCGCAGTTCCCAATCGGATAAAAAAAATCCGCGTTGCGATGAAACTGCAGTTAAGTAGACCTGGAGTGCGGCGTCACCAGCTACAACCACCGGTAACGCACTCCCTTACCAGAGAAGGATTGGCCACCCTGGTGCAGTATCTGGCCACTCCCTCTCACATGCATACGTCAAATAACTCACGGCCCTCAGTCCCCAGCAGCTGCGAAGCACCTGACAATGGTAGAGGTCAGTTCTGCAACGCAGCAGTGGGTGCTAAGAATCTCCGGATCCGGACAGGCCGCCATTAGAACCTGACCTTGGCAACGTTTAAGGCTAAAACCTTATTTAGTGAGGCAAGTCCAGCTGTACTATTCAAGGAGCTAGAGGGTGTCAAATAAGATATAATAGGGCTCAACTAGGTTAGGAGGACAGATGAAGACTATACGGTGCTACAGAATGGGCACGTAAAAACACTGGGAGTGGTATTCTTTATTCACAGAAACATAGCTGGCAACATAGAGGAATATTACAGCATTAATGAAAGGGTGGTAGGTATCGTAAATAAATTTAATAAGAGATACAAGATGAAGGTTGTACAGGCTTACGCACCTACATCCAGCCATGATGACGCTTGAGTTGAAAGCTTCTATGAAGCGTGGAATCGACAATGAGTAATTAATGTAAAAACAGCAGTATGCTATACTGATGGGAGAATTTAATGCAAAGGTAGGGAAGAAGCAGGCTGGAGGCCAGGCAGTGGGAGATTATGGCATCGGCACTAGAAACGCCAGAGGAGAGCTACTAGTAGAATTCGCAGAACGCAATAATTGACGAATTTTGAATACCTTCTACCGAAAACGAGCAAAACCTCAAGTGGACATGGAGAAGCCCTAATGGCGAAAATAAGAACGAAATGGACTTTATAATGAGTGCACACCCAGAAATCGTGCAGGATGTGGAAGCTGTTGGCAAGGTACGATGCAGTGACCATAGAATGGTACGGTCTCGAATTCGCCTAGACTTGAAGATGGAACGACAGAAATTAATACGCAAGAAGCCAATCAATGAGCTAGCACTGAGACGGAAAGTATAAGAATTCAGAGCCTTACTTCAGAACAGGTACTCGGTTCTTATCGAAGAAACCAGCCTTAGCGCTGACGCAATGAATGGTAATCTGACAAGTATCATTACGAAGTGTGCAGTGGAAGTTGGAGCTTCAATACTTAGACAGGACACTAGCAAGCTGTCCCAGAAAATGAAGAACCTCGTTAAATAGTGTCAAAGCATGCAGGTCTCAAGTACAACAGACAAAATAGAACTAACCGAGCTTTCCAATTTGATTAATAAGCGTGAGGTATCCGATGTAAGAAGGTATAACAAGAAGAGAATTGAACGACGCTCTGAAAAACGGAGGAAGCGTCAAAGTAGGGAAGAGGAAACTTGGAATAGGCAGAAATCGGATGTATGCTTTAAAGGACAAAGAAGGCAAAATAACAACCAATATAGATAGAATACTTAAAATAGCGGAGGAGTTTACAGAGACCTGTAGCAGTAGCCGGGACAACGCCGACCTTAATACTATAAGAACTAGCAGTAACCCAGATGGCACCCCAGCAGTAATGATAGACGAAGTCAGAAAAGCTTTGAAAAAGCATGCAAAAGGTAAAGCTGCTGGTGAGGACAGGTAACATCAGATCTTCTGAAAGATGCAGGACAGATTGTTAGAAAATCTAGCCACCTTGTTTACGAGCTTCCTCCTGATGGGAAGAGTACCAGAGTTTTGTAAGAATGCTAACATCATCTTATTACTTGAGAAAGGAGATTCCAAGGACTTGAAGAATTACAGGCAAATGAGCTTGCTCTCCGTAGTATACGAGGTACTTAGAAAAGTAATTGATAACAGAGTTAAGACAACATTACAATTGAATCAACCAAAGGAACAAGCAGGATTTCGAACAGGCTACTCAACAATCGACCACATTCATACTACCAATCAGGTAATAAAGAAATGCTGAGTATATAACTAACCACTATGCATAGCCTTCATAGATTAGGAGAAGGCATTTGATTCAGTAGAAATATCAGCAGTCATGCAGACACTGCGGAATCAGGGCGTCGATGAAGTATATACAAACATCCTGGAAGAAATCTACAGGGGATCAACTGCTACCATAGTGCTTCATAAAGAAAACAACAGAATACCAATCCAGAAGGGTGTAAGGCGGGGAACTACAATCTGCCCAATGCTATTTTCCGCGTGCTTACAGGAGGTTTTCAGAGGCCTATATTTGGAACAGTTAGCGATAAGAGTTAATATAGAGTACTTTAATAACCTGCGCATCGCCAATGACATTGCTTTGCTGAGTAACTCAGCGGATGAATCGAAACTTATGATTATGGAGTTAGACAAGGAGAGCAGAAAGGCAGGTCTTAAAATTAATCTGCAGAAAACGAAAGTAATGTAAAACAACCTCGGAAGAGAGCAGCTCTTCGAGATAGGTAATAGTGCACTTCAAGTTGTAGAAGACTATATGTACACTTAGGGCATGTAATAACCGCGGAGCCGATCCACGAGATTGAAGTGACTAGAAGAAGAAGAATGGGGTGGAGCACACTTGGCAAGCCTGTCAAATTATGATAGGCTGATTGCCACTATCTGTAAAGACGAAGGTATACAACAGCTGTATCTTGTCGGTGTTTCGCTACGGGGCAAAAACCTGGAGTTTTACAAAGAGGGTTCAGCTTAAATTGAGGACAACCCAGCGAGCAATGGAAAGAAAATTAGTAGGTGTAACTTTAAGAGACAAGAAGAGCGCAGAGTGGATTAGGGAACAAACTGGGGTTAAGGATATCATGGTTAAAATCGAAATAGGAAACAGACATGGGCCGGGTATGTAGCGTGTAGACAAGATAACCACTGGTCATTAAGGGTAACTAACTGGATTCGCAAAGAAGGCAAGCGGGTTAGTGGGAGACAGAAGGGTAGGTGGACAGATGAGATTAAGGAGTTTGCGGGTATAAATTGGCAGCAGCAATAACAGGACCGAGTTGACTGGCGGAACGTGGGAGATGCCTTTGTCCTGCAGTGCACGTAGTCAGGCTGATGATCATGATATGCAAGCATTATGGGGAAGCGCGGCCATAGTGTCGCAAACAATGAAGTAGATACTTTCTGAGAACAGTAAAAATAAAAGTTTTATTCCGACAGTGTCATTCATAGTTCAACAGGAATACGAGTACAAGTTTCTTGCTGAGAGTGGCAAATTGAGAAGGTTGGTGAAGATGCATAACTTCACGAACTCAAAAAGATGCGAACGTAGAAGGCACAAGTGCTAACTTCCAACCACGTTTATTCAGATTACGGAAGAATATAAGTATACTATTCTAAATATTGATACTGCTACGTAGCTTTCACATGAAGGGTGACCCATTCACAGAAGACGACGATGAGGACTGGTTTGATTGCTCTCTGTGCTGCGCTCTGATTTTATTTGTGTAAATACACTGACAAATAGTCCCGTCCCGTCTCATTTACGTACCATGTTTGTTGTGGAGGTGCTGGTACTTACCTGTACCCATCACGAAGCTCCGCAATGGCCGACACATCAGGGGTCCTATCATGTCACAAGTTCAAATAACATCGTTTTCAACACCCGCCTCTTTTGTGACTCCTACCTACGTTGTCCTACCTCCTGCTCCTGATTCTGGCGTATTATCTAAATAGCATGTCATCGACTGTTGACAAGTGGCTCAACGCGTATGAACGGATCAGCGCCAGCTTTAGGTGGGACCCGACACTCATGCTTGTCAACGTGCCTTTTTACCTTGATATCCCTCCGCGGGTGTGGTTCGAGGCGCACGAAGGCGACAATACTAGCTAGGACACTTTCAAGGAGAAGATCAGTGACCTTTTTGAGAACACCGCTGAATAATAGATAACTGCGCCGAATCAGTTGGCTACTCGGGCACAGACGTCTACCGAATCCGACGTCGCGTATATTCACGACGTCAGCACCCATTGCCGCCAGGTTGACGAGCACATGCCGGAGCCTGAGAAGGTATCGAATGGGCTCAAAGGCATCGCCGACGATGCCTTCAAGCTGCTTGTCTACACAGATGTCACCACCATTGATGAAATCATCAACGGGTGCCAGTGGTTTGAACACGCCAAGAGCCACCGTATTAAGCACAGATTCACACGACTGCCCAACACGGCCGCAACTTCATAGTGTGAAGCCGCTCGCCAACCACCCACCTATGACCACGTCACCCGAATCGTTCGTTGAGAGCTTGAAGCTACCTGTCCAGCTCCCATTCAACAGTCCGTTTCTATAGAACACAGATCACCACGCCCGCCCTCTGTTGGCTTTCCTCGCTGAAGGACCCTTTTGGACGATTTTGTCGTTGGTCGTTGCGTCTTCAGGAGTACTCCTACTCAGTTGCCTACAAGTCTGGACGCCTTCATCTGGACGCCGATTGCTTGGCCCTGACCCACTACTCTGTTGATCAACCAAATGAATAGGTCGGCGAGCCTGGCCCCAGCGTCATGTTCATATCTAGGTTTCGTCAGATTGGTGACGAACAGCGTCGCTGATCCTTCCTTGCGGTCACAATTGCCCGTCTGGAAGCTGACCCTATCGTTGTGTCACTCCGCAGGTTCGTTCTCCTAAATGGCACGCTGTACCGTCGTAGCATCCAGCCAGATGACCCTGAGCTACTTCTAGTCATGCCTAACCATCTCCGTTCAGTAGGTCCTGCATGAGCTTCACGACTAACCAACTGCCTGCCACTTGGGCGTATCTCGCACGTATGACCGCGTCCGGCGCCGCTTCTTTTGGCGTGGTCTCGCGCGGTCCGTTCGACGCTATGGGGCCTCCTACGATAATTGCCAACGTCGAAACCTACCTTCCGCACCCCCTGCTGGACTCCTTCACCCAATCTCCATCCCTACCAACCATTCTTCCGTGTTGGTGTAGGTCTCCTCGGACCGTTCCCTGAATCAAACCCTGGAAACTAGTGTGTAGCTGTTGCTATAGACCATGCGACCAGGTTTGCCATCACTAGAGCGCTCCCCACCAGCACTGCTACTGAGGTTGCCGACTTTTTGCTCCACGATGCGATTCTGCACCATGGCGCTCCTCGGCAATTGCTCACCGATCATGGATGCGCATTTTTGTCACGCGTACTCCGCGCCCTTTTGCTTTCTTCTTCAACGCAACACGAACTGGTTACTTCCAACCATCCTCGAACAAATGGCCTTCCCGAAGGCCCAAATCTCACCCTCACTGACATGCTTTCGATGTATATCTCATCTGACCACCATGACTGGGATCTAGCGCCACCTCTACGTCACGTTCGCTTATAATTCATTTCGTCATAATACCCCAGGTTATTCACCTTTTTATGTGCTCTATGGCCGTAATCCGACACTACCAGTGCACACCCTACGACCTACTACTACACCTCCGCCCAGTGAATACGCACGTAATGCTATCGCTCGTGCCGACCACGCACGTAAGATTGCCCGCTCTAGGCGACATGTTGACTTCACAAGCAACCCAGAAGGCTCTGTACTACAGCATGCATGTCACTTTGACTTCTCATCTGCTTCTCTAGCTCGTGTCTGGTGCTCACTTCGTCGTGTTCGATTGTCAGAGAAGTAGCTATCTCAGTATAAGGAACCTTACCGTACTATACGACGGGGAGCGGACGTTACCTATGAGGTCATTTCAGTCACCGGAACCAGCCTGTCTACAAACACCCTCAGTAACGTAGTCCACGTCAGTACACTCTTAGTCAAATCCTGGCTAGACTACACGCCCGCAGGCTGGAAATCAAGTCAAATTATCCCCGCTTCTAGGCGGCTCCGTTGCCGTGTTCCAGAAAAACCAGCCCGATTTGAAGTGACCTTCAGAAAAGCCGGGACAAAGATTAGCCGGTTTTCAGGTCAAATATTTCCTTGCAAGTTACGGCCTTCGGTTAGGCGTGACTTTTCGTGGGCGGCCCGGCCCTAATGCGGGGCGGAAAGAAAGTAACATTTTACGCTTTTCAGAGCGGTTTCTCGCCGAGAATGCGGCGGATATTATGACTACATGTAATTAAAAATCATCAGTATCATCATCATCATCATCATCATCAGCCTGACTACGTCCACTGCAGGACAAAGGCCTCTCCCATGTTCCGCCAGTTAACCCGGTCCTGTGCTTGCTGCTGCCAATTTATGCCCGCAAACTTCTTAATCTCATCTGCCCACCTAACCTTCTGCTCCTCCTTACCCGCTTTCCTTCTCTGGGAATCCAGTTAGTTACCCTTAACGACCAGCGGTTATCCTGTCTACGCGCTACATGCCCAGCTCATGTCCATTTCTTCTTCTTGATTGCAGCTATGATATCCTTAACCCCCATTTGTTCCCTAATCCACTCTGCTCTCTTCTTGTCTCTTGAGGTTACACCTACCATTTTTCTTTCCATTGCTCGCTGTGTCGTCCTCAATTTAGGCTGAACCTTCTTTGCACGTTTCCAGGTTTCTGCTCCGTAGCTAAGTGCCGGCAGGATACAGCTGTTATATACCTTTCTCTTGAGGGATAGTGGCAATCTACCTGTCATAATTTGATAGTGCTCGTCAAATGTGCTCCACCCCATTCTTATTCTTCTAGTTACTTCAATCTCGTGGTTCGGCTCCGCGGTTATTACCTGCCCTAAGTAGACGTAGTCTTTTACAACTTAAAGTGCACTATTACCTCTTTCGAAGCGCTGCTCTTTTCCGAGGTTGTTGTACATTACTTTCGTTTTCTGCAGATTCATTTTAAGACCTACCTTTCTGCTCTCCTTGTCTAACACTGTAATCATTAGTTGCAATTCGTCGCCTGAGTTACTCAGCAATGCAATGTCATCGGCGAAGGGCAGGTTACTAAGGCACTCTCCATTAACTCTGATTCCTAACTGTTCCCACTCTAGGCTTCTGAAAACCTCCTGTAAGCATGCGGTAAATAGCATTGGGGAGATTGTGTCCCCCTGCCTTACACCCTTCTTGATTGGTATTCTGTTGCTTTCTTTATGAAGCACTATGGTAGCAGTTGATCCCCTGTAGATTTCTTCCGGGATGTTTATATATGCTTCATCGACACCCTGATTCCGCAGTGTCTGCATGACGGCTGATATTTCTACTGAATCAAACGCCTTCTCGTAATCTATGAAGGCTATGTATAGTGGTTGGTTACACTCTGAGCATTTCTCTATTACCTGATTGATAGCATGAATGTGGTCGATTGTTGAATAGGCTGTTCGAAATCCTGCTTCTTCCTTTGGTTGATTTAATTCTAATGTTTTCTCTACTCTGTTAGCAATTACTTTTGTAAATAGCTTGTATACTACAGAGGCAAGGTAATCGGCCTGTTATTCTTCAAGTTCTTGTCATCTCCTTTCTTATGCATTAAGATGATTTTAGCGTTCTTTCAAGACTCAGGTACTCTTCCCGTCAGGAGACACCTCGTAAACAGGGTGGTCAGTTTTTCTAACTCAATCTGTTCTCCATCTTTCAGCAGATCTGATGTTACCTGATTCTCACCAGCACCTTTTTTCTCTTTGCATGCTCTCCAAAGCTTTTCTGACTTCTGCTATCATTACTGGTGGGGTGTCATCTGGGTTACTGCTAGTTCTTATAGTATTAAAGTCGTGGTCGTCCCGGCTACTGTACAGACCTCTGTAAAACCCCTCCGCTATTTCTACTATCCTATCCATATTGGTAATTATTTTCCATTCTTTGTCCATTACTCATCAGTATCACAATCTCCTATATTTGAGAGACTACCGTGCAAAGCACAGCCCGGGAATCGAACTCGCGACTGCATGCACGTGAAGCAGACGTCTTGCGTATTGCACCACAGCTCCAACGCATGACGGCGAGTCTTTTTGCGGAGGTATATATCTACCAAGTGGATTTTCGCAAACCGTCTTCGAAACCTTGAACTATTTTTGCGCCATGTTCATGCATCTGATCTGCGAGTAGTTTGTAGGGCTTCATGAATTCGAGACAACCACGGTGAGCGCTTTCGGCGCCGAATTTGGTTCATGGTACGCCGTTCCGCAAGAACGATTAACGTGTGTTTGTGCGTCGTTTTAGTGCTTCCCCGTGAACTGCGGGTGTTACGCTCAGCGAAATTCGCGGACGAGGCTGTGTTCGGCTGTCGAAACTTGCGTATGTTTCTAGCACGTGCGTGTGCTGTGAGAAATATTGCTGATTTTTGTCGGGAAGCATACGAGTGTCAGTGACAGCAGCCTATTCTCAGCTGTTTGAAAACAACGCGCTTTCGCACGTAAACGTTGCATGGGTATTTTAGCGTGCCAACTAGAACATTTGCATTTCGTACGCGCGAAATGCCACGAGCTGCATGCTAGGGCATCAGCACCTTTTTAGCATTTCGACGATTACTTATTTCTGCAAGTGGAATTTATGTGCATTATTTCGCTATATAGAGTGCTTACTACTCATTTTCAGTCTTTAACTGATCTTATTTATGGGGAGTGGCTACTCTTACCTTAATTCAGCATCATATCGCTAGTTCAAGTGACTGCCGAAAACGCGCGCCAAGGTCAAGTATGACGTACACAAATCAGCGACGGACAGATCAGTCTCCCTCCAAATAAATAATGCCTCTGCACATCTCTTTCGCGAACGGCGGCGTGCAGTTGGGGTCCAGAAATAGTGCAGAACAAACTCGAAATATTTATTCGTACTGCTAGCAGTTGCTTTTTAGAAAATGGAGATTTTTATAGCTGGTACATCATCTCCACAGCGGTACACTGGTTGTCTTGATCATGGTGCACTGTTACAAATTCATGCTTGAATGTGAGAACTGTACTTATTATTCACAAGAGTGAGCAAATGTCGGTGACATACGCTCTCCTGCTGACTTCTATTGATTGATTGATATGTGCGGTTTAACGTCCAAAAACCACCATATGATTATTAGAGACGCCGTAATGGAGGGCCCCGGAAATTTAGACTACCTGGGGTTCTTTAACGTGCACCCAAATCTGAGCACACGGGCCTACAACATTTGCGCCTTCTTCGGAAATGCAGCCGCTGCAGCCAGGATTCGAACCCGCAGCCTACGGGTCAGCAGCCAAGTACCTTAGCCACTACCTTACTACGTCGGGGTTCTCCTGCTGACTTCTGCACCTGACTTATGACTTCTGTACATGTTCTTCGTCAAATTACGCAACCACTAATTAAAGGTCGACCAATAGATTTTCAATTTGGATTCTTTTCTGTCTCGCGGCCTTCGGTTTCTTTCTTTTCTGCCATGCTTTCCTAAAATCATCGGTTCAAATTGTGTGGTAGAACATGAGCATCAACATACATAGGCCAGTGTTTCAGAAAGCTGTCACGCATGCACTATTACTCTTTTATTTAGTGCATGACACAGTGTCATACCTCGACAACTGATGAACAGAAAGTAGTTTGTACTCTTTTGTTGAAGTCAAAAGAGTAACAATGGCACTGCACATCCCAGTGTATGCCCAAATGCAGAGATGCATGATATCTTGAATAAAGTGTGCCATATAGCACTAGAAAATGTTTCCGTCTCAGACAACCTTGTAGAAAAATTGACCATCAGAAGACAGCGGGGCGAAACAGCGACGCACGAATTTCACGGCATGCAGACGACGATGAACGTCACACCGGCACCGGGCGCGCAGCTGGCGGGGGGGAGGGGCGTTTTTTTCGCTTTTTTTCTCCGTGCTCACGCTTGTCTGAACGGCTCTGCGTAAGTTGATGCCGGCTCCTGATGCCAGGCTGGCGTGACAGAGACTGCGGCTCTCCCCTTTTTTCTTTTTTTTTTTCTTGCGTCTGCTCTTACCGCCTGTGTGCGTGACTTCCGTGCGCCGCGGATGTCACAGGTATATTTTTATTGCTGGGCTCCCTATAGACAGAATTTTAGTCAGTACGCAGGAGCGCGCCGCCTATGTGCCGTTCGTTATCCGACACCTGACTTGGAGTGTAGGTTCAAACCATACCGCCCTCCTTCTTAAGAACAAGTATAAAGTGCACCAAGCCAGGTGCTTTGACAACCGGAGGGGGGTAATAATACGTATCTATCGCGTGAAGGGTGAACCATTCTATAGACAGTAGGCGCTAATGTATCCTTATACGTAACTATAGCACGCACCACGTTCACATTACGGCAGTGAAACAATCATGACATTGCGCAAGTGGTATTCTGCGCAATAGTACGAATGGTTTTGTTAGTGTTCTAAAAGATTTTTAGATTCTTTTTTCCGGTCTTCGTATGAGTGTGCTGCGTAACGTCGTTGTGATTTGTGATAGAACAGCCATCAGTAAGCTTAACACGAACGCTCCGCAGCGTGTAATGAAACAGTTGGATTGACGCTAGCGGCGCGTATCTTTGCGTTTTGTTACGGAGACGTTACCCACGCGTGGCGAAGTACTATCCAAGCATACTGAGCATTATTTCAGCAACAGCTCCCAGAGCTTCACTGCAGGGATCGGTCAAAGTAGTGGAGGTCATGGGTCGGAGCATTCATCTTAGGCTTGCTGAAGGCTGTACATCTTCTTGCGTTTGTCGAAATGAACGTTCTCTGAAGTTATCGTTTGCACTATTGATTGATTGATTGATGTGTAGGATTTAACGTCCTAAAACCACCATATGATTATGAGAGATGCCGTAGTGAGAGCTCCGGAAATGTCGACCACCTGGGGTTCTTTGACGGGCGCCCAAATCTGCGCACACGTGCCTACAGCATTTCCGCCTCCATTGGAAATGCAGTCGCCGCAGCAGGGATATGATCCCGCGACCTGCGGGTCAGCAGCCGAGTACCTTAGCCACTAGACCACCGCGGCGGGGCGGGGCTTGCACTGTGTGTGCGTCTCTATAATAAAGACGATAGTCTTATATGGGGACCTTAACAGAAAAGTTTTGGTCTGCCTGTCTGTACATTTGTGTGTTTGTCCGTCCTTGTCGATACTTCAGACGGCACCAAACAGCCAACCCCATCCGCAGCACCCACCAATATTGCTCAAGATTCAGTGTTCATACTTGTGTGATTGCCAATTAAAAAAGCAATTATTGCGCATATTTGAGGCCCCACAACAACACATTGATGTTTTGCCTGTGTGCCTTTATACAACACTCTAAGTCAGGTGCCGGATAACGAACGGCACATGGGCGGTGCGCTCCTGCGTACTGACAAAAATCTTGTCTATAGGGAGCCCAGAAATAAAAATAGCTGTGACATCCACGCGGCACGAAAGTCACGCATACAGACGGTAAGAGCAGGCGCAAAAAAGAAAGAAAAACAAGGGGGAGAGCCGCAGTCGCCGTCGCGCCAGCCTGGCGTCAGGAGCCGCCATCAACTAACGCAGAACTGTTCGGAAAAGCATGAGCGCAAAAAAAAAAGCGAAAGAAACCCCCCCCACCCCTCACGCTAGCTGGGCGCCCGGCACCGGTGTGACGTTCATCGTCGCCTGCATGCCGTGGAATTTGTGCGTCGCCGTTTCGTCCCGCTGTCTTATGATGGTCGTTTTTCTAAAAGATGACTGAATGCAGGAACAGCGCAACCTAGAAGTAGTTACTTCGTAACTACGGAAGCGAAAAAACAAGGACAGAAAAGAGCGCTGACTTTCAACAAAGATTTAATGCAGGAGTGGTGTACATATATAGGCGAAAAATGAGAAAAAAATGAGAAAAAATGGGCTAGCGTAGAAGGAAGCAGGAACAACTACTGCGATACAATGTCAGCAAAACTCTTGTCTCTTGTTGAATGGGCTGAAAAAACAAATACATATGTAACTTAAGAAGATCGAGATACGCAATCTCCTTTTGCAACAACGCAACCGATGGGCAACTTACACATTTACCGTCAAACTTGTTTATTTGGTAAGCTTCAATTATCTCACGTGTAGCCTGCGAGTTGTGCTTGCTTAATACCTCGCAACGCTCAAACACTGGCACGCAGCCGCAGTCTCGGCAGTGGATTCCGAGGTGTCCTTGAACTACGTTGTGTACATTGTTATTGTGCTCTCTTAAACGGTCATTGAGGCACCTTCTGGTTCGCCCTATGTATACCATTCAGCACGAAAGCGGAATGAGATATACGACACCAATAACACAAGGTACAAAGCGCGTTCTATGTTTTACAGTGCATCTTCTTTTAATAGCAGCTGCATTCAGTTATGTCCTACCAACTTGCCCAAACTTCCACGCTTCTAAAAGATGGTCTGAGACGGAAACATTTTCAGTGCTATATGGCTCACTTTATTCAAGATATCATGCATCTCTCTGCATTTGGGCATACACTGGGATATGCAGTGCCATTGTTACTCTTTTGACTTCAATAAAAGAGTACAAACAACTTTCCGTTCATCAGTTGTAGAGGTATGACACTGTGTCTTGCACTAAATAAAAAGTACTAGTGCATGCGTGACAGCTTCTGAAACACTGGCCTATGTATGACATGCTCATGTTCTACCAAACAAGTTGAACTGATGATTTTAGGAAAGCATGACAAAAAAAAAACAAACCGAAGGCCGCGAGACAGAAAAAGATCAAAATTGAAAATCTATTGGTCGATCTTTGATTAGTGGTTGCATAAATTGATGATGAAGATCAAGTACAGAAGTCAGAAGTTAGGTGCAGAAGTCAGCAGGAGAGCCCCGCTGCGGTGGTGTAGTGGCTAAGGTACTCGGCTGCGGACCCGGTCGTGGGTTCGAATCCCGGCTGCGGCGGCTGCATTTCCGATGAAGGCGGAAATGTTGTAGGCCCGTGTGCTCAGAATTGGGTGCACATTAAAGAACCCCAGGTGGTCTAAATTTCCGGAGCCCTCCATTACGGCGTCTCTAATAATCATATGGTGGTTTTTGGACGTTGAACCGCACATATCAATCAATCAATAGAAGTCAGCAGGAGAGCGTATGTCACCGACATTTGCTCACTCTTGTGAATAATAAGTACAGTTCTCACATTCCAGCATGAATTTGTTACAGTGCACCATGATCAAGACAACCAGTGTACCGCTGTGGAGATAATGTACCAGCTATAAAAATCCCCATTTTCTAAAGAGCACCTGCTATCAATAAGAATAAATATTTTGAGGTTCGTTCTGCACCTTTTCTTGACCCCAACGGCATGCCGACGTTCGCGAAAGAGATGTGCAGAGGCATTATTTATTTGAATGGAGATTGACCTGTCCGTCGCTAATTTGTGTACGTTATACTTGACCTTGGCGCGCGTTTCGGCATTCACTTGAACAACGATGTGATGCTGTATAAAAGTAAGAGTAGCCACTCCTTATAAATATTATCAGTTAAAGACGGAAAATAAGTAAAAAGCACTCTATATAGCTAAATAATGCGCGTAAATTCTAATTGCAGAAATAAGTAAGCGTTGAAATGCTAAAAGGTGCTGCTGCCCCAGCGTGCTGGTCACGGCGTTTCGCGCGTACGAAATGCAAATGTCAGAGAAGGCACGCTAAAATACCCATGAAACGATTACGTGCGAAAGCGAATGGTCTTCAAACAGCTGAGAATAGGCTGCTGTCACTGACACTTGTGTACCTTCCCGACACAAATCAGCAATATTTATCACAGCACGCGCACGTGCTAGAAACATACGCAGGTTTCGACAGCCGAACACAGCCTTGTCTGCGAATTTCGCTGAGCGTAACACCCGCAGTTCACGGGGAAGCACTGAAACGACGCACAAACACAACTTAATTGTTTTTGCGGAACGGCGCACCATAAACCGAAGTCGGAGCTCAAAGCACTCACCATGGTTGTCTCGAATTGATGAAGCCCTACAATCTATTCGCTTATCAAATGCATGCGCATGGCACAAAAACAGTTCAAGGTTCCGAAGACGGTTTGCAAAAACCCACTTGTTAGATATATACCTCCGCGAAAAAACTCGTCGCCATGCGGTGGCGTTGTGGTGCAACGGGTAAAACATCTGCTTCACGTGCATGCGGTCCCGAGTTCGATTCAAGGGCTTTGCTTCGCATGTTAATCTCGCATATATCGGTAATTATTATACTAATGGTTGTCTAATTACAAGTAGTCGTAATATCCACCGCATTCTTGGCGAGAAACCACTCTGAAATACATAATGAGTTACTTTTTTCCGCCCCCACATCAGGGCCGGGCCGCCTACGGAAAGGTACGCCTCACCACAGGCCGTATCTTGCCAGGAAACAATTGACCAAAAATCTCGGCTAATCTTTTTCCAGGCTATTCTGAAGGCCACTTCAAATTGGGCCGGTTTCTCTGCAACACGGCTATGAAGCTGCCTATAAGCGACGATAATTTGACTCGATTTCCTGCCTGCGGGCGTGTAGTCTAGCCAGGACATGATTTAGAGTATAGAGAAGGCACACACAAGTAATTCTGAGGACCGTATTGTTTATCACGCGGCGCTGACAGTGCAACGCGATGCTCAAAAAGCTAAGTGCTTCCAACGCTTTGCTAAGACGACATGGTGGAGGCACGTGCCCGTCGCTTTGCGTTCTACAGCTTATCACCTCCGAGACAAACGCACATATTTCTGCGCGGGTGCACGCTTTCTTCGTTTTCGAACTGTGAGATGGCACTCGTGTCTAACGTGCCTCGATGCGCTCGTTCGCCTTCGCTACGTGCTCGAGGCACTAACGCAGCCCCTTCAGAATACCATTCACCAAGTTTCTTGGACAGAACATCAAATAAACGTTTCGTTTCCCTCTCTCCAGACGCAAGACGTCTTTCGACGACATATGCAGTGTAACATGCAGATTCGGGGCCAATTTCTTTGTATCCCAGTTTATGCGCTACCCTTACGAAGTAACGTGGCTTGAACTCACGTTAGGATCCGGTGAATTCCACGTCACACCTGTGGTGCCTCTTTGTACTGGGACATTATGATCTGTCATAGTAGAGTGGCAACCAATCTTAATTGTTGAACACTTTTTATAAATACAGTCTTGAAGCGAAATAGCTTGAGGAAAACTAAAACGGAAAGGAGAAAGCATAGTGAAGAAAAAAAGAAGCGAATAGGAAATAAACCCACGCATAGAGCTTTGCAGAGGTCACAGCGCCATGCAAGTGACATTGTCAGTGTTTCTGTTTTTTTTACCATTTCGTTCGAAGTGTTTTAACAGCAGTGGCGTTTTACAGCGATAGTTGTTATGAGATCACTTTTCGGATCACGCGCAGTCGTTGTCCGCCACCGCCGCCGCCGACGGTGTCCGTAACCACATCGTGGGAAATTAAAAACAAAGCCTTGCTCCAAAGACACTGGGCCTTGAAACCGGGTGCGCTGCGTGCCAGCCTAAGGTTTTACTACTAACTTACGCCGGTGCTTACAACTTGTCAAACTTGCCCTAGGCAGGCATTACCTAGCACCAATGGGACAGTGTGGCTCGAACCCGGGTCCGCTCGGTGCCAGCCCAGTATTCTGCCACTGAGCTACACTGGTGCTTGATACGTGTTGTCAAACTAGCCTTAGGCAGGCTTGACGTCGGGAAAGCAATCGCATTAATACGAATTATGAAGCGTTTCACAACAGCGAAACAACAACCAGTTGTCGCACAATAGAATTAGCGTAACGAGCAGGCCGTCCAATGCTGCAACTCTTTACAAAAGCTTGTGCATGTTTTCCTATTAACTGTGGCACATACCCACTCCAGCCATAATTCCTCATCGTTGTCAGCCACTGCATGGACAATTGGCACAAAATTCCTTGCAAGTGTTTAGCGGACACCACGCTTCTCAGAAAAATGACGAAAAATACATAGCGAATGCCGGCCTACTACCCTAAAGTTGTTATTATTATTGCCGTAGTGGGTACCGAGCAAGTGTGATTGCAGTAGTTACCCAATGAGTGTTTTGAAAATGCTGTGAAAGGCCGCTCTTTTACCTTTTGCTGTGACTGTGTTGCGCCTACCATGCAGGCCTAGTGTTTATTCTTTCGTGGGACGTCACATGACGAAGTCATTACACCGGATCGTGGCTTTTTCAATAATGGCTAGATCGTGGAAGCAATTCTAAACCGGTTAAGGTGCATCTGACACTGTATGCTCTGCCAAACCGCGTTAGGCAAAGAAATGTTTAGATGGTGTAATGGCAACACCAATACATCGGCTGAGAGGAAAACGAAGGTTGC